>CM060127.1:26725013-26735013 GCA_030522415.1 Channallabes apus | reverse complement strand
TTAACGTTAGCTTAGCGACTCTGCTTCCTTACGATCCACTTTCCCCTTCCGCCATCTTTACCTCCATGCAGAGCTCTGCCATGAAACCCATCACTGTTGTTCTGAAACAACACATCCAACATCATGAACTCTCGTACGTTCCTGAGTGTCTCACGTTCCCAAAATTACTATATGGAGATCAGTGGTGATGCTGTGGCACCAAGAAGATCAGTGTATAGGAAAGACTGGATGGTGCCACGAGGAATGTTTAATGATCGACTGAGGCGGAAATGATTCTGGTTAAGTTTTATTTAATTATTATTATTATTATTGACTAATTGGTTATTGATTAACGTGTTCAACTATTGGATAAGAGGAATGCTTGAAATTTGGAACCCTTTTGTGTGTGTGGCAATTGATGCATCGCCACAATGTATCGAAAGAAATGTTTAAACATTTATTTATTTATTTTTGCTTGCATTTAAGATGTTTTGTTACTTTTGCCACCTCTGTGATCCTACAGGTGGTGCGCTCTAAACTACTCTCACATTGGCACAAATTTAGGTTTAGAATATATGAAATCTGCATATTTATAAAACGATACTAATGGAATTGCGTAGGGTTCGTGAAAATATCATCTCGGCAGCTCCCTGGGGATTCCCATCCCTATTCATTTCCCCGGATTATATACAGTATGTTGTAGACTTTAGGAATTTGAAGAAAGAAAAAAAAAAAGGGAACAGAAACCGCCACATAAACTTTGTAGCACATTGAAATTCTTTTCTTCGCTTCTTTGTTAGGAAGCTGGAACCCGAGCACATGGTCAGGGTGTCATGAGGTGTATGATGCAGAAAGGGTTATGGGGTCAAGCAGTGGTAGTTTGGTGGAGCTGGGGCTTGAACTGCTGACCTTCTGATCAGCAAACTAGACAACGTAAGCGACAGTACGTAAGCGATACTCGGGCTGTGGACAGTGTAACTTTTGTCTTGCTCGTGGGTGTTTTAAATGTATATCCTTGTCATGTATTTATTTGTATGGATAAGTTTTTATCCCTCGTTTAAAAAAAAAAAAAAAGAAAAAAAAAAAACAACCCCGAACCTAGCCACTTCATCAGCATGATTAATAAAGTGTGTAAGTGGAGAGGAAAAAGGTCTTACGGGACTGAGCAATCATGTGTAATGCTGTAAGACAAAGCGAGCGCTTGCGGTGTACAGATGCAGCGTTAAGGCACAGTGATTATCCCGTTTTAATGCGTAGGGGTGGGGGGGGGGAAGGAGGAGGACTGAGTCATAGCCAGATTCGTCCTCTCGACATTCGGCTTAATGATAATGAATCGCAGCCCGTTTATCTAGAATAGGGCCTACGTGTTTTTCCATGGACCCTACACATGCTCGTAGCGTTACTGCTGAGACACTAATGTGATTTATTCCTAATGTTCCAAATGAGATTAAACACCAGAGGGAGACAGATCGGGGCGCTCGGGGTCCTGTTCTACCGCGGAGTGTTTTCCGTGGCAGTGACATCATGAAAAACGGGCGGAAAAATAAAAATAGAGGGCGCAAGGTAGAGCCGAGGGAAGGGTTTTTAACAACGGCCCGCTTTTTAGACGTGACCGCACTCACATGGTATGCCAGACCGACCAGAGCGGGGGACACTGGTCGCGTCCCGCCGTGCAGCAGGGAGAAAGCAGGACTGTTGCATTCAGGGCGGATTTTTATTATTTTTTTATATATATATATGTATATATTAGTGCTCGGGTTCATTGCTGTCTTGTCGTTTAGCTCAGGATCATACAGCATGGGGTCAAGTGCCATTTATGACCGCACAGTTAAGGATATGGTTATGCAAGCCGACATTCTAGCTCTTTTAGGTTTTAAGGCTGCTCTCCTGTAAGCCGGAAAGTTATTTATTAAGCAATCAGGTCGAGAAGGCAATCTTCTGCTTCTTTCTTTTTTTTTTTTTTTTTTATCACTTTGGTTTAGAACACCAGTAAATAAAACATGCAAAGTGAGTTCCACCATCCTGAGAGTCTGAGAACTCAATTCTTTGCCTGACTGATCATGACAGCAAAGTTTGTGCAGCGTGTGTGTGTGTTTTATATTTTGATGGGAACCAAATGTCCCCATATAGACAGGAATATCTGACAGTGTTGACCTTATGGGAATACTTTTTTTTTATAAAATATAAAACTCTATAGCTTTAATAAAAAAAAAAAAAAAAGTTTTGGTTATGGTTACTGAGGTTGAGGTAATTACAGTAGATGTGTTAATAATTGTTAGCGGAAGGTCTTTACAAGGGTTGTAAGATAAGTGTGTGTGTGTGTGTGTGTGTGGGGGAAGTTGATAAAGAGGGTTTTATTGCGATCCCACTCCTCGTCACCATCCAAAAGCTTAAAGAACAGGGATGAGTTATGAGCGCATGTGTTGTGTTTGAAATTTTTATTATAATTTTATTTTTTTTTTATATAAAGCTTCTCGAGAGTTGAGACCGGGCCGGACAGGCTTTCCCGCTCTGTGGGTTTCTCCAGGCCGGGATTAGATACGTATTCATTTTTGATCTCCCTACTGCGCTCTTGCCTCAGGAGGAAGACAACCACATACAGATGTTTCCTTTTCCCACCTAAATCTGGGTTAAAAATCGAGATTTAACACAGTTTGTATACAGGTGTTGTGTTTTTCGATGTACACACCGATTAAAACATAAATGCGAGTCCATTCGGAGCCGTGTCCTTTTCGTCATCAGATTGAGAAAGAATGCCGTAACATTCCAGCTGTTTACATAGACGAGTGTTCATGCACCCCGCGGTGTTTATAACGAAGCGTCTCGGTGCTCCTACTCGGACCTTTGGGCTCTTAGAGAGAAAGCAGATGATTTCAGCGGGTCTGGATGATTTTAACAAGATTTATTGCCAGCACGGCAGGATTCTGGCCGTGGCACTCGGGGAAGATGTCAGCTCCTGCGAGATGTCAATGCGGAGTAGAGCATGTACATGTGAGTTATTGTCCAGAATCCATGCAGCCATCAGTAGCACGTTCATTTCGTCTCATATGTTGTTCATTTGTGTCTAGATTTAAAAGTAATGGACGTAGCAGGACCGTGTCGGAGATGGTGCAGGGTGCAAAAGTTTTACAGATCGCTACAGTAATACACAAGGACTTCTTGGTGGGGTGCTTTATATAGAAAAAAAAAATGTGTTCTTTAACAATGAACAATGTTTAAATATTGATGTAGTGAAGTCAATATATAACGGAGATAAATAATGTAATTCCTTTTGGTAAAGCACATTTTGAATAACTATCATTCTGAGAAAATCTGTTAAACATTGCCTGATCGAGCCATCTCTACCGTTCGGTTGAGGTATGCTAGACTCAAAAGCCCATTCGATAATGTTTTCTTTTAAAACAAGGCTGTTCAACCAGGATGAGCACAATTTGGTGCTTCTTCTGCTGTAACTATGCTAATTCGACTAATCTGGTAATTACCACTGGGTGTGTTTGTGTGTTGGTGAATTCATTCTGGACCATGACTTTCTAGGACTGGATTTGTGAAAAGTTAGCATTTTGTGATTTATACTGACTTAAAAAAATAAATAAATCATTATTGTATATATTTTTTTGGTATTTGGAAATATACTAAGGCGGCGCGGTGGTGTAGTGGTTAGCACTGTCGCCTTGCACCTCCAGGGTCTGGGTTCGATTCCCCGGCCAGGTTCGATTCCAGTCTCTGTGTGCATGGAGTTTGCATGTTCTCCCCGTGCTTGGTGGGTTTCCTCCGGGTACTCCGGTTTCCTCCCACAGTCCAAAGATATGCAGGTTAGGCTAATTGGCGTTCTCAAATTGCCCGTAGTGTGTGATTGTGTGTATGTGTGTGTGCCCTGCGATGGATTGGCACCCTGTCCAGGGTGTACCCCGCCTCGTGCCCTAAGTCTCCTGGGATAGGCTCCAGGTCCCCCGTGACCCTGAACACAGGATTAAGCGGTATAGAAAATGAATGAATTGTATGAATGGAAATATACTGTATTTATACTTTTACCGTGAAGCATCATCTCAACCGTTTGGAAGAGGCGCATATTGAAGTATGTTAAAAAAAAATTAAGTGTTGATTTAAATTGTTATATTTGAAGGAAATAATAATGCAAACAAAAATGTAATCTTGTTGAGGACGTGTAAGGGTCTAGGGAGAGTCGACAGCATTGTGAATTCTGGTGTCTCGGTAACATGACAAGCGAAAGTGAAGGAGCTCACGGCTATAACGTGAGCAAACTTGTCTTGCGGACATTCAGGGATGTTAAATGTAACGACGGATTAAAGAAAAGCGATGTGTCGATCTTTAAGAAATAAAAACGTAATTATTGGTAGTTTGCTGTGGAATAAGTAGAAAAGAACACCTGCTGTAGGGACTTGCTGTTATGGGAAAATAATCAAGGACTGTTTTGACAACAAACTGAAAATGACAAGTGTGTGTTTTTACTGCTTATTGTTGGTTTTTCCTCTTTATTTGTAATACCAACGATTCCTCAGCCAAGAAATAAACCAACTTAAAAAAAAATGTATATATATATATTTTTATTCCTTATTTAGGAACCATCAGGGAACATTGTGCATTTCATCTACTCGGCGGCAAACATCTACCTGTTTAACGGGCTTTTTAAGCCGTCTTTTAAACGACTGAGCCGGTTCGCAAATAACGAAGGAGCGCACTTTGTGCTTTAAAAAGAAAAACAGAATGCAGTTCTCGCCGTCTTTTGTTCCTTGTTCGACATAAGCCCCGGAGTATGGATCGGAGTTAAAAATACTTTGAGCTCGTCGAGCTTGACTTCCGAGCTTTTGACAGCGTATGAGCATCGACTCGCCTCATTTTCGAGGTTTGATGGGTGTACACGCCTTTTGTACGCAAAAAAAAAAAAAGTCATCCAGCAAGAGCCTCTCTCTTCACCCTGTCAGTCTAACATTGATGAAAAGCCTGTCGCTGGGCGGGTCTTTACTCCTGCCAAAGAGTGTTGTTTTAAAGGTTAGCACGCCGATGTCCCCTTCCTGTTTATTGAGCGCTCTGCTTCGCCCTAGCTTAAACACATGCGTGGTGGAAAACGGCTCTCTCGACTCGTGGTTGATGTTTGTTTTTTTACCTCTCAGGACCGAGTCGTGACTCGTCACTGGAGTTCCACTTCGAAATAAACCAAGCACTGGTTCACACGCTGTTATTACTAAAGGAAATTAACCGTTCCTGTAGATTACTTGGGGGGATAAAGGCACAATCTTGGGTGAGGACTAGAATATTGTAAAGCGGAGGGGATTCGAATACGAGCCAGTGATCTGAATTGACTGGAACATGAACGCCTGGGAGCTACAGCTATAAAAGTGGATCATGCTGTCTTTTCATGGAGGATTGGAACGGCATTGTCTTACTTACCACTTTTGTTTTTTTTTGTTTGTTTTCCAAGTAAAGACCAAATCTCCTGCTCTGATGAACCCATACTTCACCTTAGTATCTTTTGTAAAATGACCGACAGAGAGAGAGAGAGGGGAGGTAATGAGCGAGCAAGCCGAAAGCACTTTTGATTCAAGGACACGTCGCTATAATCATTTTGCGCGGCATTACAGCGATGGAGAGTTTATTAAAAATGTTTAAAAAAAAAATAATAAAAAAAAAATCACGATCCGTTCCGTCTGCAAGATGAACCGGGACTGAGCGTTGATGTTTATACACAGCCTTCTCTCACTTCAGATCAGTCATCGTGTCACTAATGTGGGTTTCTCTTGCCCTGCAGACTCTGCTTTAATATGATGCTTCGTGCCTCGCCACTAATAACGTGCAGTTTGGAAGCTTAAGGAATCCGATCTCGTAACACCAATAAACAGAGCGTCAGCCTGAAATCTCCTGTAAATCAATATGACATGATATCATATACTTTGAATTCGGAAAGCTCTGTCTGAAAGTGCGTGTGTGTGTATGACTGTATCGCATCGAAGTTAGGATTGTGATTTGGCAATGGAATGATAGATGGGGGTGTGGTGAAATTTATGAGCTGTTGGTCCAGATTAGATTTTCCTAAGGCTTCTAATAACACAACCCTGGTTAAGGCGTGGTCTCTCGAGCAAACATAAATCGCTTTATTTAATGCCCGTTTGCGTTACAGGCCGAATTAGGAAATTGCTGCGTGCGTGTGCTTGCGTGCGTGCGTGTGTGTGTGCATTTATATCATTTTCTAAAGAAATGAGCCTGGCCTTGTATTAGTGAAATCATGAGATTTGAGAGAAACCAAGCAACACACCCGCCTACAGACACACACACACATATGTACAGGATATAAAACAAGAGCTACATGGTGTTCATTTGAGTCCATAATAAATCTGTTTGAGGATTTGTCACAGTGTAGTTTATGTCAAAGGAAAGTTTATTTAATGAGAAATCTGAGCGGAATCGAACATTCCTTGTCTTCTGGGATCGAGCACGGATCGATGACCTCACCGAATGCTTTTCACAAGTTCGGTTATAAATTATATATATATATATATATATATATATATATTTTTTTCCCCTTCGTTGCATCTGGGTGACTTGGTACGCTGGGTAAAATGTGTGCCGTCTGCCAAGTCCATGAGCACGTTTTATTCATTACAACGTCATCAGGAAAGCCTGGCGCTTCCCAGAGTCACTGATATTAGATGTTTGTGGGCTGGGCTGGAAGACAGATTGGAAGGCTTTACTGTTAGCAAATCACTCGAATGAAAGAACAATCGAGATTTTTATCCAGACTGTCGAACGTGGGCAACAGGCGCCGTCGTCCGAGCCGGAAAACCCGAGCCGGCGCTGCTTATACGCGAATTGCTTTGCCTTAGAAGTCACTTAACCTTGCGCTCTGTCTCTCGCTGGTTTTTCCAGATATGGTGCGGAAAAAGAATCCCCCTTTGAGAAGCTTCGGCGGCGAGGAAGACGAGGGCGAAGCGGCCACGGTAGCGGAGGCCGCGGGTCCGGAGAGCGGCGAGGCGGCGGGCAGCGAGGCGTCGGTACCAGAGGAACGCTCGGAGCCAGGCTCCCCGAGTTCGGTCAAACCGGACACTCCTGGTTTGCATTATCAGCAAGCGGAAAACGCCAGCGCTCACTGCTCACCGACCCGATCGGACCTCGGCCAATGCGATGATGGAGAGGGTGAAGCCGTCAAGGGTGGAGTGGAGACTCGGAGACATTCGTCATTGCGCAGGGGGACGGAGGCGTGCGTCATCGTGCAAAGCTGCGCCAGCAACGGTGAGGAAAGGGAGCCGACCCACAGTCCTCCGGTGCAAACCGGCTCCGAGAGCCTTCACATAGAGGGGGACGATGGGTCCGAGCTCCCTCGACTCCCCCTACATACGCTTCAGGCGCACAGGCCCAGCGACGAGACCCCTAGCCCTCCCAGAACCGGGGGCGGGGCTCCGCCGCATTCCGCTTCCTCCTCGTCCTCCTCGTCCTCCTCCTCTCCCAAGCTACAGGACTTTAAGTGCAACATCTGCGGGTACGGCTACTACGGCAACGACCCGGCCGACCTCATCAAGCACTTCCGCAAGTACCACCTGGGCTTGCACAACCGCACGCGGCACGACGCCGAGCTCGACAGCAGGATCCTGGCTCTGCACAATATGCCGCAGTTTCAGAGTCAAAGCCAGGGCAAGGACAGCGGCAGGAACCAAGGCGGCACCGCGGACCCGGGCTCTCCCAGAGCCTCGCTACTCAACGGCACCTACGACGTCCAGGTAACCACTGCTTGAAGCAGCATCGTCTGATATTCATTCTAACGCGAGTTAGAAGTAAAACGTCGCAACAGAACAAAGTTAAAACCACCCGAGTTTCACTTGACCCTTATTTTTAACGGTTTGTTTTATATGAAAGTATGTTAATTATCATCGAAGTCAAAATTACAAGCAGTAGCTGTCCGAGCTTATTTCATCCTCAAAACAAAAGTAGAAAAGGTTCTGCTTTATTCCTCAGATGCCTCCGTCTTCCAACTTTTTTTTTTTTTTTTCCCCCAGTTCAACTCCCAGGTTCGCAGATTGTCATTATACTGTGTAAACCTTTAAAAAAAGGAATAATAAATCTTTATTCAGTATTCATTCCGAGTGGAATTTTCCATGCTGTAATATCAATGACTGCGATTTCTCATTTAGCCAATGAAAAGAGGGGGGAAAAAGAGCGTAGGGGAAGTCGGGGGAAGGAGAGCCAGTAAAAACAGGAGAGTCAATTTATTTTAAACGATGGGTAATGAACAGATGTCATAGCTATTTATCCGCGCAGCTTTCACCGCGGTTTAGCTCTGCGCTTCACCAATGTCGTGTTTACAGTTCGACTGGCATATTTTAACTCCACTGTTCCTGCAGAACGAGCCGGAGGACGGCGCTTGGCCTTCGCCACACAGTAATGGCTTGAATGTTGCTCCGCTTTTCCCGAGCAGGCCGAACCTTTACCCCACATTTCTTTCTTTCTGATTACCAGAAATTATCTAAATCTTGAATATCAGTTTATTTATTTATTTATTTTTTATTTATTTATTTTTTTAATATGATTTATTTGCAGGTATAAAAGCTTCTCTCTTGTTATTTTTCAATATAAATTGAGATCCAGGATTTTAATTAATTTTTTTTTTGCCTTCTAGGGAATTTTAGTAAGCTGGAAAGCATCTCAAAAAATTTTTTTTTGCATGATTTGTTGTTTCCTGTAGATGCTTTTCACTTATATTAATGTGCAATGGATAATGTGCATTTTTAGAACAAACCCAAAGCAACATTACAGTAAAAAATAAAAGTTGGCATCTGAGGAATAAAGCAGAACTTTTCTACTTTTAGAAATAAAAATAAAACATCTTATGAATAAATAAGGTGATGATTAACATTATAAAAAATATATATATTTTTTTATTGGAAGAGGGGGGAAAAAAATTAAACATTTTTTTCATTAAGTTTTGTTTAAAAAAAAAATTAGATTTCTAGATGAGAGTCAAAGATGAAACTTTCCTAAAAAAAAAAAAAAACCCATAAAGACATGACAAAATACATGAAACTAATTAAATGTTTTTTCCTTTCCAATAATAAGTTATCACTTTGAGATTCTAGATGAGAGTTTTAGATGAAACTTTCCTAAAAACTGTCCATGGAAAATCCAAATTTAAGTAGCAGTAATGTGTTAAAAAAAAAAAACATAGACACAACAAAATACATAAATTTAGTTTTTTTTGTTTACTGATTAATAGTGAACCACATCGGTTTGAACCATTATTCTTTTTCTTTAAACGATTAAAATTCTAGTGGATGATGATGATGATGATGATGATATTCTCACTATTCCGGCCGTGTTTGCCTGCTGGGAGCTGCGTGTTTCATCCAGGAAAAAATCGTCATCTCTGAAACATGAATATTTCTGGGAAACCTTGCACTTCCTTAATGCGTCTCCTTTCATGTGCCGATTCTCATCCAAAGTCTTCACTCAGCTTATTTCCCCGTATTCACCGAATACCAATCTGTGATGCTTTCGATACCCCCCCCCCTCCCTTTTTTTTTTTTTTTTTTTTTTTGTTGCACGACAGATACCAGTCAGGCAGCGTCACAGGTTAATATCTGCTTCCTCTGAAGCGAACCGGTGCTCACGGCAGCGCGGCATGTCTGGAGGAAAACGCTAACTATTCTGTTCTGTTTCAGTTAACACAAGTCCTGGATTAGCTAGAGTTACAATAATGAACACGGAGAGAGAGAGAGAGAGACAGACGGGGGAGAGAGAGAGAGAGAGAGAGACAGACGGGGGAGAGAGAGAGAGAGACAGACGGGGGAGAGAGAGAGAGAGAGAGACAGACGGGGGAGAGAGAGAGAGAGAGAGAGACAGACGGGGGAGAGGGAGAGAGACAGACGGGAGGGGAGAGAGAGAGAGAGACAGACGGGAGGGGAGAGAGAGAGAGAGACAGACGGGAGGGGAGAGAGAGACAGACGGGAGGGGAGAGAGAGAGAGAGACAGACGGGAGGGGAGAGAGAGAGAGAGACAGACGGGAGGGGAGAGAGAG
>CM060127.1:26270013-26722513 GCA_030522415.1 Channallabes apus | reverse complement strand
GAGACTACACTGTGGCACGCCAGGATTATTTAGTCTCCATCCTGAAGGTGAAATTTTACAGGGTATACGGGGATAAGCCTCCGTGCTTCGGGCCCTAAAAAACACAGTATATGGCGCAAAATAATAATAATAATAATAATAATAATTGTAGTTTTGTTATAAAAAAAATTCTGGTTTGGTTATAGTAACATTAATGATATTAGTAGGAGTGGCATCGTTTGAATATAATGTTTTTATATTTGTATGTATTTTTTTAAATGTAGGTTTTATTTATACACATTTAATAGACATTTAATAAAATTTTTTTTATTTTTTAGATATAGTTATTTAACATAATAATAATAATAATAATTATAATAATTATTGATACTACTAATTCTACTACTGGTATATTTAACAATATTATAATAATATAAAAAAAATGTAATTATTATAATATTATTACTATTGCTTATGATTATTATTATAGTAAGAGTTGGTAGTAGTATTTATTATAATAATAATAATTGTTTTTTTCTATAATAATAATAATAATAATTGTTTTTTCTATTATTATTATGTTTATGATGATGATGATGATGATGATGATAGTAGTAGTAGTATTTATAATAGCTTTTTCCCCCCACAGTTTTAGTCAGCTGTCCAGATGCAGCTTATTATTTAGATTTTTTGCATTTTTTATTATTATTATTATTATTAGAAGTGGTAGTTTTTATATGCATTACACTCTTATGATGATTTGTTTATTTGTTGTATATCTATTTATTTTTATTTCTATAAAGTAATTTTTTTCTTTCTAATTCAGCAGTCCAGAACGATCATTTAAAGTTTGTTATAAAGTTGTAACTTTTATCACGAGTCAGTAAAACACCAATATCATCCCTTTTAAAACCGTTCAGTTTTTATTTGATCTCTCACATTATAATCGCCAGTTTTTAATTGGACCGTGATGTAAAGCGTTCATTTGAATCGATCATTTTATGCCTCTTCTTATTCATTTCACTGGCTGTGTGATTGTAAAAGGAAACCCTGCCATTTTGCATTTTCACGCACTGTTGCTTCATGCCTAAGAAAGTGTCACGAGCTTCAAATTACAGACGGAACGCTTTTTAAATTCCCACTGAAAAGCGATAAAGCCATTTAAAGGCGGCATGATTTGCCTTTTGCGCAGAGATAACTGCTGCTTCTTCTGGCGGATTGGAAACATCACTGAAAACTATCCATCTGTTGTGTGCGGCATAATGTGCCAGAGTTACTCTGAACCCGTGAATCTTTTATTCATTTTTGATTCTTCTCTCTGTCTCATATTCTCTCTTCTTCCACCCTTCTCTCTCCCTCCTTCCTGCTACCAGGTGACGTTAGCGGGCACCTTCATAGGCATTGGCAGGAAGACACCGGACTGTCAGGGTAACACCAAGTATTTCCGCTGCAAGTTCTGCAACTTCACCTACATGGGTAGCTCGTCGGTGGAGCTCGAGCAGCACTTCCTGGCCACCCACCCGAACAAGATGAAGAACCCTCCACTGGGTATCACGAGCGGCGAAGACAAGGGCGTGGAGGCGAAGGGGAACTGCGCGCCATGGTCGGGAGTCGAGGAGCCGGGCACTTGGGCCGAGCGGGTGGCCGTCAGAGCGGAGGACGACTCGGTGGCGGGGTACTCGGTGCCGATCCGGTCCGTGGGTGCTGACGCGCCGGCGGCGTATTACTGGTGCAAGTACTGCAGCTTCAGTTGCGAGTCGTCCGGCTCCTCTAGACTGCTGGAGCACTACGAGAAGCGGCACTGCCAGGCCGCGGCGCTAGACGGCAGTCCGGGAGAGAGGGAACGGAAATCCAAAGAGGGAGAAGATCTAAACGTGAAGAGGAAGGAAAATCCGAGCGGCAAAGCGGGCGCCGGTGCCGACTCGGAGACGGTGGTGACCAGTTACAACTGCCAGTTCTGCGACTTCCGCTACTCCATGAACCACGGGCCTGACGTGATCGTGGTGGCTCCGCTGCTGCGGCACTACCAGAGGGCGCACAGCATCCATAAGTGCGCCATCAAGCATTGCCCGCTGTGCCCGCGTGGCCTCTGCAGCCCCGACAAGCACCTGGGCGACGTCTCGTACCCGTTTGCGTGTCGCAGGAGCTCGTGCCCGCACTGCGCCATGCTCCTGCTCCAACTGACCCCCGTCGGTGGCGCCGCGCCGACGCCGAGGGCCTCCGTCACCCACCAGTGCGATCAGTGCTCCTTCTCCTCCACCGACGTGGACCTGCTGCTGCTGCACTACGACAGCGCCCACGCTCCTCGCGCCCTGCTGGAAGCCAAGCCCGAAGACGAGGCGACGGCCGAGGGAGGCGGCCGCGGCCAGCACGGAGAGTACGCCTGCACCAAGTGCAACTTCTACACCGAGGTGGAGGAGGACATTTTCCGTCACTACAGGTAACGGTCAATAGGATTAAAGAGATTAACTGCGTGATGTAGATCGCTTTTAGTTTAATAAGTCGAATTACCACTTTATCTTTTGGAAAGACGAAACCGACTGCTGTGAATTAAGGCGATAATCTCTGGATACCGATGAGCGCATTCGTCTCCTCGCTCGTTTTTCTTCTATTCAGACCCCAGCAGTCAGAGGCTGGGACGCTGAAGCCATCGTTAAGATTACAGATAATCAAATCATGCATGATGTGATTAGACTATCTGTTGTTGTGATGCACCAATATTGCTTTCTTACTAATAAGCAACAGATTTTCCTCAGTGTTGCTCCGCGCCTTAAGTTAAGCAACGCACGCGGAATAAATACACAACGTTCAACATCAGGTAATTCGATCCGCCTTTAAAACGTTCCCTTCATTGGTTTTGATTTAACTTGCCTTTAAGCCAAATATCTGTGTGTGTGTGTGGAGGAGATTTTATTATTTTTTTTCTGTATGAAATCCCTTAAGTCATTATAGAGAAATGCCTTTCCTCATAATAGCTTTACGGGGAACGCGTTTCTCAAGGACGGGGCACGGTCGAGCCACTACCTCCACATAAGATCTCAATTATTTGGGGATTTTCTGCCGTACTTTACAGGCGTGTTGTGGTTCGATTCAGGGAGTTCACGTGAACCGCAATCCATATTCAAAGGTTTGAGCGAAAGTAATTGGCTTCGTTAAATCCAGCGCGTACACTTCGTGCGAGCTCGGCAAACAGCCCTGATCCCTGCGATGTTACACATCGTTTATCAACGTCTTCTGTTGATCGCCAAACCGAGAGACAGTATGTGCTCTTCTACGTTTTATTCGCTCCCCAACTTTTTTTTTATTTTATAATTTTTTTTTATTTCCATGAAACAGATGCTTAAGTTTTTGAATCTCTCTCGTTAAGGAGGTATTGTTCCTGACTTATGATGACGTGATTTTATGATTCTTCGTGCTCGTTACCTATTTATTTATATATTCTATACTACGAGCCTGCATGCAGACACGTGCGCCGGTTTAAATAACTGCAGTGTTTTATAGACTAACAGATTACACCAGGGTGGTGCTGTACTGTACTGTATGTTGTTTTTTTGTTCCACTGCTCTGAGTACATTACTGTAGGTCACGTAGTGTTACATCAGTAATCACGTCAGTGGTTTATACACTTTGGCCGCTACTCTATGTTCAGTCACCACATGCTAAACTGAGGAAACGAGGCGGCGAGTGTTTGGGTTCTGATCCTCGCACCAAACATAGTGAAACAAGCAAACAGCTGTTTAGGGGGAAAAGGCCATCAAACTGTCGTGGGGTCCAGAGCCGGCCGGATCGTTGCATGTTTTGGTCTCTGGTTTGTTTTATTGATATTTCCATGACTTATTATATAACGATATAAAAAAATTATTTATAAAATGTTATGATTTATTATAATTTATATAATTTTAATTATTGTTTGTTACATACTGTATAACCTGTCTGTCTGTCCATCCATAAAAAGGAAAAGAAAATGTTTGAGACTGGGTCAAGTTTACTTTCCTGCAGCAAGCAGGAAAAAAAAAGGAACAAAATTAGATTACTGAACTTTTGCTGAAATTACTGGAATTGGGTTAAGAACTGTCCAACACATTACTACAACCTGGAAGGGTAGTGCATGCGCTCGTGCTCTCTTACACACACACACACACACACGATGAGAACTCACAGGGTTGGGACCAAACAGTTGCGTGTTCATAAAAAAAAAAAACAATTGTCAGTGAGATTCATCAGAAAAAAAAAGAGAATAAAAAGTGCACTTTGGAGCGATGGAAAAAGGTCATGTGACCTGATGAGTCCGGATTGCCCCTATTCCAGAGGGATGGGCGTGTTGGGGTAAGAAGGGAGGCGCATAAAGTGATTGATTGGGAATCACCAGGGACACCCGATACGATATTATCACGATTCATTTGTATCGCGTTAATGGATCACATTTGTATGAATATCCCGATCGATATATTTTATTTATTATTTGTTTGGTTCTGTTAAAATTCTAAACCAATAATTTGCTGCGCTGGGTGATAGCTAGAGTTATGGGTATTTTTATCTTTTTGTTTTTTTATTTTTTCACCAATTCCTCCTCGTCACTAGGGGGCTCCACATTAAGGCTACTATTACCACTCAGTCAGGAGGGACGAAGACTATCAGGTGTTTCCACTTGGCGAACCACTTGACGCCAGCCGGCCGCATCTTTTCGAACTGCTCACTCATTCACTCTGAGGAAAGCGCTATCCGCTCACTCCGCATGCGCGAGCTCACAGACGCCCCTGATTGGCTGTAGAGCCGTGATTAATGTGGGAGCACAAAGTACCTCTCATCCCTCCCCTCCGAGAGAGCTCGGCCAATCAGCTCCCTCTAGACCTCCGGCTGTGAGAGGTTACAGCATCACCCGGGAATCGAACTCGCGATCTCCGGATGATGGGGCGAGCACTTCAACAATGTGGGGAACCCGAGTGGGACAGTGGTAAAGAACATATGAAGTGATTTCACTGTATTTAAAGGAAAGGTCTCGGTTAGATCATATAAGTGAGACGTTTCGATATTCTCTGCTTGCCCATTTCTAATGGAAACCAACACACATTGCCTTTATTGCAATTTCCAGTTCATATTTCAGACGCTTCCTGTTGGACGGCGCTGCTGCGAGCGATGTTTGAGTTCTCGTGCCTGATTAACTACAGGGTCGGATTTCTGTAACTCTTCTGTAACTCACCTCCATCATGTAGCAGATGGATTCACTCTAGAGGGAGCGTCTCCATAAAGACCCTTCAGGTGCACTCGTTATCTACTCGCTCAGATGTGACGGACCTCAACCCAGCGCGCACACACACACACTAACAGACACAAACATGCGTGTCGGTATGTGTGTGTGTTTATATATGACATGCTGTGGTGTATGTAGCCTAGGGCTGGTTGTTTCAGCTGGCTGCGGAGTGACGCTGGGCTGAGCGGTGGGGTGGGGGGGTTGTGGTGTGTGTGTGTGTGTGTGTGTGTAGGCATGCTGAATAAGGTCTTGTTTGTATTCCAAGCTTCTAGCGAAGGAGAAACGAGACCTGCGTAGCCTCCCTGGAGATTTCCCCTCTTCTCACCTCCCACCCGACGCCGTGTGAGCGCCGTCTTGTTGTTTTGCTGCTTTTTTTGCCCCCAATTTTTATGCATTTCATTTACACACGAAGCAGACAGTGATGCAGCCTCCTCTAGCCCGGAGAACCCGCACACCTGATATATTTCATACAATGCAGAAAAACCAGGATGGAGTGATCACCAGGATGAATCATATTGCTAGTAATCACTGGTATAGCACCAGGCCATTGAATTCTCCAATCTGATTGGTCCAAAGATAATTGGACCAATCCATAATTTTTGTTTTTCATTATACTATACTGATTTTCCAATTATTACAATGTTTAATTAATTAATTAATGATATTTTGCGCATTATCTACGGTTCACG
This sequence comes from Channallabes apus, assembly GCA_030522415.1. Taxonomy (NCBI): domain Eukaryota; kingdom Metazoa; phylum Chordata; class Actinopteri; order Siluriformes; family Clariidae; genus Channallabes; species Channallabes apus. Next base: position 26,716,594 of record CM060127.1, on the reverse strand, counting down.
TTCCCTCCGATCCTCCAGCGCGGCTCGACTGGTCACGTCTAGACTGTTTTCTCATCCTTTTGATTCCGCCACGTTCACGTCTCATACAAACTGAAATAATTCTTTTGATTGTGTAAAGCTGCTTTGCGACAATGTCGATTGTTAAAAGCGCTATACAAATAAAATTGAATTGAATTGTTCTGGCACCGCGGTGGTGGAATGAACCGTGAACAGCTCTAGATTTCCGTACAGCAAAGTCGCTGGCAAACCCGTCTGTTTCTTAAGTATTTGGGTTAACTTCCCTTCACCTCATCTAAAACAAGAATTAATAAATAAATAAAATCCCAACAGTGTTTGAGTGAGGTGCAAAAAAAAAAAAAAAAAAAAAAAAAAAAGTGGAAAAATTGGCCAAATTACTCACCAGCCCATTCACTTCATGAAACGGTGGAACATTTTAGGGCGATCTGGGGTACAGAATTCCACCTCGTCTCCCCGACGGTGCACCCAGTGACTTCCTTTTCTTCCATCACTTGAAGAAACCACTTCAGCGACGACTTCAGCTTAAGAGCCAAAAAGAAGGCGTCTCCACCAGCTCATCCGTCGTGTGTGTTCAGTTTCATTGCTTTATTATTATTATTATTAATTTTTTTTTTTTTGCAATAATAATAAATATTACTAATTTTTATGAAACTAGTTAGTAATCTAGTGAACCAGGATTAGGAAGTGTGTGTGTGTGTGTGTGTGTGTGTGTTAGGGCTGCACGATATTAGGAAAATATGCAATATTGTTGAATATTGCGATAATTATATTTCTTGCGATATAACATTTCCCTAGAGAAATGCATTTTTTTAATTATTATTGGTTATTTAAAAAAATAATAATTAATATATGTAATGATGATACTAAAATAAACAGGTAATAGATATTCGTCTGATGTAATTAAATCTAATTCAGGCTAAAAAGACACTATACAGTATGTCAAGGAAGTTGCAAATATTTAGACTTCAAAACACTATGAATGACTTAAAGCCCTCAGCAGATATTCTGACTCCTGGTTTGCTGTTACTGTAAACCTGCCAACACAATATGAATTACTTTCAAACATTACTGTTTATTTACGTGTAACCGTACACTCATCAATTTAATTTATCGCAACTCTTTACGATACAGATATTGCGTATACCATTATCGCGATAACGGTAATTTTTCGATATATTGTGCAACCCTGTGTGTTTACAGTATATGTGTGTGTGTGTGTGTACAGTATGTGTGTGTGTGTGTGTATATATATATATATATATATATATATATATATATATATATATATATATATATATATATATATATACACACACACACATGCACACATATAAAATGATGGAAACTTTAAAGCATTTGGAAAAGTCACTCTGGATAAGAAGCTTAATGCTTTAAACATAAATGCAAATATTCATCGTTGAATTTAATGTTGTGGAATTTCTGAGTGACTAGTCAGTTCCTGTTGTAGCTGCGATATACATCGTTCCCCCTTTTCTCCCTCTCTCTCTCTCTCTCTCTCTCTCTCTCTCTCTCTCTCTCTCTCTCTCTCTCTTTAAACACTGCAAAGTGCCACAACCGTTCTACAAAGCGCTGACTCTCCAGACTTCCTCCATAATATTCTATAAATGTCCCCTAACAAGTAAAAACACCACCTGCCAATGATTATACGTTTATTTCTTTTTTTTTTTTTTTTTTAAATATCCATTTATATTTAATCTTAGATTTATGTGCAGCTTCTGCCATCCAAGTCCGAGCGAGTGTGCTGTTACTATAGAAACAATAACATATTAGATCGACTGCATTCATTAAAATTTCATTGTTATATTCACGTTACAGCTGAAATGAGTTTCCCAGCTCTTTCTGACAGTAGTTTCCCCCTGGAACATAAATGACATTACAGCTCATTCACACGAATTAGTAATGTCTACATACACCGATCAGCCATAACATCGACACGATGTCACAAAAACATTGATTATCGATTATATACCACCTGGACCAGGGGCAGCGAACTCTCCAACATCCATGAAACAAATAAGTCTGATCCACGGTGGACACGCTCCACAACTCACAGCACCCGAAACGATGCCGGCGTCCCCAGGGGACACACCCCCAGAGGACTTTTTGAAGGGCCAGAGCCATGCGAGTGGCACAAAAGGAATCTACACGATATTCTAAGTTTCCTAACCAGCAGTAGGGTTGTTGCCACGGGAGAGTCTTTAGGACGGAGACGTTTGCACTTAATGTTTGTTTTAAAAAAAAAAAAAAAGAGAAAGAAAATCTGTTTATAGCTGCCATGACGTAAGTGATAACAGGAACTAACTAGATTTGTTTTAAGGAAGTTCCTGAAGATTTAACGTCAACTGTGAATGATGGAAAAAGTACAAATTGTTGTTTGTTAAGAAATGAAAAAGTTTTGGCAACGTGGTGTAGTTTAAAGACCGCGCTGTGACCTGAGCGTACTGTAGTTCCGTCTGAAAGCTTGTTTTAATCCGGCATAGTTTTCCGAACGATCCGAACCGCCCGTAGACTTGAAACGAGTCGCCCGTCACCTCTTCTAGTTCTCTTTCTTTCCCTACATGCGGACGGCCAGGCGGGCGACTCGCGCTGTGCCCGGCTTTCCATTTCCTGCGTGATGTCATGTGGATAGGGCGAGTCACGCTGGTGTGATTCAGCGGGCCGCACGCTGCCCACTCCACCCCTGTCTTGTGTTTTAAAACAGACGGGCGCAGATGTTGCCCAGGTGCTGTAGACGGTTGGGTTGCCGAGTGTCGGCTGTGTTTCGCACCGTTTGTGCCTCGGATCCTGAGCGCTGACAGAAGAACGTCTGACTGACATTAAAGCTGTGTGTTAGGAAAAGCTGACATCTCCAAAATCTAAAAGAGGCAAAAAGGATGAGAACACCGACACTTTCACCACCGTTAATGCATAATTTATCAATTTCACAAATGTAATATGTGTGTGTGCCCTGATATGGATTGGCACCCTGTCCAGGGTGTACCCCGCCTAGTGCCCGAAGTCTCCTGGGATAGGCTCCAGGCCCCCCGCGACCCTGAACACAGGATTAAGCGGTATAGAAAATGAATGAATGAATATGAACTAAAGTTTGCATGTTCTCCTCATACTTGGTTGAGTTTCCTTCAACAGTCTAAAGATGTCCTCTAGGTTGGTCAGTTTCCAAATTGCCCGTCGTGAATGATGCATGACTGTATGGCACTTTACAAAGTCGTCTACCCAGTGGCGTAGTGGTCAGGGCCAGAGTTTGCACGTTCTCCAACCGTGCTTGGTTTCCCTCCACAGTCCAAAGACATGCAGATTAGCCTAACTTGCAGTCCCAAATTATCCAAATGTCTGTGTCCTGATGGATTGGCACCCCACCTCATGCCCCAAGTCTCCTGGGACAGACTCCAAGCGCTCGCACATCCCTGTATACAGGATAAAGCAGTGTAGAAGATGAACTTATTAAAAATATCAGTGTTGAAATGTACAGTACAGGCCATAACTAATTTCACAGTTTCACTCATTTTATATAGAAACCTTTAGCCTGAAACGCGAGGAACAAATGTTTCATTTAAAAAAAAAAAATGCATTATGTATTTGTTTTCATAATTGCACTTAGTTTTATATATATTATTATTATTTCTTTTATTTATTTTTTTGTGAAAAACGGCATCAACTTTGGATGAAAAGGTAGAGCTCGTGCTTCTCGGTACTCTCGTTGGTTCCTGACTTTGTAGACAACCTGTTTATCGAGTATACAGCACCGTGCTAAAGGTCTTAAGCCGACCTTTGTTTCTTCATATTATGTAAGAATGAAATGATGTAGGTTAAATGAAAGAAACAGGAACAAACAGTTTTCCTACGAAGATACAATTTAAAAACTGGTTATGTAACAGCCTCAGCAGCGACCTCATTTCCCCTCTCGTCTATTCCAACCACTCAGCATTCAGCATCACCGGCCTGATCATCCGTCATCATCTGCACCTGTTTCTCACTGGGGTGTGTTAATTTTCTTTTTTATGCTCGCATGATTCCCAGGTCACTGTGTGGCTTAACAAACAAAAAATCTCTGAAACCCCTCAGGTACAGGTTACTGGACTAAACATGTGAGGCAAAAACGTCCTTCAGGAAGCCTGGACAGCTATTCCTCAAGACTATATTAAAACATACAAGAAAGTCTGTCTCTTTGGATGCAGAATATGTAGAAATACTTTATTATTATTTTTTTTTGTTGTACTGTACAGTCCATTCAGCCTAGCGTGACTAACCATTCGCAGACCCGGTAACGCACGCGTGTTTAATCTCATTCGCCACACGGGTTTAGGAACTACGCCGCGCGTACAGTAAACCCGAGCTAAAGTCTCGCGAGCTGTCTGCCTTAATTGAATTGTAGGGGAAAAAAAAAAAAAAGTTATTTTCATGCTGGAAAAAAAAAAAAATAAAGCTCTGTTAAATGAGCAGCGCAAATAAACAAAAACAAGATGAAGCAAATGCAAATTGCGCAAACTAATTATGCATATTATAATATCAGGAGTCATGGTCTGAATTCTCGTTTGGCTTTTTCGTTTCTTTGAATTCGATTTAAAGCGTATCTTTCAGGACCGAACTACAGATTTTCGGCGTCGTCTGCTCAAAGTAGTGCATCTTTTAATGCTTTTAATCACTATGGAACAAAACAACAAACGGCTGTGCTGTTGACTTCGAGGTCGACGTCAGCTAGCTGACCCAAAGGAGACGCGCACATTCTCTCTCTCTCTCTCTCTCTCTCTCTCTCTCTCTCTCTCTCTCTCTCTCTAGTTCAGTAAGCGATCAATTCCGAGTTTGGGAGTCAGGGAAAATATTTGTGTTTCTTGTCAGTGGGGTTAAGCGAGGAGGCTGAGTTATGTTGGAAGCAGGCCGTTCTTTCTGCGAAATACAGGAGCGGCTATATTGGTATATACTGAGTAATAAAAACGGCATGCGCGTGAAAAAGAAGAAAAAACAAACTAGCGACACACACTATTGTAGCGTCAACGCGCCGAGCTCTCTGTAATAAAGTTCCTCGGGCGAACGTGAGCAGCCTACAGACCTGACTTTTTTTTTTTTTTTCTCTCTTTCTCCCCCCCCCCCCCCCCCCCCTCTCTCTGTCTTTGTTCCTTTTGTAATTGAGTCTGTGAGTGATGACAGTTGGGTGGATTAGGAAGAAGAAGAAGAAAAAAATGTAATGAATGAATTTTTTCGTTACTTACAGTAAATGTTAGCCAGGCTAAAGACAGGGGGGAGGGGGGGAAGGGGGGTCCATATGGTGAACATCTGTCCGTTGTCTTTGATTTATATCCATGTAAACGTGTTGTATGTGTTTTACAGTGTGTGTGTGTGTGTGTGTGTGTGTGTGTGTGTGTGTGTGTGTGTGACAATGTACACGTATGGTATTTGCTGAAAGCCAGGTGAGGCTCCAGTTCAGGATTAGAATACAGTATACAGCAGTGGTCTAAAGTATTAAGACACCGTATCGCAGCTCTCTCCCCGTGCGCAAAACCGGTGATGGTCACTAATTACATGGTCACTAATTCTCGTCTATCTGGCTGAAGAAGTCGTGCTAATTAGAATTAGCCGGTTTAATAAATGGATGGAGCAGATATATGGGAGGATTTGTACTCTCTGAAACCGGGGTGTTCACCTCTGCACGAAAAAAAATGGCTAAAACTCAGGAATGTTAATCAGTGAATTGGGAATATCTGAGATGTATTACTGTACCTGATCTTTAGGAAGCGTTCGAGCAGGCACGGATTCAAGCAGGCGAGGTTTATTTTGAGAATAAAAGAGTTGCTCCTAAATATGTCTTGTTTGTTTACTGCATTAAATAATTAATTATTCTTTCTCTGATTGTCATTATTTGAAATAAAATAAATTTGCATGCATATCGCAGCAGTTAGCACTGTGGCCGTGGGGTCGCGGGTTCCGTTTCCGCCTCGGGTCTGTGTGCCTGGAGTTCACATGGTCTCAGCGTGTCTGATGGGTTTCCTCGGAGTACCCTGGTCTCTTCCCAAAGTCCTAGGACATGCATGGCAGTCTAATTAGGCTTTGCCTGTAGTGGATGAAATGCTTGTGTCCTGTGATGGATTGGAACACCTTCCATGGTGTACCCCGCCTTGTGCCCCGAGTCTCCAGGGATGGTGTCCAGGCCTCCGACAACCCTGTACAGGGTGAATGAGTGAGTGATCGAGATAAATGGGAATAGATATAGATAAGATAGATGGATGAATGAATGGATGGATATCCATATGCCCTAGATAGATAGAAAGATGGAGATCAATAAATGGATAGATGGATGGAGATGGGTACTAAGATATGGATGGATGGATAGTAAGATGAAGAGAGAGATGAAGATGGATATGTAGACAGATGGATAGATATTTAGATAGATGCATAGACATGTGGATGGATAGGTCGATGGTTAGGTGAATAGATGGAGATGGATAGATGAACAGATGAAGATGGATGGATGGATAGTAGATGGATGGATGGATGGATAGACGGGTAGAGGGATGGATGGAGAGATGGGTAGAGGGATGGATGGAGAGATGGGTAGAGGGATGGATGGATGTAGAGATGGGTAGAGGGAGGGAGAGATGGGTAGAGGGATGGAGGGATGGATGGAGAGATGGGTAGAGGGATGGATGGAGGGATGGATGGGGGGAGAGATGGGTAGAGGGATGGATGGGGGGAGAGATGGGTAGAGGGATGGATGGGGGGAGAGATGGGTAGAGGGATGGATGGGGGGAGAGATGGGTAGAGGGATGGATGGGGGGAGAGATGGATGGAGGGAGAGATGGGTAGAGGGAGAGATGGGTAGAGGGATGGATGCGGGGAAAGATGGATGGAGGGAGGGGTGGAGGGAGGGGAGGGAGGGGTGGAGGCAGGGATGGAGGGATGGATGGGGGGGAGAGATGGGTAGAGGGATGGATGGGGGGAGAGATGGGTAGAGGGATGGATGGGGGGAGAGATGGTAGAGGGATGGATGGGGGGAGAGAGATGGGTAGAGGGATGGATGGGGGGAGAGATGGGTAGAGGGATGGATGGGGGGAGAGATGGATGGAGGGAGAGATGGGTAGAGGGAGAGAATGGGGTAGAGGGATGGATGCGGGGAAAGATGGATGGAGGGAGGGGTGGAGGGAGGGGTCAGGGAGGGAGGGATGGATGCGGGAGAGATGGGTAGAGGGATGGATGGGGGGGAGAGATGGGTAGAGGGATGGATGGGGGGAGAGATGGGTAGAGGGATGGATGGGGGAGAGATGGGTAGAGGGATGGATGGGGGGAGAGATGGATGGGAGGGAGAGATGGGTAGAGGGAGAGATGGGTAGAGGGATGGATGCGGGGAAAGATGGATGGAGGGAGGGGTGGAGGGAGGGAGGGAGGGAGGGGTGGAGGCAGGGAGGGAGGGATGGATGCCGGGAGAGATGGGTAGAGGGATGGATGGGGGGAGAGATGGGTAGAGGGATGGATGGCGGGAGAGATGGGTAGAGGGATGGATGGAGGGAGAGATGGGTAGAGGGATGGATGGAGGGAGAGATGGGTAGAGGGATGGATGGAGGGAGAGATGGATGGAGGGAGAGATGGATGGAGGGATGGATGGGGGAGGGATGGATGGAGGGATGGATGCGGGGAGAGATGGGTAGAGGGATGGATGCGGGGAGAGATGGGTAGAGGAATGGATGGAGGGAGAGATGGGTAGAGGGAGAGATGGGTAGAGGGATGGATGTGGGGAGAGATGGGTAGAGAGATGGATGCGGGGAGAGATGGATGGAGGGATGGATGGGTGGAGGGAGAGATGGGTGGAGGGAGAGATGGGTGGAGGGAGAGATGGATGGAAGGACAGATGGATAACAAACTGCAAGCAAATCAGTAGAGTTGCATTTAGACCAAAGATTTCACAACATTCAGAAATCTCACAAGTCTCATCACTCACTGTAATATAGCTATTTTGTCATTATATTGTCCTTCTGTGTGTGTGTGTGTGTGTCACATCGTGATGAACATTGGTGGGCCTGTGTACACCTTGCTGTTGGCTGTCAGGACTTGCAGGCTGAGGCTTTTGATGTGCCGCTGCCACTCAGCATCTCAGCAGAGCCAATTTGCACCGTGCATGCTGGGAAATGTGGGCAGCAGCACTGATGAAAAGCAGTTTTCCTCCACCTGTCCCTCGTTTAGTGCTGAGCTGAGCTGAGATGATGATGATGATGATGATGATGTACCGGGGATTTTTCAGCTCCCTCTCGTTCCATCTTCACCTTCCTCACACTCTCTCTGTGTCTCCTGAATAACTGATCTCAATCACTGTCCAGTCAAGCTCAATCACATCTGCATTATCAGGAACACCCCTCCTCCTCTCGCTCCCCCCCCCCCCCCTCGCTCGTCTAAATGAAGCATCCTTCAGGCGTGATGCTGACTAGCCAGCTCTAGGAGTTTAGACCTGCTTCTCTCCGTATTGACTATCGGAGGAGCTTTTAGCTGAATTGCTATTCTCTCCATCTCTTTATCTATCTTTCTCGCTCTCTTACAGCAGGCGGGTTTTCAGTCCTGCTTTCCAAAGGGGCCTTTGTGTTCGTGCCTTTGCTGCATCCTTTTAGCCAGATGAAATCAACTGGAAGTGCGTACAGTATTTAAAACTAATCTCTTCTTCTTTTTTCAATGCTACTTGAAAGATCCATTTTGGAAATGTTTCAGGTCGGTGTACCAGGATGCGGGATGTCTTCATGAAGACGAACTTCAATCATCCCTTAAATGTAAACAATTGTAAACTAATCTGGGCCAAAATGGGCCAAAATGTTGTAGTGTTGCACAATTAATTTATTACAGGGAATTGATGGGAATTTAGTTCTGATCTCCTGATAATTGGTGCTACCTCGAAAGGTACAGTTGGATACTAAAGTGCACATTTAATAGATTTACGTATCGCAGTTTAAATCAAAATCCCAATGCAATCCCAATACTTGTCAAAATTAATTTGTGTCAAATTTACGTCTGTCCGTCCATCCATCGTAAAGCTCTTACAGTATGTTACATCTGTAATTATTAATCAATTATGACCAATCTGTTACTGTTCCAGTAGTTTCAAATCTCCTTAGTTGTTTTCTTTGCTTGATGTCCCAATAAATGGATGCTTCTAAAATGGTGCCTTAAAAAATAATAATAATAATAATAATTTTTAGCCCAGACAGTGTATTATATGAAGATGCAGCAACAAATTAATTGAATGTCATAGTTCGGTAACTTGATCAAAGTTGAGTGAACTTTTGGAAATCTTTTAAACCATTCGAAAGTTTCATGCAAACCAATAGGCCAGTTCCTATTAGGAAGTGAAACCTAATATTTCTAAAGTGTCTCAGCAAAAGGAAAAACAAAGAGAGAGTGCATTAAGGATACATTCTCTCTCTCTCTCTCTCTCTCTCTCTCTCTCTCTCTCTCTCTCTCCAAAATAAAAAAATGACCCTAGGCTGTTGCTTTTATATTGAAACCTTTCATTACCCTACATTGAAATCATACCAGGCTTTGCTGCCGTGCATTCGGATTTCAAAACACGAAGATATCGATCAGTGGAAAAAGTCCAACCATAGCAATGAACGATTGTAAAATAAACAGAAGCGTTCTGAGCCAGGTTTGATTTTCTCTTTTATTTGTTTGCTGAATTTAAAAGAGTATTTGGCCGCGTCGCCTCGTAACGGATGATTGGGGGTTGGGGTGGGTTTGGGGGGGGGGGGGAGGGGTATAGGAGAGGGAGGGCAAGCATGAAGGAAATCATTTTGAATTTCAGGAGTGAAATTACACACTCGTTTACTTAAAGTTCAGCCTATTTATTAACCACACATTGGCGAATAGCTTGGCATTCTTTCGCTGTCCTATTGCTTTCTGTTTATTAAAAAGAAAACAGAACAACGAATCATTGTACAGGTGAAAAGCGCTGACCAAGCGGACCACTTATACCGCATTAAAGTAATCCAGACCTCAGTTAGTGGAGCAGGAATCTAAGCAGCAGCTATTTTCTGTTGCGTGATGTGTTTCTGGATTTTTCTTGTATTCCTAAGGTCGTGTAATATGTAGAAACTTTATTTTTCTAACGACACCTATACACTTTCATGTGGTTAACCCAGTCGGCCGATCATGTCGCAGCGGTGCAATGCACAAAATAACATGGATATACCACTATATACCATCAGTTAATGGTTTTAGGGTTAACCCTGGTCAGCCAAGAGGAGTATGAGAATGTGAGGCTATAGAGCGCACAGATTCACAAAACTGGACATGGGTAGGTTTATGTCCTTTTTATTTTCCCTGTTCTAATGTTTGATATTAACCTTAACATTAACCTTAGGTGGCACAGTGGCGAAGTTGTTAGCAAGGTCACCTTGCACATCCAGGGTCTGGGTCTGATTCCCACCTTGGGGTCTGTTTGCACAGAGTTTGCATGTTCTCCCTGTGCTTGGTAGGTTTCTTCCGAGTACTCTGATTTCCTCCAACAGTCCAAAGACATGCAGATTAGACTAATTGGTACCACAAAATTGCCTATAGTGTGTGAATGAGCGTCTGTGTGTATGTGCGCCCCGCGGTGGATTGGCTCCCCATCGAGGGTGTACCCCACCTCGTGACTTAAGTCCCCTGAGATAGGCTCCAAGCTCCCTGTGTCCCTGTATGCAAGATAAAGCGGTATAGACGGTGAGAGAGTGGGGTTTTATCTTTCTCACTATATTTTCCTTTCTCTTTTTTGTGTACAGGAGGGTTCACGGCTGTTGTCGGTGCCGCCACTGCAGCTTCACGGCAGCTGACACCACGTCCCTGCTCGACCACTTCAACTCGGTCCACTGCCAGGATTCCAGCGATCCAGGCGCTGCCCCTACCAACGGCTGCTCCGCCCCCTCCACTCTCCGCATTAAAGAGGAGAGTAAAAGCGACCTGAAGCTCTACAGCCTGGTTCCCCCAGAGGCCAGACCAGCCAAGGCGGTCAAAACCGAAGCACCTGATGAGAAAGAGCGAGAGAAGTCCTGGTCTGAGGCCCGAGGGACAGAGCAGCAAATCCAGGGCATGCTCTGGGTACCCAAGGAGCGAGTGGGCGAGGTGCTGAGAGGAAGCCCTGCACCGTTCCCTCATGCTACACTAGGCTTGTTGAGTTCCACCCCAGTCCCACAGGAGCAGCAGCAGAAAGGCGCGGCTGTACTCAGAGACTCGCCGGGCCTGGTGTTCAGCCTAGGTGCAGATACTAAGGGCTACCTACAGGGGATGCCAGCGGGCACAGCAGCGGAGAAGCCAGGGCAGCAGTACCCCAGCTCAACAGAGGGCAAGAGTGCCAAGGAAGAGTCGCAATCGCTCCTGCGGGTAAGATTCTCTACACACTCTTATCTGTCCATCTGTTTTTATCTCCTTCCGAATTCTTTCCCTACATAATGGTACCATTTTCCATCTTCTCCAAACGTTTGATTGCTTTAACCACACTGACAACGTGTGTGTGATATCAAGTACACGACGCCTGGATGCTCTGGGACGCAGCCCATGACAGCAGCAATCAGTTATTTCACTCCAGCACTCATCTTTAGCAGAGTATTTTGTTTATCCCAAGTCTAAACGTTCTATCTTTCCTCTCTCTCACTCTCTCTCTCTCTCTCTTACCGTGTGTGCGAATTTGTTCCTGCTTGTTTATTTTTATTTTTTTGTTGTTTGTCCAGAGTCTTTTTTGCTCCCAGGAGTCCTCAACGTAGCGTCCTTCTAATTGAGAGAGTGCGGCGAACATGCCAATAAAGACGATGCAAAGCGGAAGAGACGTGGAAACGAGCGTCAACATGCATCCCTGTTTTGGCTTTTGCAAATGCGCCCACGCGCTCTCGGCGAAAGTAAAAAGCTGCTACAACGTGGTGCATGCGATTTGTGGACTGTTTTTGTTTTTGTTACAGTTTAGATAGCAAACAACGCGCTCAGTTTACGTCTCAGGAACAGCGAGTCCCGCGTCGTCTTTTGATCATCTGCTTCCCGAGGTCGGCCGCACGTCACCGTACTCCTCGAATTTCTACACTCTCACCGAGCAGGAGACGGCTTCATCTTCGGTTCCGCTTGCAGTCATAATGTAGTTGCTGTAAACTATTTTACTGGGATTTTGTTCCCAGGTAACACGCCCGTTCAGCTCCAGCGGAAAACATTCTCACTTTTAATTAAACAGGATACTAAGATCGCGCGTTCGCAAAGAAAACAAGCTTCCCAATTAGCAAACAGGTTGCTCTGTGATGTTTGTTAGGTGTCTGTTAAGGTACACATGAGTAAAATCATGAAGATGTATTCAACAAATACAGCCCTTACAGTATGTTATTAAGTAGAAACAATGTAACGAGGCATTGTGAGGCTAGGACATTGTTCAGAACAGAAGAGTTTCATAAAACCTATGACCTATGGTCAAGTTTTCAACTGATAGTTGCCACACATGGTGTGTATGTTTCCTCATGTTCCCCACACTTTGCCTTGGTCAAAGGTAGAACTTGCATTCCTTCCCCAGTCCAGCTCCGCAGCTTGGCCATGTTTGAGTCAGACTCTCTTCAAACTTCAGTAACGCTGTCCCTTTTCGGCTTACCACTTCTTCTTTCCTGTTTAGAATCGGATTGTCTGCCGAAAAAAATGGTTTGGCTTAAAAACGAAGGGTGGTTTGGTGAGAACAGGCAGATAAACCGCCCAAATGGGATGATCAGTCGCTTTGTAGTACACTTTTTGAGTAACTTTCATGGTGTGTTTATTACAGACACGATTGAGTTTGTACCATGACCAGCAAGGGTTTTTTCGTATTCGGGTTTACTTGCGTATCCTCGCTCTCCGATACAGCAGGTGGCAGTAAGCAGGTTTGTGAGCCGGCAATAAGCACAAGAGAAGAAGAGAACGAGGGCGTTAACCTCATTATAGTATTAGGTTTGAGGATGAGGTTGTGCATGCTTCTCAGACAAGGAAGAGCACTGCACTGATGTCACATCTAAATAATGGCGAACTTGGGCGCGGTTCCCAAGGCTGGAACGATTGTTTGGGGTCAAGTGTCCCCTGAATTGATCCGTAGCCCTAATGTGAAAACGCCCTTAATGTTCCGTCTACCTAAAAGCGACACGAATAAAAGTAACAGTACTATAATGTAGCATTTTACTTCACGTTCCAGTGCTAAAATAATTAGTTTGCACCTCTAACCGAAAAGTAGAATTATTTGCTAAGGTTTTTCGAGAATTGCAACAATATCTAAAATATTAATAAAGATTCTGGATATTCATAAAATCACGATATCGACAACATCGCGATACGAATCGAATCGGCACCAAGGTATCGTGATGATATACAGTAGTATCGGGTGACCTGGTGGTTCCCGCCCCTACTGCTGACATTCGTCACTTTTGTTACTGCATAACTTTAAATTGTTGGTAACATACTGTATCACAAAAGTTATTTAATAACAATGTATGATGAATGGTTACTAAATGGCTGACAGTTGAAGAGCTAAAGATATATATTAACAATAGCTGGTTGTAATTACTGTAAGTTGTAAAAAAAAAAAACGCCCTTCACAATTAAATATTCCATTATTCAAAGCAAGCCCTGGTGACTAAAACACAGATTGTAGTGGTGCATGTGAACAATTTCAGTGAACTTCCGTTTGATGAGATATGTGGTTTAAACTGTACGCCACCTGTGTACAACTAGACGATCTCATAAACAAGGAAGTGGGGGGGGGGGGGGGAAGAAAAACAAAAGACAAACCAGCCGCAATTATTCAATAACTGTGCGACATCGAGTTGCCCTACTGCTGCATGTCTGCCCAGATGGTTCCGGAAGAGCGAGGCTCGGGTGTGGTGCTCTTTGTGGTTAAGTCATTAGCTGAGGCGTGTCGCGTGTATGAAGCGCTGGTGCGCGGGCGGAGGCTCCGCTCCAGCTTTCAGGAAATGTTGAATCAGATTTTTTACATTCTTTTTTTTTGTGCCAGCCATGGGCTTAATGGGACTCAGAAGAGCTTTAAGGTCCATCACAATATTTTTAAGTTACCATGACTTGATCGTGTGAGTCACCATCGCACTTTATAAAACCCGGCTCAGTAAGGGAGGGGCCGCAGCACCGAAGAACCGGAAGAACCCGGTCTGGAGCCAGGACTTGGAGAAGCCTTGGTGTTGATCTCATCGAGGGATTAAAATGTAAAGCGCAAGCAGATAAGAGAATCTGTAATGAGGCTTGACTGTGTTTGTGTTGACGTGAAAAAATAAAACGGTGATGCTCGAAAGAGGTTTGGAGGCATTTCAGGAACGTTGGATAACGATCGGTGCGGTATTATGAAATAACAGGAAGTCATCGGTCGGGCCGTTTGAATTTTTCCAGGCAGACACCCTCAAAATCTAACTTTCCACATTGAACATTTTTTCCCAGTTTCTCACAAGCTCATCCTGGGTATCAGCCCTGACTAGGGTGCGATGAGTAACCGAAACCGTTGTGCAGCGTCTGCTTTAGAAGACCAAACACAAGACAGAGGGCCTAATTTATTTATTCATCCCTGAAGGACTCTTCATTAGAAAACAGCCTGTTGGCTTTTAATTATGTTTTGTAATGCCGGTTCTTGTTCTTGCTCATTACTGTTTGCCCGTCCGGATCCTTGCTCTCTTGTCTCGGTGTTCAGCTTCATTTGTTTCGCCGCTATAAAATGAAGTTGCATTCGGGGCTGCGTGAATCTTGATTCCCTTCTTCCTCCGTCCTCTCCTTTCTTTTTCTCTCCTTTTCATCTCCCAGGATGGTGAAGGATTTCTATCGGATCTTTTTTTCCCCCCCTCCCTTCCTCTTTCTCCGTGCTTTCCTCATAGACTGGTAAGCGTTCATGTTCGCTCTAACCACCAGGTTCCAGATTCTTCATCTTTTTCATATTGCAAAAGGCGGTTACGTAAAACAGTTTTCAGATTACAGGGCATCAGAGTGTAGCAATATCAGAACTTCCCCTGAAATGACTGGAATCACTTATTTTGATTCCTAGGTGGGAGTTTCCTTTAAACAATGAATCAATGACATTTGACTTAATCATTTCCATAATTGCTTTGGTATTGGATCATTTTCTGCTTCACCTTCTGTTCATAAAGGCCTTTTTTTCCCTCCCTTTTCTTTCCTGCGCAAAAGCAGCCCACAAAAAGTTCCATTTCCAACAGGACGTCCACGGTCTGTGCTTGATAACCCAAAGTATTTGCTCTAGTCCGCTGCGTGACGTGCATGTCTTCTGCAGATAGGGTAGAGCCGGGCAATTAGTAGAATTGCAGTTTCAGTTGCATTTTTGGCTTCTTATGGTTATGAAAACAAGATCATTGAATTTAAATTATTTTTGCCCGGCATTGTTTTTTTTTTTTTTTTTTTGCTTTTTCGCAGCAACGTTCCTATTTTGCATCAGAAATCCATCACAGCCTTTCGCAGTACGATTTCGTCCCTCACTAAACCGGCCCTCACCCAGGCCGCGGTATTTCTCTCCACTGCCAAAAAAAAAAACACCTGGTTGTTTTATTTAAAGGGGAATAAATGCCTGATGTTTTCCAAAGTCAGCAGGTTAAATAATCGTGATCTCATTATTGACCAAAAATAATCATTCATTACATTTTTTTAATTTTTTTTATTTTAATTTTACCCAAATAAAACCCAAGAAAATACAAAAAGCAGCTTTAATATAAAATAATATATATTAAAATATGGATTAATTATTAAGAAAATATTTTTCATTTATTAAGGGGGGGAAAACTGTACCCCTCTAATTCTAATAAAAAATATGAATTAAGTGAAAAAAAAAAAAAGTGCAAATACTATTTCACAGTACTGTAGATTGTTTATCACCAGATTCTGGAACATTTTGTGTATTTAAATAAAAAAAAAAATTTTTTTTTATTTACTTTTTTTTTTTTTAAAGAGGTTTTTACATGTACCTTCAGGATAGTTATCTGCCTGGTTAATTATCCTCTAAAGCAATAAGGCAGCTGTCTGATGCATCCATTATGTCTAACCCCATGATTAGCATTTTCTTTATTTTTCTTACTACATTAAAGAATCTGTTGTTATTTAACCAGTTACAAAGTTCTGCTTGAGGATTGAACTGGTTTCCATCAAAAAAAACAACATTCTTAGGGTTTTTCTCTGGCTAGAAGGTTTGATCTCTTTCGTGATGCTTCATATTTCGAGGTGAAGTCTCACCTTAGTCAAAATGTGAAAACTAGATTGTCTTAAGTTTCTTTTAGTCCTCCAAAAAAACAAACAAAAGTGAAACAAAAACTGATTGAGTAAAGCATGTAACCAATAATTTCTCTGTCCTGTCTAGAGTGTGAATATGAGGTTGGAAATGGGTCAAAAGGGGGACGAAGAAGCTCTAAAAGCAATCCTGTACTGAATAAACACATTTCGATTTTGAATTTCAAAACGTACCTCTATAGCAAGTCATTCAAATACAGGGGGTTCCATATGCTGCAGTGAAAGCGATTTCCCGTCAGCAGCAATTTGCATCAGACTATCATATGACAAAAGATTTTCTGTCTCATAGCCCTTTCTGTTAAAAAAAAAAAAAAAAAAAAAATCATGAATTTTCCATTTTCTGGATCCTGGGTTGAAAGATTTCCCCAGTGAGGCGTCAAGAGCTGGCCTCGAGCCTCGAAGACTTCAGCACGGCCCGATTACAATCTGTTTGAGTCATATTGACCGAGAGTGAGTGTGCAGACATGTATGAGGTGTAGACCTGGCTGAGCGGTGACTCTGGGGTCCGTCCCTACTCTCATATTAAGATTACTCGTCTTCATGTGCGGTGACCTCCGGTGGAGCTTTCTCTGCTCTGCTCCGCATTTCGCACTTCTTTTTCTCGTCCGTTAAGGAGCTTTCGCACCCTGATTCCGATCCAGATGTGTTCGGCCCTGGTCGGCCGTGCCCACGTGAATGAGACTCGTTACTAAAGTGAACCAGGAAGAGACACTTGCACGCTACGTCTCTTACTTTTTATATCCACCCGGAACGTCGGTGGTTGTTTCGGGTGACTTTTCAGCCCAGCGTTTAGCTTCGCGTTTAATACGCTGCTGAGATGGACAGGAGGGACAAGAAGGAGGGACAGTGGGAGGGAGATGAACCCTGATGTGCAGCCTAATGAAGAAGTGGCTTGCTTATTAGTCTGGAGAATAGGAGAGTGACAAGTGGCGGGGCCTGAGGATTTGTGCGACAGCACAAACAAATGCGCGAGAGAGGCGAGAGCCGAGGGCCTCCTCCCTGCTGAAAGAGCTTTCTGAGTGCTGTAATGAAAGCCAGTGTTTGGGGAGGCAAGGATTCAGCGGTGAAAGCGGAGGGTGTACGGCGTCGAGCTTATTCTCTGGTGGTAGCAGCGAGGAAGAGGAGGGGCAGAGGCCTCTAAACAAACACAAAAACAGCAGCAGCTGTTGCTAGCAGCAGGCGAATGCTTGATTACCGAGCAGACTGCAGTTGAAACAGCACTGCGCCGTGCTCTTGGGATATAAACAGTAGGTATGCGAGACACTCCAGCTGCACCATGGTGTGTGGACTCGCTGGTAACGGGTCAGCTTCGGATTCTAAACTCGCTGATTGATTCGATATCGGGGTGCTTGGACCTGGGAAGGGGAGAAACAGGGGGTGTGTGTGTGTGTGTGGGGGGGGGGTACAAGATGGTGTGTAGTGCGAGGGGCCCGTATACGTTTGTCCAACAGTCTTTCTGTAGAGAGACGGTGGTTTCCTTGAGGGTCTGACACCCCAGCACTTCCCACCTCCTTAAACTCATTTAATGTTCTGCAAGCTCAGGAGTTGACACCACTGCCAGCTCCCAAACCCTGCCAGGAAGGAGGAGGGGATGATCTGCCCACCGCACGCCCCAGGCACAAAACATATCAGCAGCCCAGAGAGCCGGTGCTCCCGTTCCTTCGCAGGTGAGAGGCAATAACTTGCCCGGCGTCATCTTCTCTTGCTGATCCCCACAACACCTATTAATTTCATTGTCTGCACTGTAGCACCTGGGCTTCTTTCTACGTAGAGATGAGCAACAACTATAAACTTTTGCACAGAACTGAGGAAATCAGCAGTTTAGCACTTGCAAGAAAGAAAAAAAAAAAAAAGAAGAAGCCGTAGGCATCGACCTGCACTATTATCTGCAGCACGCTGTAGGAGAGGCTCAGGAGGAGGAGGAGGAGGAGGAGGAGGAAGAAACGTGCAAAAGCTAAAATTGTGGTGGTAATAGCTGACATTTCACAGTCAATGTTCGCTCTAATGCATGTGGGCGGAGTTGCAGCCTCAGAGCAGCACGGCCCCCGCGTTGAATCAGCGCTCGTGTGAAGCACGGGTTTCCTGTCGACTTCTAAATATATCGCGGTAGGTTAATAAGTTACGGTAAAGTCATCCTTAGGTGTGAATGTGTGTGCATGGTGACCTTTCACCTTTGAAAAAAAATTATTTTTAGATAATGTTTTTAGTTATTTGAGGTGGTAAGATGTTGCAGTTGCCCTATAATCCTACACTCTAAACTGTTCACACATTAAAATTAAAAGAAAAAGAAATAATAATAATAATAATTTTGAATCAGGATATTTACCAAATCATGATATCATGAATCAGAATACAAATCGAAACGCCAACTAGGTACAGTGGAACCTCACCATACGTCTGGAAGCCAAGGGAAGTGAGCTTACTAATTTTTAACTAATTAATTTATTTGCCATTTGTGTAAGATTTAGTAAAACCTTACCACTATGGGTCCCAAGAATGTTAGCAAGGACGGTAACAAGAAGAAAACGGAGTCACTTTCAGATTGAGTTTTAAAGCAACCGGTGCCGAGCGGAATCATAAATTAAGGTTAAGTGAGGTTTAAGTTCTGTTTATTTCAGATTTTCTAAATGTTTTGACTTGTTTTTATATGCAAAAAATATGATTATAGTGTTGAAAACCGGAAATATAGGTCATATTTTTGGGTTGCTGGAACGGATTATCTCCTTTTACAGTATTTCCTATGGGACAATGTGCTTTGAAATACGAAATTTCGCCAAATCAAAGGGATTAAATTCGTGTGCAAAGGTACTGCTGTGTCTCAATAATATCGAATCGGGAGGTCCCTAGTGTCTAGTGTTCTTAAGTATCGTCATGTGAATAACACGAATTAGTCGAAATCCCACTAAAACTACATACACCGATTAAGTTTTAAACTTTAAAATCAATTAAGGTTAAATGTATACACTCCATACACACATCATTTCTTCACTTCCTACAGGTTTAGTTTCACTAACGGACAAACTACTGATACCCGGAGATGATAGTCTGGTGTTTCTGTGCTAGCCTGCAATAGCGATGTGTGGATGACCTGCTCGACCTACCGTACCTCTCCTCCATTTTTCTTTACGTTACCACTCGGTATGCTCTGCTGATTCGAACAAAATTCTCCCGGCCTCGAAGCGCCGTATTGCGGTTCTCTATTATACTCCTAATCTATTTCAGATCTCTAACTGGAAGACTCGATACAAATCATAAAGGTCCTGATCTCGAAGGTGAGAAGAAAAAGCCGCGCGGCGTGAAAAGAAAAGAAACGTAATAGAGGAGAAATTCTCTCCGGGTTTGCTTTGAAATCAAATCCATTATCTTTGCGATCGTTGTTTTGTCCACACGTTGCATCCAATTACAATTTGTGACGAACGCTTTGATAGGAGACAATGCATGTTTTTGTAACAGTAAAGGATTCAATTAAGTGTACGATATTCTATTCCTCTGAGTGTTTTATCCTCTATATGCTTGTTCACACCTCTGCCCTCTCTCTCTCTCTCTCTCTCTCTCTCTCTCTCTTGTTTTGAGAAATTTGGCACGAACAGATTCCCACCCTATTAAAGATGGCGCCGTTTTCGGCAAGTATAAATATACACCGTATATCTTGCTGATCGTTGCCGTTCGCCGTCGAGAATTACCGATTCCGTTCACAAACGCTTTGAGATCCATCTGGTCGGTTTTCGGAGAGTTTTACCTGCCTCCCGTCTCCAGCCGTTTTCCTGATTGGCGCACGGACAGACCGACTCCAGAGCCGGAAGTCTGAGCAGATGTTTGTAAGCTTTTGTTCAAGGTCTGTCCATTTAAAGCACAAGCCACAGGATACAGGGTGGATCTCCCAGCCGGACTTGGCACACAGCGTTTCGTAGCACTAGTGTTTTATAATACTTTATTGTGGTCCACTGACCAGGGAGACATGAAATAGAAGGTTTTGATGAATTCAATGGCCTCAGCGGTTATTCTGTTTTGCTGCACTTGGCACGTATGCTGGTCAGCTGGCCTGAGTGTGTGTGTGTGTACTTCCTTGACAGGAAAAAAAAAAATACTTGTATAACTTTTTAGGGTGATGAGAACTGAGGGCTCCTTTAAACAAGTTAGCAGTAATTGCTTACAGTTTCTCAGCCTGGAACGCATTACTGTGACTTTCTCTTTTTTTTTATTTTTTATTTATGTTGTAGCTAGAGCAGCAGCGAAGGGGACACTTATGTGCTGATGTACTTTTTGGGGCGAACCGCGGACTGGCCGGTGTTCAGACAAATCCTAGTGGGATGCATTAAGTGATCGGGTTCTTGTAAAGACTGCTGAAGAGGGTTAGACAAAAATGTACTTGCTTAGAATGAAATCTAGTCCTCTGAGTCCTTCTCTCGTAGAACTAGATGAGATCAGAGAATACGAAGCAAGGAACCTTGCTAAAGGATGATCTCCAGATCATCCAGAGTCCACAGTCCCTCTCTTTGTGTCATTATTGTTTTTGTTCAAATCTTTTTATTCATTTAATCACTTTTGTATGGATCCCAATTCTCCTGGAAGATCCGACCCTGATAAATTTCAACTTCCCTGGGTACTTCTTGACGTTCTTGATGCAATGTGTCCCAACGAGGTTCTCGGGAGCTATGAAGCTGAAAAGAAACACATAAAACAGGAAAAAAAAAAAGCAAACCTTTTCCTGTGACTGTTCTTTCCCTACGCCAAACCCACCTTTGCCAAAAAAAAAGCTCTTATTTCTGTCTCATCTGACTTAGGATCTTGCGTCTAGTTAACGTTTCAGTGCTTAGTGAACTCCAGGTGCTTACATGTGTGGGGAGATGAAAGTAGAGGCTTTCTCCTGGTGCACCTTCCGAATAGTTTTTTGGCGCAGAAGTGGCATCTAATTGTACATTTGGAGACCAAATATAGAATTTTCTGCAAATCTCTATCCATGGTCAAATCATTGCCACGCTTGCGTCCCCTTCCAGACAGGCTTGTTAAAGAGGCACTTATTTTAAACGTACAAATTGGGTTATATTTTGCCATGATGGAGTACGTTTTCATCTCATTTCAATATCAACAGTTGATCTTGAGATGTATATCTTCTACTATCTTCTGTAAAGCTTCATAACGGCTCTAATCTGAGGTGCTGGTTGTTAATTGGTGATTTCTGAGGCTGGTGACTCTAAATGATCTTGTCCTCTGCAGCAGAGGTACGTTTTGGTCTCGCTTTCTTGGGAAGGTCTTCATGAGAGACGGTTTCATCATCATGGAGCTCGATGGGTTTTACAAACGCACTACTGTTCTTGCAAGAACCGTTCCAGATCGGCTGACGTTTGTGTCTTAAAATAACAACTGACTTGTTGTTGTAAATGTTTTTACTTAATTACCTAATGCCATGTGTGTTGTTGCATAGTTTTGGTGAGGGGGGAAAAAAAAGAAGAAAAAAAAAGTTCTAGAATGTAGAAAATAAATCCAAACTTCATTCATTCATTTTCTATACCGCTTAATCCTCTGTTCAGGGTCGCGGGGGGCCTGGAGCCTATCCCAGGAGACTTCGGGCACTAGGCGGGGTACACCCTGGACAGGGTGCCAATCCATCGCAGGGCACACACACATACACACACACACACACCCAATCACACACTACGGGCAATTTAGGAACGCCAATTAGCCTAACCTGCATATCTTTGGACTGTGGGAGGAAACCGGAGTACCCGGAGGAAACCCACCAAGCACGGGGAGAACATGCAAACTCCATGCACACAGAGACGGGGATCGAGCCTGGCCGGGGAATCGAACCCAGACCCTGGCTGGAGGTGCAAGGCGACCGTGCTAACCACTACACCACCGCGCCACCTGTGTCCAAATTTTTGACGGTTAAATGGGAAACTTCTGATCCTGATGGAACAAATTGGGGTGCCAATAATTAAACTAAAAATATATAAGAGATTTTTATTTAAAAATATTAAGTTGAAACGAATTAATTTTAAAGACTTTTTTTTTTTTTTTTTTTTGGTAGCGGTGGTGGTGGGGGGTGGGGGGGTTACTGTATATTTGCCAGGGGTGCCAATAATTCTGCAGCTGACTGTCATTGTCTTTCAACCGAAACAGTTTACAGGACACACCGGTTGAGATGGACGGCAGCGGTACTCATTTAGAAGTGCTCTGTTCAGAACAAATATACCAGTGTTCCCCTCGATTTCCAGGCAACCGTATGGTTTTTGGATGTTGTGGACCACCAACGTGGAACACGTCCTGCCATTTCAGACCAGAAATCAAACACAATATTTTCTTCTCGCGAATGAAATTATTTTAAGACTGGGCCTGACAGCTCGCTATGAGTCAGATGTTCTTTTATACGTCATCTACGCTAGCAATCAGGTTGGCTTTATTTGCGTTGCATCGAGATGACTTGTTAGAATCACAAACAGGCGGCTGTCAACATCTGGATGGAACCCGAGCGCCGTACCGCAGATGAAAGCCTGTCGCACTCTTCTTCTTCTTCCTCTTCTTCTTCTACACCGATAGCTCATTGTTCTATTGATATTCCAAGGGACAGGATTGTTCACATCGATCTGCCACATCATCTACCAGCACGCCACGCTAGCTCTCTGTGGGTGTGTGTGTGTGCGCGCGCTCCTGTGTTTTGTTAGCATCCTTAACTGTCAGTGTAAACAGTCTTTAACCTTTGGCAGTCTCACTTTATTTTCCCTGCAGGTCCTCGAACGCACGCTCGGTGCTTTATTATTTTTTCATCTGTATGCGTCTGTGTTTTTTTTTCTTTTTTTTTTTCTTTCGTTATTTTTTTGCACTGTGTGTGTGTGCATGCGTGTGTGTTTACGTTTCCGCCACCACGTACCCCGGTTCGTTTGTGTACTCAAGCTCGCTCACTCGTGCAATTGCTCCTCGGGCGGGAAGTGGCAAAGCTTGCCAGTGTCACTCGGAGCCAAATTCAGGAACACAGTGTCACATTTTACAGACAGCAAAAAAAAAAGGCGGACGGGAGCGACAGTGAGCGAGAGAGAGAGAAGAAAGAGAGCGATTTGAGTACCTGCCTCAGAGTGTGGGCCAAGAGGTAGGGCTGTGGATGACCTCACCGTCTGAGGGGGTGGATTACAGTGAGCCGTTTCAACCACCTTCCAGGACGCCCTTGTTTATTTTTGTCTATGGGATGATGGGAAATTTGACTGCTGCAGAAACAAACTGACACCCCGGTGCAGCCGGCCTGCCAGGCCAGACCAGACCAGGTTGGGCGGGGGTGAGCGGGGCGTGTGTGTGTGTGCGTAAGAGAGAAAGAGAAAGGCTGTGTGTGTGCTTAGTTTCTGGGGTTTGGCTGTTCTGCGTTGGAAGTATAATGGAAAAAGATGGTGAGGCCATGTGCAAAGTTTGTTGTTCCACGGCCCATAATGGTCAAACTGTGTTTAAAGTTAAAGCGGAGTAATTGGAGGTAATTTGCGCATGTGTGTGTGGGCGTTTGTGTGTGTGTGTGACATGATGATCACATCCTCCTGCTGAAATCTAGGCCCTTTTTCTTTGTCTAGAATGAGCAGCTCATCTCAGCAGCCTTACTTGTGCATTTGTTGCAACTGCTGATGATTTAATCGCGCGTTCGTTGATCTGATTTATCGTCGGAAACAAACAATACGTTTAGCTTTTTCCGTACAGAAATGTACTCTTATGACACGACCTTAGGTGGAGCCGTGTGCCAAAGTCCTAACAAGGCTCGCACTGATCCTCCTGCTCTGAGAGCAAAAGGCTGTAAACAGCTCGCAAATCAACTTCCTTTCCATTGCTCTCCAAGTCTGTCTGTCCAAAGTCGACATTGTGCGGACTGGAATAGCAGCGATATTAACCTGCCTGTATACCACCCACAGCTGCTCAATATTAATAATGATGATAATAATAATAATACATGACTATTGAGGCCCTGATACTGATATTGTACACATATGCACCCAAACTAAATATTAACTGAAACTGAATAATTGGTTTGGTTGATTTACTGGTAATACTGGATAGTGTCAACCCTATATACAGTATTACCATCTGCAAGGTAATAACGTGTGTAAAGGAAGGATTATGTGGTCTGAAATATACCAACCTGATTCAAACCTCATAAAAATTGGAGATCTTGGATGGAGATCATCCTGAAACAAAATGATGCAGGAGAAATGGCAGCACTGTGGCGTAGTGGTTATCACCGCGGCCTCGCACCTCCAGGTTCGGGGGTTCGATTCCCATCTCAGGTTTGTGTGCTTTCCCCCATGCTTGGTGGGTTTCCTCTGGGTCCTCTGGTTTCCTCCCACAGCCCAAAGTCATGCAGGTTAGGCTAATTGCTGTTACCAAATTGGCCATAGTGTGTAAATCAGTGTGCGCCATTTGATGGATTGGAACCCTGCAACATCCCCCTCCCCCCCTCCCCTCCCGCCCCCAATTTGTAGTCTCCTAATTTACAATAGGCTTTTATAACTTTTACAAATCCTCCAAATGTCATTAGCATCCTGAAAATATACAACTTTTTTTGTTCTTTTATTAGATTTATGGATGCGGCATTAAACAGACAAACGTTTACTTTCAGGGGAAAAAAATGGTACTTTTAAAGACACATGGAGACAGGAAGAGTAGTGCTTGTACAATGATACTGTTTTATTTGCAAGTTTATGTAGTATTTTTAATTGATTAGTGGTTATCACAGTCGCCTTGCATGTCCAGGGTCCGGGTTCGATTCTCGCCTCGGGTTCTGTGTGCATGGAGTTCGCATCGCTTGGTGGGTTTCTTCTGGGTACTCTGGTTTCCGTCCACAATCCAAAGACATGCAGATTAGTCTTAGTGGTGTTCCGAAATTGCCGTATGTGTGTGTGCCCTGAGATGGATTGGATCTACCCTGCCTCGTGCCACAAGTCGCCTGGGATATAGGCTCCATGACCCCAAACACCAGCCCCCCCACCAGCCTGTATACAGGATAAAATGGTATAGATGAAGACTGAGAATGAGTGACTGATTATTTAGTGGTTTGGTAAAAGCACAATAAATTACGCTTACTTATTTCATCATGGTACGATTGTCTTTTACATGTAATTGCCCTGCAAGATTTGGTCCAGATCGCATGTTCAATTCTAACCCGGAGCCAGGAGTCAGGGTTACGTATAAACATTTCAACTGGAATCAGCGACTGGAAAGACATGGTTACGATTGATAAATCCTTCGCCGGTGAAACACACCGAACTCTATACTAGAAGGTAATTTTCGCAGTATACCTGATACCTCCATCCGCCAACCCCGGTCTTGTCAAACTGTGGCATTGAGACCGCAGAAATGTACAATGAGTCTAAAAGTAGACTGCGTAAGAAATTACGTTGCACAATGTGTGTGTGTGTGTGTGTGTGTGTGTGTGTGTGTGTGTGTGTGTGTGTGTGTGTGTGTGTGTGTGTGTGTGAAGTAATCTAGCAGTTTAAATGCAGTATCGCGTTACTGCTGATAATTGCAACCAGTCGATCCCGTCCCACACAGTCTTTCTCGGTCGCTCGAGAAAGATAGAGAAGGTATTTGTGGTTTCTTCGGCTTTATAATAAGCAACAGTGTTACTTCTCTTCACTTGGTAATAACGCGGTCATTTTCACTGAAGGTCAGACTGTGTGAAAATACTGATACTACCCAAGACTACTGAGTAGGTTGGAGTGTGTCATCTAAAGTACAAGCCGTTCAGTTGTTGCATGTTACGTGCAAGCTGGAGTCAAACTGGGGACATTTTTGGTTTGATGTGTGTTTGATGTGCACAAAATTATAATAATAATGTTTATTTATACTGTATATCGCCTTTCCAGAGTGCAAAGACACTTTACAATGAGTGAAAACGTAAAAGCATACACGCATTCATTTACCTAAAAAAAAAAAAAAAAAAAAAAAAGAGGTGTAAAGTAGGTTTTTGACCTACGTACACTTTAAAGGTCCCATATTTTACCATTTGCTGTTATGTTAACATAGATCTAAGTGGTCCCCCAACGTGTGTTTGCATAAGCTCCAGCTGAAATACCGCTCAGATAATGCATTTCTTTTCTTTAAACACCTCGGAACTTTGACCAAGTAATCTGATTGGTTGAGAGGCATGGTGATACCGGACCGTTATACCACTAGGACATTTAACTCCACAGTATGTATCCCAGGTGTTGGATTAGTATTCAGTGGTTATCATAGTTGCCTTGTGCATGGAGTTCGCATCGCTTGGTGGGTTTCTTCCGCGTACTCCGGTTTCCGTCCACAATCCAAAGACATGCAGATTAGTCTTAGTGGTGTTCCGAAATTGCCATATGCGTGCGTGCGCCCTGAGATGGATCGGTATCCTGTCCAGGATGTACCCTGCCTCGTACCCCAAGTCGCATACACTCGTTAATTACACGAATTGTCAGCCGAGCATGGGTAAAAGTGTGTCTGTACGGTCCGCAGTACTGTAGGAAGAGCAACTACCCGCCAAAACCACTTTCCAAACCAGTCACAGAAGCACTTTTCAGCAGATGATGTCATCTTAAACATTTTTAACTCTTTAATGGTTGCTTTGAAGTCGTCTGAAATTGCATCTGAACCATCCGTGTTCTTTTTATTTATGGCTACAAAGCTAACTACTGTAGCTCCTAACACGAGGCTGAATTCCAAACCCTGATCAAGGGCACGAACCTCCGTTCGACCCCAACTACCGGTCAGTTACCTGCTCCATCAGTCACTGTCAGTCGAGTTTGTTTATAATTTGTAAATAAACAAACTAATTATAATCTGTTGATGATGATGATGATGATGATAAATGGCGTTAGCGGAGCCGTCGTATAAGAGCAATATCACACTGCTGCTGAGACACCGCCATCCCCAGTGAACGGCAGAGCCGAGCGAAAAAGGATATTTTCATTATATGAGGTCACAATAGGGGGAATATGTAATTGGCTTTTTTAAACCCTGTCCAATGCAAAAATGGAAAAAGGGTAAAGAGCAGGGAAATTTGCATAATAGACCCCTTTAAATAGCACGTCCATATGGTACACGTAATTCTGATTTCTAAATGTATACTTAGCTCCAGCTCCGTTTCACACAGCCATAGGCGTGAGCACTGTACCCAAATATAACCCATCACTGGGTCACCGAGGTGTATTGTTGACACACATGGAAAAGTGTTTTATCATACCTAACCCTAACCCTGTTTTGCGCATGGAGATCCTCATGGCCGAACTGATCTGAGGAAATTCTTACTTAGAATTATACGTAGAGTCAGGACTAAATTTGGATTGACAGGATGTCATTAAAAACCAAGCCTTGGGGTAATGGGAAAACCATTGCCTAGACAATCTGTCACTCAAAATGGAGTCGCACCTCCCGAGTCCTGCCAGAATTATCCAGGTGGCCCTAATCATCCAAGCAAGGGGCTGAAACCAAAACCCGAACCGAGTTATTTATGATTTGGGGGGGGAATGTGGGAAGGACGTTCCTTAAGCAGTGAAAGTTGTGCCACTGCTGGCTTGGTTGAACCCAGTGGTCTCCCTCACCCCTGTTCTAATTATCCTGCGTACAAGCCGTCAAATAGGCCGCGGCGTTAACGGACTCCGCCTTTTCTCTGTGGATATTCCCCTCTGTTCATGTTCTTCTGCATACATAAAGAGTTTCTGTATCCGTGGTGTCAGAAAGTGGCTCCATAAGGGAGGGAGAATGCCTTTGCGTGTAGATGAGTCGTTGCGCTCTGTGCCCGGCTGCAAATGAACATCTGGATGGCATATTGGTTCCATGTGTGAAAATGAGATCAGCTCGAATAATGACCAGACTCTGGAGAAAGGCAAATGCGTGCTGGCTCTGATTTGCTCGACAGCCCAAATTGGCAGCACCTTGCATAATTAGGGAGCAATTGGCTGAGATTAGATGGGCTTTAGACCCTGACCAATCATTAATTTCGAGCCCAGACTCTCTGCCCCTCCCTTTTATTCCCCTCCTGCCCCTCCAGTGTTTCCTAAAGCCCTATCAGCTGGTAGCTATTTGTCAGAACTCGACCTCCTACCAACCCACCCACCTACTGTACCTCTGTATGGGCCTTAATTGTTTCAGATAAACAAGCTTCTTGTGGCTTCAATATATTGACTTGTTTGATCCATGCAATATTTCTTTAGTGATGACATTAATTCAGACGGCACAGTGGACTCAAAAACGGACGGCGCAAAAGCGATCACAAGGCTGTGCGCGCATTTCTGTTTTGCTTACACTAAGTGTTTTTCGAGACGCTTATTTTGGACAGTGTCGTCCTTCATGTTTATGTTTTGAGGTGTGCATGGCATAACATTAAGACGCCAACTGCTACGCTTCATTAGGTGATATAACTGTCCCTTTTAGCGAAGGGGGAAAACTTTATCTCGGCAACGGGATCCGACTAGCGATGCGGAGATTTGCCCGTTCTCACTATCTGGCAGCGCACCCCTGATGTATAATCAGTCACGACGTGGGGATTATGTTTGATGGGAACAAGGCAGTTTTCAGGAAGTGGAATACATCTGATCGTTTGCAGCGCCCGGTTCGGGGGAAAAAACAAAAAACGATGGTGTGAATTAACAGGCAAGAATAGATTACGTCGCACTTCTGCTCGCCACATGGAGCGGAGCTGAGCCGAGCCCGAGTTGGGGAAGTCCATGTGTGATTGTACATGTGTGTAAACAGCTTGGAGGCAGTCACCGTTGCAATTAACATCACGAGATCGCGCATAATTGCAACAAGATGGACCCACAGCAGACAGTCTGTGACTGCGTCGAGGTCTGGGTTACCACCTTTCGCAGCGCGTCGGCACATGTGGGAGCTCAATCAGTGACGGCAATTTGTATCCGACCGATCGTGAAGTCTCCGACTCCGAGAATGCTCGAGGAATACACGGTGTAAAGTAAATAACCTGTTTTTTTGTGTTTGCGTGGGACGCTGCGATACCGTAACCACCTTCACCAGTCTGTCTGCTCTTCTGTCTAATCATTTAATCTTGCACAGCCTCTGGGCCAGAGCGCCACACCTTCAACTGTGCCTTTGTGTTCGGAGTAATGTTCAGGTATTAGCATGCTCATACTCGCTTCTTTCTGCTGTTCGGTCCGGTTCTCCTTGTGCTTCTGCCTTTCTCTTCACAACAACAGGAAAAGCCCTTAAGTTTGTGTCCCCCGTTGTCCATACCTTTTTGTCGCTCAGTTCCTCCTATGGTGCTCTTTGGATTTGTTTACTGAATGGTCATGGGGAGAGAGAGAGAGAAAGGGTGGGAATAAGTCTCTGGAGAATTGTGGCTTTTTTTTTTTTTTGTTATTAATTGACGCTTTCAGTGAGGAATGTGTGTATTAGCTGTAGATTGTTATCTATTAGCAGCTTATCTCCCCAAGGGCCTGGCCTACGTAACGGGGTACCTGAAAAACCTCTTGCCGAGCTCAAGCCTTTGGGAATTTAGCAATGATCCCACAAGACTCAGATGTCAATTACTGCATGTTGTTAAAATATAAAATTGGAGAAAAATCTAATCAGCGATATGTTGCGATTCTTGAATGTGGCCATTAATTTAACTATAATAATAATAATAATAATAATAACTATTATTATTATTATAGCGCCTTTCCAGAGCTCAAGGACATTTTACAATGAATGAAAACAAAAAGAGATAATATGAAAAGATATTGAAGTAAAAAAATATAAATAATAATAATAAATAAAAACTGGAAATACAAAATGTATTTTCAGTTTTTATTTATTATTATTCCTCTATATTCCTACAGGTGGTGTGCACTAAACTATTCACGCATTGGCAGGCAGCACAGCATCCCGTGTGCTAAGTTTATTTAGAAAACAAAATCTAAACAAGAATTTATAGCGAATAGGAATATAAAATCATACAGGTATGTATCGAATCGCAATACAGATCAAATCGCATCCTAGGTATCGTGATATCGTATCGGCTGGTCCCTAGTGATCCCCGTCCTTACTAGCATGATTCCTGATTTTCCCCTAATTAAGCCACTTCTCTCACTCCTTAATTGTCTTATACGGCTTTATCTTGTATACAAGGCGGGATTAGGTGCCAGTCTATCGCAGGGCACACACACACACACACACACACACACACACATTACGAGCAGATTTGGGAATGCCCATTAGATTAATCTGCATGTTTTTGGGCTGTGGGAGGAAACCAAAGTATGCGGAGGAAACCCACCAAACACTGGGAGAACCTGCAAACTCCATGCACACAGACCCAGAGGTGGGACTCGAACCCAGAACCCTGGAAGTGCAAGACCACAGTGCCAGCCATGACACCACTGTGCCGCCTTCCAAGCAATTACTTAAGGGAAAAAAAATATATATATTTTTGTATGTTTTATTACACTTTAAAGAAATATATTGAAGCACAAGGGACGTTCTATGAAAAATCATTTCACGTTTCCAGTGTAACATTTCTATCGCTTTGGTTTGTTCAGATGCCATTTAGATAAGTGTTTTTAGTTTGTTTAATGGACTTGGAAAGGCCACAAAGAATCAACATAGCGAGATGAAATCACCCTTATGCACCTGTGGCACACCCTGTAAGTAGCCTCATTGAGGCACAAGGTGAACCATAAACAAGGGGGAGAAAAAAAAAAAGTTGAGCCAATTTCAAGAGAAAATCAGAGTCTATTTGGGATTACTGAAATCACACAAAAGCCTCTCTGTTATAAATGAAATTACATCCCAGAAAAGATCCTTCTAGATTTTCTAGGAGGTGTGTGTGTGTGTGTGTGTGTGTGTGTGTGTGTGTGTGTGTGTGTGTGTGTGTGTGTGTGTGTGTGGCTTTCAGAACAGGGTCAATGCATGTTTTCACATAGTAACGTCTCTGCCCAAAGTGTGAAATCTGGTCCTTTTGGCTTTTTTTTTTTTTTTTTTTTTTTAGCTATTTTAATCCTAAATTTGTGCTTCTATGAGCAAAGTCCTTATTTTATCCTTTGGACCTTTTTACCTTTAAAAAAAAAAAAAAAAAAAAAACTTGCAGTTTCACAAATTAAGAGGGTGAGTCAAAAATTATCCGCACTCCGTTGGCCGACACTGTCTTAGCAGCGCTTTCCGTTCAAGGTCTCCCCTCGTCACTGTTGTGTAGGATGTGAACGTGTTACACAGGGGTCAGGGGTCGCTCAGTGGTTAAGGCATTGGACTACGGTTCGGAAGGTCCCAGGTTCAAACCCCACAACCACCACTGTTGGGCCCTTGAGCAAGGCCCTTAACCCTCAACTGCTCAGATGTGTAACGAGATGAAAAATGTAAGTCGCTCTGGATAAGAGCGTCTGCCAAATGCCTAAATGTAAATGTTACGTTTGCACAACTGTGGTGCGAGCAAAAACGGACGCCCCACTTGTGATTCGCATGAAAGAAGAGCAGCGTGCAGTGATTGATTTATTTAATGTATTTATTTATATATTTTTTGTGGTCTGCGGGTGTACCTGGTGTCGAACCGCCTCGCCGTAGCTCATAAACCGAAGCGTTTGTCTCGTCTAAGAGTTGAAACAAACCGACATTCTACAGCCAGAGTGCAGATAATTTTTGACTCACCCTCGCATCTCTTCGAACATGAGGATCCCGCTTCTTCCGGCTTTTGGCCCGAGATCTTGCATCGTTGACTGGAGACTTGAACCGCTCTATAACCGGTTTCTAAGGCAAGTCTTGTCCAACATTGAGAGTCTCAGGGATACGGTCAGGACTCCTGTTCTGCTCAATTCATGTGTGAAGATGTTTCCTCATGCGCGTAGACCTGCTCTGGAGTCCTGGAATGCGTGAGCCACCAAGGAAGAAAACATTCAGGTCGTCAGCTGACTTAATTTTATTGCCAAATAACGTTGCTGAGCTGAGCAACTGAAGCAACCCCAGATCATAGTGGACCAGATTTCATACTTTGGGAAATTTGATTTATAACGGAGCGACTTTTGTGTGATTTCAAAACTGCAATCCTAAATGGACTGATTTTCCCCCTTGAAATTGGTTACTAGAAATTTAGTTTTGAACCCAAAAGCACTGCCTCCAGGGGCTCGTACACTTGGCGCCAATGCACGATGGGTTGATCATGTACGTACTACGACCTTCACCGTAACCAGATCTCAACCTAGTTGAACATCTACAGTATGGGTGGTGACCCAACACCATACTGAGACTTTTCTTCTTCTTTCTTCTTATTTTTTATTTGCGGCCTGTCGTGTAGTTATTCTTAGCTCTTATTCCAAGCTTTCTTCGTTGTCGTTGGTTGGTAAAGCAGTTCATTTTCTCATTTCCAATAGAATCTCAACATGTTATTAAACAAACAGTGGTGAGGAAATGCTTTTCATTTTTCTCCTTAGCCAGACTCCACACATTTCAAGCGAGCCAGATCCTGACCCTCCAACAGAAGTTATTTTTTTTTTTTCTTTTGCGAAACTTGTAAAATTCATTCGAGAACAAATGTGCACACAATTCCT
The DNA here is from genome assembly GCA_030522415.1 of Channallabes apus. Taxonomy (NCBI): domain Eukaryota; kingdom Metazoa; phylum Chordata; class Actinopteri; order Siluriformes; family Clariidae; genus Channallabes; species Channallabes apus. The sequence continues at coordinate 26,683,856 of CM060127.1, read as the reverse complement.
TGGCATTCCATCCTGCGCGAACACGCCGGCTTTGGACCGTTTAAAGGATTGAAAACATGGTGTTCATTTTCACTTTTATAAGGAGCCTCATTAGGGACTTGTGTGTTTTTACAAACAGGTTGTTCATGGCTACAGATGTTGAGCTTCCTCCATGTTACTGTAGCTACGCTTTGGCCCGTGGGCTTGGACGACCACAGACTGCAGCCACATTTTCACAAGGCATCATTTCCTGCTTGTCTAACAAATCACTATTGCAGATTTGTTTCTTTTTTAAAATTTTATTTGTGCATAGAATGATTGAATCGAGAACACATATTCCATAAAAATTTTTTAAAAGGTGCTCACATGGTACACAGTACGCTGTTCCTTTAGGGTGTGGTCTACAGCTTTAGTTTGGAAATGATGAATTCTAGACACAGCTGTGTGTGTGTGTGTGTGTGTGTATATGAGTGTGTGTGTTCGTGAGGTCTGGGATGAAGTCTGCCATTAATGGGAACCCTGGAAAATCTAACAGGAAAAAATAGGTCCAGCTGCTCAGGGCATTTCTAGAACAGTAACTCTTATTTTTAAACCTCATTGTTGTGGAGAGAGAGGGAACGAGCGCTGGCTGCCGTCCTGCACGCCATTCTTCAATGCAGACATGTTCCAGGGGAAAGGGACCTCCAGCCGGACACCCATGCCATGCCATTTCCTCATGTATTTAACAGCGGTTGCCACTTTTTTTTTCTTGCGGCCTGTCCGAGCTTTCAAGGTGATGGGATGTGACTTATTCGATCCTGTTCGTTCGTCCTTCCGGTTTTGTGAAGTCGCCGTCACGACTATACTGTATGTTTAAGCCGCGAGCATGGATTATCCGCGGCGCTGCAGGATCAGAACCATGCTGCGTCTACGTCGCTAATACAGAGCTAAAGTCTCGTGTCCTCTATAATTATAATTAGTCTGGACAATTACAGGAAGGCTGTAACTGACCCTGCTGGCAGCGGAGACCGAGCCAAGTCTGGGAAATAGAAGAATTTATCCTACAGTGGTTAATTAGAATGGTTCGTCTTAGATAAACCAGTTCATGATAACAATCTAACATGATGAACGTCACGTCAGGTTCGTCGGACTCGGACGCTTCAAACGGTCGTTGCTGGCTAGCCGGAGCTCTGATTTATATTAATCTCCCGTCTCTCGTTTATCCGAGTGCCCGTGTCCGCGTTCTCTCTCTCTCAGGTGACCGGAGCCCGGTATGAATATGGATGTCCATGTGTCTTCTTCCCAGCTGACAGCAGGCTACTCATTTCTCGCATTTCCAAAAATGGCAGGCTCCATCCACCTCGGCCTGTTCGCCAAGAGCCACTAATGGGCTCCTCTTTTCTGTGCTGTGTGCTGAGATAGCTGTCTGGCTGAGACTGAGCAGGGTTTATAGCTGCAGGCCAGCTCCGGCTTAGTGAAGCAGGAGAGAGAGAGAGAGAGAGAGAGAGAGGGATTGAGAAAGGAGGTGGAGAGGGAGAGAGGGGTCTGGATTAAGCTCAATTGAAAGGATGAAAGCCTGCTGGATTTCTAATGAGGTGTTTGCCAGGAAACTCTCAGAGTCACCGAGTCATTTCGTGAGAGTGTGTCCGTACAGGTTTAAAAAGAAAGTCCACACACACACACACACACACACACCACCACCAGCCCCGGAACGCAATACGACGAGGCACCTTTGGGTACTCTGCGGTCCGAGTCGGGGCCTCCATGCCTGTCTTTAGGCGCCACGGCGTGGATGTGCATGTGTATACAGTATGAATCTTTTTTTAAAGCCTCAACAAGTCCAAACCTGTGAGCGAGTTAATCTGGTCTAATAGATCCTTTTTAACCCGACACTTCCCCGTCTCTATTTGTAAACTCTAAGCACCACCGCTCCTGCTCGTGTGCTGTTCCAGTGTCCCCATGAAGGCAGTTTCCAGTCAGCTGCTCGAACAACGGCACGTACGCGGTGGTGTCGCCGAAGCGGGACCGTGTTTCCTGGTGTTGTTCTCCGTCTTCAGGGTTTGAACTCATTATAATAAGTGTGTATGTGTGCGCTAGGAAGTAAATTCTTCACACAACCCTTAAGGCCAATGCCATGGCAACAGGGCAGCTTACCAGGCCGGCATATTGAGCTCTGAAATCTTCTCTCTCTCTCTCTCTCTCTCTGTCTTTTCTTCCACTCCACCAAAGACCATATCCGATACCCTCCACTACCTGCATCCAATTATCTTGTTGTTTAGGTTATACTTCCATTCGCATTATACATATGTGTGTGTATATACTGTATATAATTTTTTTATTTTTTTTATTATCCCCACACTTCGTCGTCTCTCTCTGTCTGGTTCTCTTTCTTATATTTTCTGTTTATTTTCCTCTTCTCTCTCTTTTCAAACCCTAACCATGACTGTCACACATACCATTAACTCGCAGCCATATTTTATCAGTACAGAAAAAGGCCCTGTGGTCGGGAAACTAAAGCTGATTCGTACCAGACAAGTCCCGCTGTTGAAAGCAGTGTTTACATTCTCCTGAAAAATCAAATGAGACGCTGATTTCTCGCAGCGCTGGGGCCTGGTCGGCTCTAAAGATGCTTGAGAAGTCGGCAAAATGGAAATGGCATCTGCAGGCTTCAGAAAAACGCTTATGAATTGTGTATTTATAAAGGTTATTTTTCCTATTACGCGCATCCGGCATTCTGTTGGGTTTGCATTACTGTATGTAGGATGTCAGGATTTTGGATGGATGGATGGATGGATGGATATATATTATATAATATTATATAAAACGGTCTGGGCTGTGGGTTACAGATCGGAAGGTCGGGGGTTCGAGGCCCCAGCACCGCCAAGTTGCCAGTGTTGAGCCGTTGAGCAAGGGTCTTAAACCCTACCTGCACTGTATCCTGGCTGACCCTGTGCTCCGACCCTTTGCTCTGATCCCAGCTTCCTGAAAACTGAATACTGTAAGAAGGTACATGTGACGCATAATTGATTTATTTTCTTTCTTAATCTTGTCTTATTACCCTGCACATGTTTAAAAAATAAATAAATAAATGTACTTTCGCTTACATGGACCATTTGTTTAGCCACTGATCACCACATGTTATTTACACTCTGCTTCATGCAGTACCAGATTGAAGTAGCTTGATTTTTTTTTTGTCTTTTTTGGAAGATATTGCAGACGTTTTTCCCGAAACATTGCATTACTTATGATTGCTAAGCCTCCTGTTCTTCTCCCGATGTTCCGTCTTTGCTTGTTTACGCTTCAAAATGAGGTGGAACCCTTTTAAGATCGATGCATCACGAGAACAAGACCTTCATGATTACTGTAAATGACCCGTGAGTCGGCGCCGTCGCTCGGATGTTTTAGCGTTTACAGTACGTTGGACGGTCACCGCGGCTAAGCTTAGCAGGTTAGAATTCATTATTGTCATTCAGACCCGCCTGTTTACAGAAACCGGTAGGCTGGCGGTAATCAAACGGCCTATTCGAGGCTGATCCGCTCGTTTTCCATCCGGTCCAGTCCACGAGCAACACGAGCCAGCTTCTGACTTAGAGCTCAAATTATAACCAGTCCTGGAGTATCAGTGTCTGTCACGGTTAGCTGACTAATTATGATCAGTCCTGTTAATTAGACCACATCACAGCCGAAGTGCGTCTTTACGGTACTGTATACACGGCCCGGCGCTTGTTTAAAGAAAGAACGGATGAATGATTGAGGAAAGCAGAAATTGCTGGGTTTTTTTTTTTGTTTTTGTTTCTTTCTTTCTCTAGTGCTCGCTTTAACATTCAGTACTCTTTAGAATGTAGTCCATATGCGTTAACGTTACAGCGCGTACCGAATCTAAATTAACTTTGACTAGCAAGAAGCAGACGTACACAGCGGGATCAACTCAACTTCATGCTCTTACTTTGTTATTCTCAACCTTGTACCTCGTCTATTATACATTTTTATATCTTTCAGTACTCGCCGAACTTCTCAGTGGCGATCTTCATCGGTTGCTGTGCAGACGGCATTAATAAATAAAACCGAAGTATTTTGAAAAGTGCTTAAGACAACAGCTGCGCGTGTGTTTACCATCTGTGGACGTTAGGACTTAACTCAGGTGTTTCATCTAAACTGTACACATGTAAATGCGAGGAGCGAAATGTTTTCCAGCGGTCACATTGAAATGCCTTCGCCATCGCATGGCTAATTTCTTTAGGTGCAGAAGCATGCTTTTTATTTATTTATTTACTTATTTATTTATTTTTGCGCCAAAAAAGGGAAGAGTCTTATTTGTGATGGTTAAATGCTGTTCTGGAGCCGGGTTGGTGGTGCAAATTGTACCTATTCAACTTATTTATTGGGAATACCTGAATATACCTGAATATTCATTACAGTAAACATTAGAATTGGAGACGATACTGTGATCCCAATGAATATAGCATGGTGGTTGTGGTCTGCTTTCAGTATTTTACAGAAATGGTGCAATCAATCAATAAAACATCCAGTCCATAAACAGTCGTGCTAGCCGTGCTGATAAGAGAACTCGGGTGAGAAATTTCAGATTTCGAGCTGATGGACTTGGGTTACAGTTAAATCAAGTAAACACTCGAATAAACATTTTTTGATGAGGATGGAATACAGCAAAATAGGACACGCCTCTTTCTACTCCTGTCAGTTTAGAGAGGGGGAACTCTCACACCACCATGCCCGGGTTCACCAATGTGCCCCCTCTCAACCCATACTGTACTTGGCCAACTTTCACATTAGTTGTATCGCTCCACACCCAAGCGCTCTTGCATATTTACCGTACGCTCTCCAATACAGTATACACCTAGACGTTCTGGTACGATTGGCTTCCATGGATCCAAGTCAGGTCTTGGCCGAGTACAGAGCTAAAGACAAGGTGGACTCGGGTGCGGTACACTGCTGAAATACCAGCAGTGTATACCAGACTCTAAGGTCAAGTGTACAGTGTGAAACCAGCCAAAAAAACAGGTATCATCCACATATACTATATTCTATGATTTATATTTATGGCGTTTGACGTATATGAACTACTTTATCCGCCAACTTTACACCAGGTCACCAAAGGCCTAGCAAAAATGTCTAGCACAAATTGAAAAAAATGTGGGGGGGGGGGAAAAAGACACACACACATGGCCGAGCAGGCAAACAGTCCCGGGTCCGAACTCCCCAAATCACAATCTGATCGAGTGTCCATGAGACGCGCCGGAGAAACGAGTCAGATCCAGTCGGGCCTCACGGCACCCAAAGGATCCGTCGCTTAGGTCATGGTGCCAGACACTACAGCACATCGCCAGACGACCCTTCTGAGCCACGTCCTGATTGGCCCAGAGCTGCCCCCGGTGGCAAAAAGGGGTACTGAACCCTAAATCGTTTAAATGTTGATGGGTTTTTCATGTTATGTCTATGATCATTGTACTGTATATGTATGTATATACTATATGCCTAGAGTAGAGAATTGTGCACACACACACACACACACACACACACTTAAAGCTCATGCCACGCTGGAAATGAATCAGCTAGTGTCTCCAGATTGATGGAGCGATAAAGCAGCATTTTTTTTTTTTTAAGCGAGAGCGAACATGTGTTTTAAATAAAAGCTTCAAGGCAAACCCCCGAACCCAGTGTTACATTACAAGAAGGAGAAGATTAAAACACAGGAAAAAAAAAACACCCACTTCGACTTTTTTTTTTTTTTAAGCGCTCCTTATCACGTTCCAGCTGGAGGTCTGCTGCATTTAAACTGTTCGCTGCAAACCCATCCTTCTTCTTTAATCAGCACAGAAATGATACATGTGTGTACACACTCCGACTCGAACTCCACAAAGCTCTGGCTGAATGGAAAGACTATACACTCAATCCTCCTCGTTGCCTCCCTCTGTAGCTTTTAAGCCTGTGTGTGTGTGTGTGTGTGTGTGTGTGTGTGTGTGTGTGTGTGTTGGGTCCGGAGATGGGGAGGAAACTAATAGGTTTATCCATGACATTATTACTATTATTATACATTTTTCTCCCTCTCCTTTTTTCTATTTCACATTTTTTCATCTTTTGTTACTTTGTTACTCTTTTTTTTTTCTGCTTTTTTTTGCGGCAGATAGAAGGAAGCTTTCAAAACAATGGTTATTCTCTTTGTGAAGGCAGGAAAGCGAACTCTTTTCAGTCTTTATGTAACTCGTACACTGACTCACAGCCCTTTTATTCATCACGCGTTCACATTTTCACATGAAATTCTTTCATTTTTATTCCTTTCGACTGCTTGTTTTTTCGTAGTCATGCAGATTTTTGTCAGTACCGAGCGCTGAGTAATGCCCCAGATGGTCACATTTAAGATTAAGATTCAGTTATTTGTCACATGTACTTTACCGCACAGTGAAATGATTATTTAAATAAAAAAAAATAAATAAAAAAACATCTAATTCCCGCATATCCCAGTTAGTAAGCTTGAGGTCAGAGCACACGGCCAGCCAGGATACACCACCCGTGGAGCAGATTTCCAGGATACAGCGGCCCTGAAGCAGGGTGTTAAGGGCTCAACGCTCAAGGGCTCAACAGTGGCAGCTTGGCAGTAGTGGGGCTTGAACCCCCGACCTTCCCATCAGTAACCTTAACCGTTTGAGCCACCGCTGTCCCATAGGTCTTTCCAACATGTGTTAGCAGTTTTCAGAATAAATAGTTCTGATTTTGTTAGTTAATTCTCGACACTTGTGGTCTATCCGTCAGATACCCCTTCTCCCCCGAAGTGAACCAGGTGCTAGATCATGTCTGGTGCTACAGTAGTTCCGGTTCAAAACGAACCCATGGACTAGGGAGTGATGCTATTACGTTCTCCTGGGGTCAGCATTACTAGAAAGCATTTGAGCATTTATTTTTTCTTTTTAGTTGGCGCCACCATGGAATTGTTTATCTTTCTTAGAGCTGGTCCGTTGGCTGTCTGCAAACCAAGAACTTGTTCAAAATTGGCCACCGGAGCCGCCTTGGTAGAAAAGTGGTGAGGAAGGCCTGGTATACCTGGTGGTATCACATGACTCAGGAATGCAACTCAGACAGGTTTGACCCGACAAAATGACTACAGTAACCAGTCTATACATTTGTGATGAGCAGAAAAGCATCTCGGAATGCACAACACGTCAAAGCTTGAGGTGGGTGTTCCACATCAGTCGAAGTCTACACCGGGTTTCACTTTAATCAGGCCAGAGCAGACGGCTGTAGGCTGGGCACGGGCTCACCATACCTGGTGGAAGACTGGAAAAACCTCCTGTAGCCTGGCCTGATCGATTCATGTTACCCAACCTGCCTCGTGTCAACGTTCTAGGCTTTACAGGACACACTTTGGTTGTGTTAATAGCAATCAATTATCACTTAAATGACCAGATAATTTGAGGACTGTTGCTGCCCCTTCATAGCTTCATAGTTTTATCAATCGCTACATCTAGCATGACTGATAATCCACCGTTTCATAAAGTGAAAGGCATCTCAGTGATTTCATGCATATGACCGTAAGATCATTAGTCTTCTCCGTCGCTGTCCTGTAGAACACCTTCAGGATGTGGAGAACAGGAGATTAGAGAAACGACGGACGGAGCACCTGAGAATCTGCATGATGCAATCATTTCTACATGGACCAGAAATCTCAAAGGGATGTTTCAAATATCTTTGAAAGCTGTTTTAGGTGCAAATGTACAGTAAATCTAGGTATTAGTATAGTGGCACCTCGGCATACAGTACGAAAGGTATGAAGAAGAATGCCTTAAGAATTTCCGCCATATTCTATCAAGGATTTTTGGCATGCGAGTGAACGAACCGAACGGCGTGTACAGTACGTCCGGGAACTGTTCAAAACTTGTCTGCATCGGTGGAAAGCCATGCAAAGCAAGTTTACACTATTTATTTATAGCATTTTGTGTAAGATTTAGTGAAGACGTTGCACCATGGGTCTCAAGAATGTTAGCATGGACGGTAGCAAGAAGAAAAGGGAGCTGATTTCCATTCGGTTTTTAAAGACGCCCGTGCCGATAGGAATCATAAGTTAAGGTTAAGTGAGGTTTAATGTCTATTTATTTCATATTTTACATAATTTCCATGTCTTTTCTAAATGTTTTGATTGTTTTTTTAATGCAATATTATGATTATTGGTAATCTTTTGGGTGGCTGGAACGGATTCTCTGCATTTACATTATTTCCTATGGGAAAAAGCGCTTTGCAATACGAAATTCCGCTTTAAGTACTCGCGTCCCATCATGTTGCTCGTTCCTTTTTAAGAGTAGGGTTTCAGACTTCTGTTTCCTTTTTCTTGTCTCCTCATAAATTTCTCGAGGCTGTTTGGGAATGATAAATGTCATATTTGGGAGGATGTGGTTGGTGTGTGTATGTGTGCATGAGAGAAAGAGAGAGAGAACACCTGTGCTTTTTGTCATCATATTTCTCCAAATGAACCCAAAGGGCCTAATGGGGTCCATGATGTACAGCCAGCACGTTTGTGATGTTTATCTCTTTCTAAAGGCGTAATTATTTCTCTACTGTTACAGTTTTATCGTTTCGTTGTTATACAGGATGTGCCGACGCCAATGCTTTTTTTCCTCTTTTGTTTTAAATGGAGTACCGATACCCGAGGACTGGGTGTTGCTTGATACTTGATGCTGATCTGATACTGACATCCTCATGTTAACAAGGCCAGCTGTCTGCAAGTTTCCGCTGCCAAGTTTCACCGAACACCAGAGGCGTGATCGCAGCGAGCATAAATCAATTTGTGTCCACCGTCCAAAATATGCGTCATGTCTATCGGCATAACACTTTCTTTTCGAATATGTTACTTTTACAAATACGCTACTCACACCGATGTACGTTTTCGGAAGTCGTTCATCTCCTCATATTAAGGACGGTTACATAAACACGGACAAGCATGAATCCTAACGCGGGCGGGTTTAACGAAACTGGGAAAAGTGCTGTGTGTACAGTTATACACAGTGTGGTTACAAAATCTCTGGACATTTTGTGACCGCCTCAGGTTATTCTGTGCACGAGTTCAGAAATAAAATAATAATTCTGTCGCTGCAAGTAAACATGATTCTGCACAGTGCCGCGCGTGAGCCTTCACCTCTTCGAACTTTCCCACATTACGGGCAGGACATGGCATGGACTTCATTATTACACTTGATATTTCTACACAAAATAGCTCATAGTATTCAAAATGGACACGGTGTGGTTTGTGTAGAGTGTTGTTATGGAGGGTGCATAAGTATACACCCCCATTACTATGAAACCTGTACAGTGTATTACTGTATATTATCTAATCTAATGCACTGCTTTTAGAAGTTGTATGATTGGTTAAATGGAGTTGAGTTAAAATGATAAGAGAAGCATTAAACTATAAAACAAAATTGTAACATCTGTTATTTAAAACTAGGAGTATTAACGCGTTAATGCACACGGTTAGTCTAGAAATAATATCAACGCATTGCTATGTTTTCAACGCACATTAATCATATGACCAAGTTTGACCCTAATGGCTTCCCATAATTGCGGCACTGTTACCCGGCTTCGTGTCATAACGGCATGTTTAACGCGGATAAGGATGACTGAGGAAACATCACCAGGTGTGCTGAATGGTAAGTCTCTTCATGAAAAAGCTTCTAGATGGACGTTTTGATGAAAACAAAGCTGCGTGCTCGATCTACCTTCAAGAGGAACTATTTATACAAGAATCCTTTAAATTTCAGACATTAGAGTGGTGGCTCAGCCGCTCTGAGGCTCCAGGTTGTTGGATTTGAGGATCCAGGTTCGAGCCCTGCCATCAGTGGGTTGCCAGACCCTCCCCCCCCCCCTCTACTACTCCCCACTGCATGATATATTATAAAACTGCATCTTTTTCCTCTTACCAGTTTGTCATGCATTTCTTTATTCCAACATGGGCAGTGAATCTGATTCTTTTTTTTTTTTTGTTGCGATTAATCGCAATGACTGTGATTAACTATATTAAAAAAATCTTTAATCGATTGACGGCACTATTTTAAAAAATTATTTGTACAGTGTCCATGTAAAGACAGGAATATTCCTGGTGTGAGGCCAGCTGTGGAATAAAATCACTGCAAAAATATTTGTGTGTAAAAAAAAAAAAAAAGATTTCAATTTATTTGTATAGCGCTTTTAACAATTGTCATTGTCTCAAAGCACAAGATTTGTGTGCAATTCTGTCATTTGTCTGAGTTGGATTCCAAAATCTACGGCCACGGCAGCTTACAGATACGAGATTTCGTGTGTTTGATACAATACAACTCTGAAATATACGACTCTGGGAAGAGGAATCGATTCGCCACATGCTTCCTGCCTGTAAACGGTCAGTCGTATATTTCAGATTAATCGTAAATCAGATTATTTTTAAATTGCGATTAATCTAAATTAGTCTATGACCGTGATTATTCATTCATTCATTCATCTTCTATACCGCTTAATCCTGTGTTAAGGGTTGCGGGGGACCTGGAGCCAATCCATCGCAGGGCACACACACATACACACACACTCACACACTACGGGCAATTTAGGAACGCCAATTAGTCTAACCTGCATATCTTTGGACTGTGGGAGGAAACCGGAGTACCCGGAGGAAACCCACCAAGCACGGGGAGAACATGCAAACTCCATGCACACAGAGACGGGAATCGAGCCTGGCCGGGGAATCGAACCCAGACCCTGGAGGTGCAAGGCGACAGTGCTAACCACTCCACCACCGCGCCGCTTGACCGTGATTAACTAGATTAAAATCTTTAATCGATTGACGGCACTATTTAAAAAAATTTTTGTACATTGTCCATGTAAAGACGGGAATATTCAGGCGCCTGCTTGAACCGAAGGCAACAGTAACTCTGAGCTCTGATCTGATCCAAAGTCACATTTTTTATTTTCCCCTGAGATGACTTTTTCAGGCTGTTGAAGAACTGCTGAAAGGTGGAGATTAGTGTGTTATTTGGTTCCCGTTAGCGATCCGGTTAATGATCCACTCTCGGCGTGGATTATTTTAGCGAGCTGTGCGCGCATGATTGACGCTACTGTGTCGGATGATTACAGAGTCCTATTGTTGCGATCTGCGCTGTTAAACGCTGTATTCCACAGCAATTCACGGTGAATCAGCGCGACTCATCTCTCTCGTCTTCTTGTCCGCATCAGAAACGACACTTTCATTTGTCCCGCTTCTGCTGTAACAGAAAATGTATCCGACTGTAAGCAGAGTGCAGCCTGGAGTGGATTTTATTTATGTTTCAGGCAGCGGTGAAGGGCAGAACTACTCACAGCTGTTGTGTTCTTTCTCGCTCTCATCCATTTCTCCTGTTTTGGACTCCTGTACAGAACTTCATTGACCCCACTTTAGGCTTTGGCTGAGTCTCCTCTCACTAACTCAGGAAGGCTGTCTGCATTGTGTTGCCTCTTAATAAAACACTCGTGCAACAAACTGCGCTCGGCCGTCGCGCTGCCAGCGGCCGCCGTCTTCAAACGTGAGTTATGCTTAAGAACTTATTAACTGACGTTTGTTGCTACACAGACTAGAAGCCTTTACTTTGTAGCAATGATGGATTTGGAGATGTGTGCTGGACGGGGGAGAGCTCCTGTCGAGCAGCTGTTACTGACCAAAAATTCACTCGCTTCACTCTGACTTGTGTCACATGGCTGTGAGCATGAGGTCGATCCTCCGGGGGAAACCCTTTTTCTCGTTTGCATCCCGAACGCGCGGTGTCTCTGCAGTGTCTGGAGGAGCGAGCACACCCCCGTCATTAGCCTCTCGTCAGCCTAATCCGCCCTTGTTGACACTTTAAGTGGACGAAGCCTGAGCTACTGTATATGAGACAGGAACTGCAGGAATAAGCATGAAACCAGTGTACAGAGTCTGTTCTGGCACGTCAGGACAGTAGAGCTATTTATTTAGAAACTTAACTTTTATTTTTAAAAGTTGAGGCATAACCCGACCTGGCTTTCATCCCCAGTCGGCCAAAATTGTATTTTTTGCTGATTTTTTAAAAAATTATTATTATTTTGTTTATGTATATACGGAATGAAGCGGCGCGGTGGTGTAGTGGTTAGCACTGTCGCCTTGCACCTCCAGGGTCTGGGTTCGATTCCCCGGCCAGGCTCGATTCCCGTCTCTGTGTGCATGGGTGAGTTTGCATGTTCTCCCCGTGCTTGGTGGGTTTCCTCCGGGTACTCCGGTTTCCTCCCACAGTCCAAAGATATGCAGATTAGGCTAATTGGCGTTCCTAAATTGCCCATAGTGTGTGATTGGGTGTGTGAGTGTGTGTATGTGTGTGTGCCCTGCGATGGATTGGCACCCTGTCTAGGGTGTACCCCGCCTAGTGCCCGAAGTCTCCTGGGATAGGCTCCAGGTCCCCCGCGACCCTGAACACAGGATTAAGCGGTATAGAAAATGAATGAATATATGGAATGTGTGTGTGCTGAATTTTAAGTAACGTGAAAGCGACGAAAATTTTAGGTTGCAAACTTCAGACGGTTTGGAGGGATGATTTTGTATGTGTCCCAAAAATGACCATTTTTCTGTATTATACTGTCTCATGTCAAACAATAATAATTGAAAATGCTAAAATTATAATAATTAAATATATATATATTTTAAATAATAATTAAAATAATAAAAATTCATGTTTTTTTTATGAGTATTGATGATACAAAAATTGGTGTGGTTGCTTAAAATTTTTTATTTTTTTTGTGTGTGGGGTAAAAGCTTAAAAAGCAAAAAAATCTGTAGTGTCCGTAACCACGTCAAATTCATGTTGCAACATCTTAACAATTTAGCATTTTACAATAATGCACTTTTTCAGGTTTCTGTCTTTTCATGTGAAATCTAAAATTTCATCTGAATGACCATTAAGATCACTAAAAGATTCGAATTCAGAAAAAGTTACGGACACTACATAAAAGGGATTGAAATTGTATTTAGCAAATATGGTTCTTTTCATCTGATAAAATTATAAATGTGTATGCAAAAAAACAAAAACAAAAGCGTGAATCGGGAGATAAGAAGCATGAAGTATTATGAAAAACGGTGTTATACAGTATCTGAAAATCCACTTTTTCACCTAGGGTTAGACACATTTTAGCACCGATCCCAGGTTTTGACCGAGTATACGCTAGCTTGTGATTTATTCAATCATAAACAAGCAGAGGAGGAGAGATCGGCATGGTGAGCGTGTTGCGATTTGACCGGAACTCAAAGCAAAGCTAATGTAGCGTAGGATGCTACAGAGCGCTTTTCAGAAAACTGCTTCCTAAACAGCCTCAGCATGTCGGCCACGATTAGCTAATAAATATGCTTTGCTAATAAAAGCTCATTATCACGGCGCTGCAACGAGCAATAGGGATAACATTTTTTGTTGTTGTTGATGATGTTTTCCTTTGTCCAGAAACGCACTGCTAAAAGTCCCAGCTGGAAGCGTTACCTCCATACCTCGCAGTCCATTTAGGATAATTAACTTTCTGTTTCCAAAAAGGTGCAGAAAGTTGGAGGGCTGCGTCGCTCATATGAGATGTAAACAAACCGTGGGCCAGAACGCAACACCTGTGAAAGCTCACTCCTGTCCCACATGTGCTTTATGATGTAGCGAGGCAGGGATTAAAGCGGCGGTTATAATGCCTCTGAAATATCGCTGAAAACTTTTGGAGTTTAACCAAACGGTCAAATCAGAGCACAGATGTGCACGGCAGGGGGGTGCGCGTTGGGCTGCCGAACAAACCGCGTTCCCACGACAGTAAATTCCAATATTCCTCTGGCGCTGTAGAGCTTTTAAGAGTATAATTGATATTTGTTAGCCAACTTCTCATAGTGTAATTCGTAACCTTTTGGATAGCTGCTGTTTCGCTCTTTGTTGCGAGTCATCATGATTCGTTTACCGTTTAGAAAACTGACCCGGTAGGAGTTTGTGTACCTGTGAGTAAAGAGCGCAGGTTTCTGGCTAAGATCAGTTCTAACATAGCTATTTAGAATTCTTCTGATTGGTTAAGGTTGATGATGAAATTACAAGGATTTCTATGGAGGACAGAAGATCTTAAGGATCAAAGGATACAGTATGTTTAAGATTTTTTTTATTAAAATCATAGACTGTAGAAGAGCTGGACGGACCCTCTGTGACGTCACCTGCCAACTCTGAGCCATTCATCACACAGCATCCTGTATGGTAGAAGCCAATTATTTGCTACAATTGTTTGTAAAAAAAAATAATAAATAAACTAAAAAAATAAAAAAAAATAAAAAAAATATATATATATAATACAGATTTTACAATTTACAAAAGTGTGATACTTACGGAATCGCAATACAAATCGAATCATCAACCAAGTATTGTGATAATACCGTATCAGGCGATCCCTGGTCCAACACTTGTTCAGATACACAGACGTACTACACACATTTCACTCTTCTCTTCTACAGAGGGAGAGAAAAAAAAAAAAACAGACCTTTTGTCAGCCTAATATCTAATTCCCTTCCCCAATGTCCGGTATACGAATGTCAATAATGCAGTCATTCAAAATGTTGGTCTTGCGTAAAATTTCTCCGTAGCTCGCGCATCTGTTAACTTGTTCACCACATGAGGGCGCACTTGCAGTTTGTGCGAGGCACAATATTGGATTTCGTATAGAGGACAGAGAGAGAGAGGCAAGAACATAATTTTTTTTTTTTTTTTTATTGTTTGCGCTTCATTATTTTTTCGTATGCAAGTTTATTTATTTATTTATTTACTGCCACTAATACTGGTTGAAAAACATTGTTGCCATTAGTTATTATTTATTATTATTGATTGTTAAGGAGGTGAACTGTCAGTTCAGAAAAATTTGCAATCATAATTTATTCCAAGAAAAATTTTTTTTTTTAAATTATGCTAAAGCTAATTAATTCAGTACATTTCAAGCGATCGAACTCGAACCGTCTCATTTTGTCTTGATAATTGACAACGAAGAATTTGTAATGTCCGGAACTTCGATAATGAATCTGCTCATAATTTTTATGCTTTTTTTTTCTCCCCACATTCTTTTCTTTTTCTTTTCATTTTTTTTTTTTTTACACTGTACACGGTTCACGGTTCGAGCTCCATTTCAGCGGTTGCCATATTGCCCTGCAGAGCGTATCTCCAAATCCATCCCACTGCTAATTTCACAGGCGGTTGAGCGTCTCTCAGGCATGGGAGCGCGTCACTGCGCTCTACATAGCTTTTGCTTGTTGCGTTGCAACCCCAAGGCAGATTCATCTTCCAGCGAGGCGGTCCACCTCCCCCTAAGGACCCCAGTGCAGATTACTTCACGCTAAATCAATTATGGCTACTATTATTCACCGTTATGCCGTTTCTCCCTCCTCCCCCCTTCAGTCCCTAACGTTTCTGAGCGACACCGCCTTTTGTACAATGAACATATCGCCTCCTGTTTATTTATTTAGTGCAGTTTTTTTTCTTTTTTTTGGGGATGAAGGGGCAGTGCGAAAACAGTAAAAAAAAAAAAAAAAAGGCCTATTGGCAAAGTGATAACATCTGTTTGGAGTCAGGAGTGAAAATGGTTTCCTTTCGTCTGGGCCAGCTAGTGTCTGATGATGTGCAGATGTGCAGTTGGGCCCCGACTGTAAAAGTTATAAGTATTGTCATAACATTGTTCGACTTCTCCAGTATTTCCTGTCTTCTCCTTAGCACGTTATTACTGATTCTGGACGGCCTCCAGCTCAGGAACGCTGAGACAGGAGAGGAGAGGAGAGAGCCAGAGTGAAGTTACAGACTCTGTTTTTTTTTTTTTTTTTCTCTTCTTTTTTTTCTTCCTCTGTTGGCCGTGCTAGTGTTCAGACTCCTTTTCTTTTGATAACGTATAGTCTGTTGGTTAAACAGTGCTGAAGAAAGAGGAAGAGAGACCGAGAAAATGATGGAGACTGAGCCAGTGGACAGGTCTGTAGAAAATGATCAGGTGAAGAGAAAGGAAGGAAGGAATCCTCTCTCTCTCTCTCTCTCTCTCTCTCTCTCTCTGTCTTTCTCTGTGTGTGTGGGAACAGAGAAGCAGAGAGCGGGTGTGTTCTCCAGCTGATTCAGTCAGGGCTTTTGTTCATTTCCTGTGCAAGATGCTGTCTGCAGACAAGAAGAGAAAAGGGCTTTTCTTTCTCTCTGGACTCGTACTGAACTCTTTTGCTCTGTCTCAGTTCTCCGTCTCCCTCTCCCCCCCCCCCCTTCTCTTTATCAGAACACACACTTACACACTCACTCTTTCTTTCTCTGTAATACTCGTCCACCATGTCCAACACTTGTCCACATACACACTACACATATATTTCACTCTTCTCTTCTACAGAGGGAGGAAAAAAAAAAAAAGAAAGACCCTCTTCCTTTTCACTCCCTTCTGGACTTCATCCACTGATAAAGAAACGATACTCCTTCAGTAACAGGCATGTCCACAAGGCCCGCTCTTAGACTACACATCCCCGGGCCTCCGCAACAGCCCACAACGGAGGTATCCAGATCAGTCTCATTGCTGAACATCTGTTCCAGATGCTTGGAGTGATGAGCATGGTAATCCCCGAGTTACAGGTTTTAAACTGTTTATCATTTTAGACTTTTTTTTTTTTTTTTTTTCCCCTCCACAGGCTTAGTGGAGAAAGAGGCTCTGCCTCCAAGGCTGTCAATCAAATCTTCCTGCCAGCAAATATGATTTAGGTAACACTTTCAGATAGGGAGAGGATGTGGGCCTGGGCATGGGGCTCAGAGCCAAAATCCCCATGAAAATCCAGACTCGATGGGGGAAAAAAAAAAAAGCCTGGCTCTGTATCAACATGTCAGCTGCCTCAGTTGAGAAGACGAGTCAATCATTGATGAAAAGGGGGGTTAGCGATGTGCGAGATGACTTCTGAGCTGTTCACAAGTGATTAACGAGCATAAAGTTAGAACTCCAGTAAAAGGGGAGTGGGGGGAAAAAGAAAGAAAAAACAAATTAATAGAAAAACACAAAATCTAATTGGTTGTGTGTATCAGAAGATGAAGTACCTTTCTTAAATGAAGGCACATCTCAGCTTGTTAACTTGAACCAAAGATGAGGGAGATCCCAGGTTTAGACCCTGGCATGACATGAGCTACATCTACATCAGGTCCCATAATTCCCAGTGTTGGTGCTCTGAAAAAAAAAAAGGATGCTCTGATGAAACGGTTAAAGCTCTCGATCAGGGCCCTCAACCCTCCGCTCTGACCGCGACCTCCCTCACTGAGAGATGTGCTGTAAGGTGCGTGTAATAGATCATTTTACACGCAAGTTGGTCCTGACCGAATAATCTGATTGGACGAGAGGCTCTAACAATCGTTAATTACTACTGTTGTAACTCTCGTTGGTAACTTTCGCAGTACTGGAAAGAGGCGAGAGCAGCTGCCTGCCAAAACCCGCATTCAAAATCCGTCAGTAAGAAAACACATCTGATAACGTCATCTTACATAACACTTGGTCTCCTTAATAATCGTTCCGAATCTCCTTTGAAATGTCAGTTCGCGGCTAACGCGAGCTACAAAGCTAACTAGCGTCTAACACAAGTATGAAACGCGAGGCCGTCTCTAAACCCTGATTAAAGGCGTGTGTGGAACAAGGGATCGTACAGCCTACATACTGTACTGCACTAGCTTTCCATTTAAGTTGGCTGATATTCTGATGTAAGTGGAAATATAACCTACGTTTCTCAGGACTATCCATGGTTTATTCTCGTGACCTTTTGGCTGCAAGAATTTAGGACTACATTCACTATAATAGTCAGATTTACCCTTCAAAATAAACAAACAAATCGTAATTTTGTTGATGATAAATAGCGTTTCGGAAACAGTTCTATATAAACATCACACTCGCGGCCGTGCTGTTGTGCTGAATATCTTCCGCGTCCTCGTTCCTACGATCGAGATAATTATTATTGCGTTCTTTTTTTACTAACCAGATGTTTACGATTTTTTTTTTTTTTTTTAGCCAACAAAAGGAGTAAAGATTTCATAACATGTTTATAATTTTTATGTAATCTGTATGTAAGTAATCATAGATTATGTAGAGACCTATTATGAATAGTCATAAATACTGTTATAAATTCTAAATTCTGTATTTTTTACAAAAATTTATTTATTTTTTGCTGCAAAAAACACCTAATTTGCTGAGAAATTAGCATGAAGTTGTGTTTCTACAATGATTTGAACAATAGTCTCATGTTTAATTTAGATTTTAATGAATATAATCTCAGTTGGACTAATAATTAGCATGATCTCCATATTAGCCTTGCGTATAACGAAGCTTCCTGATTAGCCGCTAGTTTACCAGCTGTATAATATATAATATAATGATATTTAAAGTAGGATTTTTTTCTTTTTCCCCTCTGTATTTTACAAGTTTTCTCATAATGTGTAACTGGTTGTATGAAAGTGATGGAACGCATAATGTCGTGCGTCATTGTGAAAAACGATGGTTGCGAAGATATTTCCCTTAAATAGAACGTAGCGATGTGCGCAGGTGTATAAACCGGCGTGCAGTCTAACGCAATCGAGACCTTGAGAGCGCGATTTCTTTGCCGGCGCTTTTTATTTATTTATCACGGGACACCTGTAAGGAGGACACGGCTTACCGCGTCTCATACTGGTAAGCTCTCCTCTAGCAGCGACGTAATGCCTTCTGACGAGTCCTGCTGCCGATGCACCGGCTCCTGTTCTTCTTCTTTCATCTTCTTTTATCTTTTTTTCTTCTTTTCTTTTTCTTTTGATCCTCATATACAATCTTTTTCTCACATGACGAATGTATTGCAGAAGATAAAATAATGAAATTGGCACTTAGCCCTCCGTACCTCTCATCCAAACCACTCCCAGAGCGTCCCTTAAGCCTCCTCCAGCTTTATCTTTATATAATTGGATGGATCAGGTTACTTTTGTGCCTTAGAAACACTCGTCGCATCGCGGGATATGACTCGCGCGGCTCTTGAAGAGCACATCACCCGTCCTTTGTCGCATCGCTTACGGGCGTCACCATGGCGAATCGTTCCTCGTCCATGCTGTTGCCAGTCGAGAAATGAATTCTATATTCTTCTCTCGAGTCTCATCCAGACTGTGCTGAGATCTTGGATGAGGAATTTCGGTTCTGCATTTTGTCTAAACTGCATGTTTTTGGATTGTGGGAGGAAACCGGAGTACCTGGAGGAAACCCAGCGAGCACGGGGAGAACATGCGATGTCCATGCACGCAGAGACGGGAATCGAACCTGCCTGGGAAATCGAACCCAGACCCTTGAGGTGCAAGGCGACAGTGCTAGCCGCTAGTTTGTTCCGCATTGTTTTGGGGTGTGTATATTTGTCTCGTTTTGAATAAAAGAGGTTTTTAAGCTTTAATTGAATCTATGAGACGTTTCTGCTTCTTCCACAGAAATAGAATTGCTGGTGCATTTTTAAATGAATGTTCACGCTCGGTTTTATCAAATCCCACGTCGACTCTGTGGGTGGTTACAGCTGCCTGATTAAAGTCTAAAGAGAAAGCGAGGTTATTAGAGGAGCTTAACATTTTTAATTTGGGTGCCAGTGAAATAGCTTTAATGAAGAGCGTTTGTTTTTAACTAGAGTTTCTACTATGGATGAGCCTTCATCAGTGAACAAAAGGTCAGATCCTCATCCTCTTCCTCATTTCCCAGCCTGACAGAATGCAACAATACTGTATTTAAGTTCCCTTATTAGGTAACTACAGAAGGTTTGAGATTCTGGTCTAGTAAATGTTGAGCTAATTGTTCTCTTTTTGCTTATTCAACTAGAACTATTTCTGTAAAATGCTATAATTTTATCTTCATTAAACGTGTATCTTATACATCAGAGTCGTGCAGTTAATAGAGAAAAGTATCAGTCATAAAGTCATAACATGCCACTTCTAGCAATACAGGATGATGTATTGATTATATACTTGTTTTTTTTTTTTCCTTTTTTTTCCAGTGTTATAAAACACATACAGTAAGCGATGTCTTATAGCAAATGTCTCGAAGCAGCAGGTACGTGCAAGGACGGTTTAAATCTCTAAAGTGAAGAGTTTTAATAAACACTCGTATAATTAACTACAGTTTCCGTGTCCGACTTTTATTACTCATTGAAAAAATTTTTTTTTTCGCACCTATTCTCTCTCTTTAATAATCATTATCATAATAATAATAATAATAATAATAACGCATTTTATTTATATAGGCGTCTTTCTGGTCATCCAAGGTCACCTTCCCAGATCAAACCAGGATAAATGAAACAATAAAACAAGATTACATTGATAAATGTAAACCTTTATCTCTCTATCTCGATCAAGATTCAATATTCAAAGGCGATTTATTTGCTTAGAAATAATTCACACGAAGATAACAGGAATGGATAGTTAATAATAATAATAATAATAATAATAATAAAGTAGTAAATAAAGTATAAAAAAAGTAATAAAGTATGAAAAAAAAGGAGAGAAGATAAAAAACAAATAGTAATAAATGTATATAAATTAAGAGTACAGACATTTAGTTCTATATAATAATAATAATAATAATAATAATAATGCATTTTATTTATATAGGCGCCGTTCTGGTCATCCAAGGTCACCTTCCCACACCTTCCTGTATGTCCAGATCAAACAAGGATAAATGAATTACATTGATACAAATTGATTACATTGATAACTGTAAACCTTTATCTCTCTATCAAGATTCAACATTCAAAGGGGATTTATTGGCTTAGAAACAATTCACACGAAGATAAAAGGAGTGGATAGTTAATAATAATAAATAATAATTATAATTAATAATAGTTAATAATAATAAAAATAAAGTAGATTAATAAATAAAAAGAAGAGAAGATAAATGTATATACTTTAAGAGTACAGACATTTAGTTCTATATTGTAATGATAACAGTAACATAAAAAGCAATGATAAACTCTCTCTCTCTCTCTCTCTCTCTCTCTCTCTCTCGCTCACTCACACACACTCACTCACACATAAACCCCTATGGGAAATTTTCCATAGATAGATTCGTACTGTATGTCCACCGAGGGAGGCGCAATCGTTAAAAATTCTACATAAGCAGCAGTCAGATGTGCCTATATATATTTCTTTTTACATTCTTACGCTATGTTTGTTCATATAGTATTTTATTGGTCAATAAAATATATACACGTCTATATTGTCTTGGATTTAATAATGTGTACATCAACTTTATGGTCATTATTACAGTACAGTATACTGTATCTCGAACAGATATCCGTTTGGGTTTAGATGAAATTATGCATTTCAAAATGATTTATCCAGCAAATTTTTTCCAAATTATAAGTTTAAATGTTATTAATTTTCAATGTTGTTGTCATTATGTGTCACATTAGCCGTGTACTGCTGATGAAACGTGACTCTCGACTTTAAATACGCACGCAGACTCGTTCTGCTCTCAGGCCTTTTAATGAAGTATTGAATCTTGCTCACAGGAGCACTAGTGACCTTTCTCCTGCTTATTGATCCGGTTTGACATTTTGGCAGCCGTCCGCCGCCAAAGGTGCTTCGTACCCCTCGGGCCCGGTGATGTCATCCAGTGTCTAAGTGACACCGATGGCATCAATGTCGAAAATTGACCCGTGCCGGAGCGGTGTTTACATCGCTCTGCTGTGGACGTGATGGACGCGTGCGGGGCATTTTTAATCATTTACACCGAGCGGTGCAGAGGGAAGAGCATTCGGAAGCGACTGGCCCAACGCCAGGTGAAAAAAAGCAATATTATTAGTCGTAGGTTTATTGATTTCAGAGAGAGCGCCCCTATGCATTTATTGTCCAGTCCGCTATATGGATTGTTCGGCGTGAAGTTTCCTTCACGCAGGCCGCACCGTTGAGAACCGATGAGAGTCTTCCTTTAAATTCCTTTCAGACTATAGACGGACGATAGACAGGGGCCTCGATTCTTAAAGTGAGCTGGAGTGCGTATTGTAGAGAGAAAAAAGGGTTTTGAAACACGGTAGGTTTGTGAATTTTCTCTCCTAATCATGTGAGGTTCTCAAGCTGCATACAGATACACACACACACACACACACACACACACACACACACACACACACACACACACGCATTCAATATATTCCCTTTCTTCCAGTGATCAAAGCAGTGCAGTAGGTACTCTTCCTTTAGTCGTCTCTGACACTCCGGCGTTTTTCTTCTTCACTTCTGGAACAGACCCAGAGCGCGTTCCCCCTGAGTGCAGCCTTGATTTTAAGGAAAATCCTTATTCACCTTCGCTATTCACCTGATCTATCATGGCTTTTTTTTTTTGTCGTCGTCCCCCCGCCGTCCCTTGAAATCAGGTCTTTTCTCACGGGAACATACTTTAGAGTCTGTACAAGAAGTGAAGACGAAAAAAAATGACTGAGAAGTACATCTGATGAGTGGAGAGAGAGAGATTTTGATAGTATTTTAGTATTCTAGCCCAAAAGACTTATAAATGTATGTAAGAGACGGACCAACAATAACATACACCGACTCTACGTCCATGCCTGTTTGTGTCCAAACCCAAATTGCAAAAACATTCCTGTTTTTTGGGATCATCTTACCTTGCTTTTCCTTTCCCGTCCATGTTTTTGAAAGATTTTCTCCCTAATTTAGTCGTGTCCAGCTCCTCCCCGTCACTAGGGGCGCTCCCACATTAAGGCTACTACGACCACACAGTCGGGAGGGCCAAAGACGATCACGTGTTTCCTCCGAACCAGGTGACGCCAGCCGGCCGCATCTTTTCGAACTGCTCACTCATTCACCATTAGGCGTAACACACTCGGAGGAAAGCGCTATCCGCTCCTTCCGCATGCGTGAGCTCACAGACGCCCCTGATTGGCTGTAGAGCCGTGATTAATGTGGGAGCACGAAGTACCTCTTATCCCTCCCCTCTGAGAGAGCTCGGCCAATCAGCTCTCTCTAGACCTCCGGCTGCGAGAGGTTACAGCATCACCCGGGAATCGAACTCGCGATCTCCGGGTGATGGGGCGAGCACTTTACCGCTGCGCCACTCTGAATTTATGTGTTTTAGTATCGACCTGACTTTGAGTATTGTTTCAATAAACCTCTTTCATAAAGAATCCTCTCCCTCTCTTTACATCGCATGTATTATAATTATTGTCGAGTTCTAGGATTGAAAGTTGAACTTGAACCCTTTTTTTATTCTTCCCTCTCCGTCATTGGAAATTTCATGAAAGGAAGCTTTACATCTGCAATAAATAGACCAGATAATACCGTACAGATGTAAATTCTGCTAAAGGTTTACAAACGTTAAGGACCTCTGCTCTGTGGGGGCTTCGATTTTATTGTCGGCCTGTAAATGGACTTGAATATACAAGAGGCTCGTATAAAACAAATATAAAATAAATATCTAAATAGGATTTTGAAATGCATAAGTGCATAACACTGGAAGCTTTTTACCTGGCATTGCTAGATCTACAACAAACGCATTATTAATCTCAAACTGCAGGGATGACGTACAGTACGCCCATATGAATAATCCAGAAGTGTGACATGTTTCTGATTTCGCCTGCTTCGGGACGCATATAATCAGGACAAATCCATTTCTGATCCTTTGTAAATTAATTCGACACACGTCTTTTGATCGACTTGCGCGTCGAACGCTCGTCCACGTCGTCCTCTTCCCGTCTGCCTTGAGGGTCCACGGTTGCTTTTGTCTTCAGGCCAAACTGCCCCCGTTTTGTTTTTGTTTGTTTGTTTGCACACAAACCCCATGGATCTGGACCGGGACCATAAATAGACATAAATTTTTTATTATATTCTGCTTCAGTGCACACATTTTGTTTTCCAGTTTTAAAGGCGGAGTTGCTTGTACAGCACACGACGGCTCGCAGCAGAGGCTCATGACACACACACACACACGTCGTAACAGTAGTCTGATTGCATAAATAAAATATAAGAGCCCGCGGCCAGAATTTACCTCCGTTGTAAGATTCAGTTTTTCTCTCTCTGACCGAGACCACCTTGTCAAACACACAGCATTAAAACTTAACAGTGCAGCATCGACAATTTACCTTCAGGTTTCCCTTAAACTTTTATGATGACGGTTTATTTGATTAGCGACAGCAGGCTGAATGTGTTGGAACTTTGTTTTTTTTTTTTTCATCTACTGTTTTATTATAATTCAGCGTCTGCTGTCCTGACCATCATAGTTGTGCGTGTACGTACTGATACCCACGCCTGAAGCAGCGCAGTTGTACTGGACTAAACTCAGTGGACTAACTCATTTCTTCCTGTCTATGTTTGTATACAGTTTACTGGCCTCCTTCAGGACGATTAGCTCGAGACGCTCGTAGAAGGATGTTTCTTCCCACCCTTTATAAGTGTAATGTTAGATTCCTGGATCTGGAGTCCGAGACTCCTCTGTTGATTTGGAACATTGTTTGGTTTTATCGTCATGTTGAAAGCCCTATTCATGGATGAGTCTGAACCTCCTGGCAGAAACAACCAGGTTTTTTTTTTGGCTGGACTAGTCTGATATAAACTTCACAAGATCTGAAAGGGTTTGTAGAACGCTGCGTTCATTTATTTATTTGTTTATCTTATTTGCGTTTTGATGTGCGAAACCCACATCAGTGTCTTCCTCCTCCTCCTCGTCCTCGTTTTCACGCTCTCCATGGACCCTGGACTGTTGGAGAGAATAATCGTTTGTTTATTATATTTCATTGCATCCACTCGTATTTATTTATTTTATTTTCTAGGTTTGTGAGCAGACTGCAGCTACGGCGCGTATGGTGACACACCAAAGCCTTACTGTCTGACTCACTGGCTCTTTTAAACTCCTGACAACTGAAACATATGTGGATGATTTGATCATTTCATGGCGTTCGTTCCCGCTTGTATAGTACTGAGCAAAAAGTCTTGAGTCGCCCCATTATTTCTTCATAGTTTTGCTTCCAAAGAGCCAGACTGTCTTGTATTTTTAATGCAGTCTTGAGGAGGAATAGTTCTCCAGGCTTCCTGAAAGACTTGTTTTTTGGCACGCATCTTTCACCTGTTTTTGTCTCTCGTATATTTTCTGTCCGGTTCCTGTACCTGGAATGTTTTTTTTTTTTTTTGTTTTGTTTGTTAATTCACACAGTGAACTACAGTATGAATCATTTGAGCTTTAAAAAAAAAAAAAACACAGAACTTAAGAGCATGAACGAGTGAGAAACAGGTGCAGATGATGACAGATGATCAGGCGGTGACTAGTTTGCTGCTGATGCTGAGTGGTTGGAACAAACGAGAGGGGAAATGAGGTCGCCGCTGAGGTCGTTAGAAAAACTAAAGATTTTTAGATCTTTTAGGCACTTTGCAGCCTGTCGCAGTAAAATATGTTCCCTTTTTTTTTTTTTTTCATCTACATTACTTAATTTAATAACTAAATTTAATATAAAGAGGCCAAAAAGTACATTTCAGAATTTTACGTGTTCTTTTATTTATTTATTTAAACAGTTGGTTAAATTGTTGCAATTCTTGTGAGAAGAATTATATTTAATTTAATTTAATTAATTAATTATTCTTTTATTAAAATTGTACTTAAAAATATGTATTATCTATGCTTTTTTTAAATTATTATTATTACATGACTTGTGTAGGTCAAACAACCATCACTATATCTTATGGCGTGTTTGTTTCGTGTGTTTTTAATTATTTATTTACCTAATAAATAAAACATTTTGAAAATGGACATTTGTAAGGTCAGACTATGACTGTGTGCAAGATAATGTTTTTTTTATATTTAATGTTTTATTTATTTATAATATATATAATGTACACTGTGCGTATAATGTTAATAAAATTAAGTATTTAACTATTCATACAAATTTTTTTGGATATAATAATAATAATAATAATCACAGAAAAATAGGGCATAGTGAAAGGGGACTGATGACTTTTTTATATGTGTGTAATACAGTGTGTGTGTGTATATATATATATATATATATATATATATATATATATATATATATATATATATATATACAGTATATATTATATTTATCAGAATTTTTTAATTCAAAATATTGACAAATATCTTGCATATTAAAAATAGTTCTAATTATCTTTTTTGTTGGTCTTTTAGTTTGAATGGAAAATTCAATTAATTTCTGTTTATTCTATAGAATTATTTATTCTCATTTTCATGAAGTCTGCTAATAAATTTGTTGGACGCGAATCGCGATACAGAGTCACATATTATAAATCTTAATCCAGTTTTGTAACATGCATTTTTGGAATATGCTTTATACAGCACATGCATGTCACAAATATTAGTGGCTTATTAAATATTTATGTTAAATAAGTAAATCATTATATGATTATAATTACATTACACATGATGATAAATTAGGTCGAGACCAAATAATTGTGTAAGATTGTGCTGCCAAAAAATGCACCGTCAATGTTTCTTCTTCTTCTTCTTCGATCCAGTAGAACCTATGTGTCCCTGTGAAGGTTCTTTGGGAGTCTAATGGTGCTTTTTCGTCCCTGTTGTTGTCCAGAGACGTTTCAAAGCTTCCTCAAAAGGGGTTAGTGATGGAGGTCATTCTCTTCCTGTCCTCGCTCATATTCAGTCTGAAACCTGGGTAGCATTTAGCAGCTCGTCAGCGGCTCCAGATATCCATCTCTAAACGCGGAGATGCCATAAACTTATCAACCTTTTAATTAATTTTATTCAAGACAAACTCCAAATTTTAAGAAGAAGGTGGAAGTCACTTGACAGCAAGTCCGTTCAGGTGAGATTTACAAGAGCAGCCTTAACGAAGAGGCCAGCGCTACTATATTTAACAGGTTGAAGGTGTAATTACCGCTGGCCTGTGCTTGTGCTAGCCAGCGGCAGGGGTCAGAGAAGACAAAGTGATTCGTTGGGAGAGTGGAACATGTTGTTCCGCCATCCGAGAGGTCGAGGGTGAAATTGTGCTAAGCGTGATGGAGAATGGAGGTATGAATCGTGGAATAGTGGAGTTGGTGAAAATTGGAAACAGGCTAGTCGTTCAATTTGCCCGAGGGCAGAAGGTGGACCTGCGGTTCAGCGCTCTACAGATGGTATTAGTAATCGGCCTCGGTGCCGTTCGGACGCATTAATGCACGGCGGTGTCTGGGTGCTAATGCGCAGGATGTTTGTTGCTGCTGGCTAGCATACGCGCAACACCCTGCGCAGATGTGGGAGGAAACTGAAGCAGTAGAACAACTCATTCATTTTAACTGATGTCTTTCAGGAAAGTTCTTCAAATAAAAGTCCCCGCCCCCGACTCCATGGAGTTCCTCCGAACTCGAGCTGCTCGAACTCAACACTCACCTACTAAATCAATCAAGTCTGTGCCCTTTATTAAAGCTCGTTAGGTTCATCGCTCAGTAGACTGATTGAGGTTTGTGCTCTCTTTGACAGAGACGTACTTTCCACTTTTCCATATTCCAGCGATTCGAGCCAGGAGTTAATACAATAAAGTGCCTTCATTACCGCACTTGCTGAAACCTCCCATCATTATCCAAATGAAGCGAAGCTCATGTTGATCAAGCCCTTGACTTCCTCACTCATTAATGTGGAAGGTTTATTTATCCAAGGCTGTTGAACAGCACAAACCTAAGTACTGGGTTTGATTGCTAGGGCTGTGCATACTGTAGATCCTTTTATAACTTTTTCAGATTTCACGAGTTTGTAATATATTGCGTCACTCGGTATTATGGTTTGTTTATCTGCATCAGGTGTACGCTGTCCACTACACACATGCTACGAATATATTGCAAAAAAGAAAGACATGATGGGTCTGATTTTAAATTGTCACCACCACCACTGCAAGTGCAACATACAGGAAGCTCATTATCAAGGTTTTGCTGACAGCCTCGAGCCCACAGACACTTTGGACTCGGGGAAGTTTGATGCCAAAAAACAAATGGAACATCATGGTCTACTGGGATGAGCTACATACATACTTTATTTTTTATTTATTTTTTTGTTGTACTCTTGGTACAATATTGCCATATTGCAATGACATGATCGTCTCTATTGTGAATCGTCTCATTTGGTGTCGAACATTTTTCTAATCAGGATTTCGGGCCGTAACGCTTGACGCCGTATGTAGTGAGCGTGTAATCCCAGGCTTTCACGATGAAAATGATGCGACAGTGGCTCGACAGGACCGATTCGTCGTGCCCTGCAGCACTTCTCCAGCGCGTGGGTCCACACATCCAGCAGTACGCTGCTCTGAAGTTTTAATGGCATCTCTGTGCTTCTGCTCGGTTATCCGAGCCTTGGGCTCCGAGCTCCATGGAGACATCATTAGTGGCAGGCCATCATTTCCCATCTCCGTCTTTGCGCAATGAGGATTAAATGATGGTGGCCATCTCTTTAGACGTGGAGAGGACGTCTCTCTAGGCTTCTGGAATCACCAGTAGGAGTTTAAAAAGATTAATTTGACCAGTCAGAATGTCGTCTTTTTTTCTTCTTTTTTTTCTCTCTCTCTCCATGTGTACATGTGCTGGTGCTGACAATCGAGCGACAAAGAAGCAAAGTCGAGTTTAAATAGGTGGAAAGTGCCTGAAGGTCTGATTCTCTGCCGCCTTTTTTCACTCGGATGTTCCACAATCTTCTATTAACTTGAATAGCCGTATACAGCAGTCTCTTTGTGCATTTTCTGTTAGTTTTTTTATTTTTTTATTTCTCTTATTTTTAAGTAGAATTCTCAATGGGTTCATGTTAAAAGAACCGAGTCAGTGGATAGAAAAGGAAAAGTTATAAGTGGATATAATTTTTCCTCCTAGGAAATGTGATGTATTGCACTGGGACTTTCTTTTCAGAATTTTTCCTTTATTTTATATATATATATATATATATATATTAAATACTTAGCACAATTCTTGGCATGTTTACTAAAGATGGATAATTGCTGTGGTTTGGGGAGGGGGTCAAAACCACCTGGTCGTTTTTTTTTTTTTTTTTTTCAAATCTGCTGACTTTTCCATTGTAGACACAGACGTCTGTGGAATGCAACACAATGTGGCCTTTGTTCCTGTACCTCATCTGCTTTCACAAGCTTTGGTGTGAAACGTTCTGCATTCCGAGATGCTTTTCGGCTCACCACGGTTGTAAAGAGTTGTTTTTAGACGAGCTCAGCTTGATTGTCAGCTTTAAACCTTTATGGCTTTTCTCCTTTGGTCTGCCTCATGAGCAGTCTTTTTGTTCTTCGCACCATTCTGTCTAAACTCTAGACATTGTCTGTACATATAATAAAACAGTAAAGTTGGCGCGTTGGTGAAAAAATAATTTGGCGGGACGTAAGATGAGTAATAGAACACATTAAGATTTTTTTTAAGGTTTTGGAATTTTTGTCTGTTTGTTTGTGCACAGATCACGTAAAAACTACAGAATTAATTTGAATGGGGTTTCCATTGGTGAATTTGGTCGAGCTTTAGGTAGCATATAGGCTTTGTTTCATCGTCGTCGGCCCGCGGGAAGAGAAGATATTCTATTTTGAAATTTAAATGGAAAACGCCCGTATCATAAAAAAAAAAAAAAAAAAAAAAAATCATTAGTTCGTCTCAAAATTCAACAGATGGCGCTGTACAGTTTTTTTAATACTCACTTATGAGTATCCGATTGAAATCTACTTAATCAATGCGATCTCGCACCTTCATTCCGCGCACTTCATGGTAGCATGTAAAAACTGTAGTTCATTCCAAAATCCAACAGATGGCGCTGTACTTTAAAAAAAAAAAAATTATGATTTTTTTTAGCGCGCTTACGAGTGTGCAATTAAATTCCACGTGAACGAAGTCGTGGGAACGGCGCAATTTATTTTTTTAAATAAAATTCCCAGATTATCAGTTCCTGCAGTTTTTAAACCAGTCCATCTGCCACCAATGACCAAGCTGTGGGCAAGACTCATCGAGATCACATTTTTCCCCATTCTGGAGGATTATCGTGTGCATTGCAGTGCTGCCGCCTGATTGGGTTGTCTGATTGGATAACTGCGAAATTGAGCAGGCATGCAGGTGTTCCCAATAAAGCAGCCCGTGTGCGCGTACTTCATGTGTGTCCAATGCATTTTCTTTGACTTTCAAATCTGGCATCTCGGCTTGATCAATCAAAATGCAAAAAGTGTGTTTAGATGCATTTGTTCCAGCATTCGTAGTGCAACATCTGATCTCACTAATTAGGTTTACTTCTTTGATAAGATGATGTGCTCGTTAGTGAAGTCAGGCGCGGGGTAAGTGCAGTGAGAACCTGGGGCACATGATGTAGCACATAGCGATGGTTCTGCAGTGTTCCGGTGCTCTGTATTACCTCCAGGCTTACAGACAGTAAAGTTTTCAAGCGGCACTTTCCCGTCTGCTTGGGGAGATTCTCCGTCGTTCTCGGTCACTTAAGAAGGTCTTTTTGTTCAAGCTGCAAAGAATTGGATTTTAGATTTCATCAGGACTTTAGACATGTTTGGTAGCGGAGTGTGCTCTGCATGGGTGTCCGTGTGCTTGTGACCCCTGACCTCTGCTCTCTCAAGGCGTTTAACCGATTGTGTGTGTTTTTCTTTGTCTGTGCCATGATCTGGAACTTTTGTGGCATTACTGCGAGAGGAAGCGGTGTTCTTCGGGTCATTAGTGTCTAATATCCTGTGCAGAGTTGAACATTGAACTATTTGTTTTTCTGCATATGTTTTTTCGACATATGGCTTTTGCAGTCTTTTTTTTTTTTTTTCCTGAAAGACCACCTGAGATGTTTTTGAGTTAATCTGATTTGTAGTGGTTGTAGTGATCGAGACATTGGCACTGATTGTAGGCCCTGCTGTTATGTTCTTAAAATTCTGTGTACTGTAAACTATTACACACACAGTTTCATTGAGAGTTTTGTGCAGTGGCCTTTGTGATTTCCCCTCCAGGGGAACGTCCTGCTTTCCACGCTGTATTACAACACGGGCTATTAAAGCAATGTGAGCCAGAATTCAGCTCATGGCTGCTCACAGACTGTATAAACATATATTTGGTTGACGTCTGTAGCAAAATGGCAATTTGCTACTTATTAAGAAGTTTGCACCACCGGACCGGTGTACGGTGATGTTTCGCCCTTTGTTGAAAACCAGAACACAGTATCAACCACCATGTAACTAAACTAATTTGTTTGTTCAGTTCGTTTCTCAATGGCTGCTGCATCCTGGTCAGCGTTACAGTGGGTCCAGTGGAACTTATTCCAGGAACAATGGGCATAATGCCAGAATACTGAACATCCTGGATGGAGTACTAGTCTGCTGAAGGGCACCATGCACACACTCATTTACACACTTATTTATTTATTTTTTTACCTTTGTGCAATTTAGAGTAGCCGATACATACTGTATAACTGGAAGGTATGTTGGGAAGGTAAGAGGAAACCGAAGAACCTGGAGGAAACCCAGTAACTGAAGCTCATGATCAAAACCAGGCAACATACTGTATAGCTGTGAGCCAACAATTCCGCACTATATATGACCAAAAGTCTGAGTACACTTGAATTTGTTGAGTTCCTCTTTTACTCTATTGGAAAGGAGTTTATTTAGCAGAAAGAACTTTACTCATCATACTGAGTTCGACCCAAACGTTGTTGAGGCCAGGGCTCTTTGGAAGCCTTCTAAGATTTTCCACCTTTTTTAACCTCTTATTGTGATGTTGGAAAAGTTTTGAGCTTCTTAGCTCCAATTAAGGGAAACTGTAATGTAAGTGTAATGGAACAGCGGTAGCTCAGTGGTTAAGGCATTCGGAAGGTCGCAGGTTCAAACCCCAGCACCACCATGTTGCCACCGTCGGGGTCTTGAGCAAGGCCATTAACCATCAACTGCTCAGATGTATAATGAGATAAAAATGTAAGTTGACCTTGCATAAGGGTTTCTGCCAAATGGTGTAAATGTAATGTAATTGCATATTGTAGGTTTCCAGTTTGATAAATAATGCCATGGTCAGGTATTTTTTATATGTGAAAATGATTCCTCATGCTACCAGAACCACTGATTCACAATTTGAGTCCTGGATTATGGCCGTACAGTCAGGGAAGAAAAATGTAATAGATGTGATAAACCTGGTCATTCAGTACATTTCAGGTCGTCAGCTGACTTCATTTTATTGCCACATGACGTTGCTGAGCCTCGACCTGAGCGTAGAGTCTTGTACAAAGGTCACTACTGTATGTAGAGTCACTTCAGGCGCTTCCCTTCTTATCCTGATGCTCTGGAATGGGGTCAATCTGGACTCATCAGAACACATGACCTCTTTTCATTGACCTTGACCTTGACATGACCTTTTCCCACAGCTGTTCAGTCCCAGTCATGTGAGTTCTCATCACAATGTGTGTGTGTGTGTGTTTGTGGAAACGCTCTAACTTTCACTATTAAACATAGCTCTGGTTTTTACTGTTACCGTGCCACTTGATCGAGCGTCTAAATGATCTCCATTCATCATTTATTTCCAACCACATTTCTCCTACAAATTTGACGGTTCAAAACTTCTTAACCCAGTTCCAATCATTTCAAATCTCCTTAGTTGTTTTCTTTGCTTGATGCAGCTCAATAATTTGACTCTATGGACACTTAGGGACACATTCATGCATACTTCATACTGTATTTATGTCTCATTCTTGAATCATGCACACAAGCCACTTAAATAATACGTCACTTTCATGCATATTTGCAAACCCCCTGTCATTTTTCTATATTTCTATTGCACAGAATATTTTAATTTTTATTTGTACAGCAATATTTTTACTCTCTTTTTATCTAGTTTTAACAGCTTTTACTTTTAAGGTCACTAGCGGTCGTGTAAGCATTTCACTGCATATCGTACTGTGTATGTGACTATTAAAATTTGAATTGTACCTTTTTTTTGTCACAATAGTAACTGTTTCATACATGATGTATATACTTGAAACACAATATATTACGTGTAATAATATAATAATGAAGAATAATAAATATATAACCTATTAATAAGGATATATTGACATATTACCACATGTATCTTAGAGCTGGGCGATAACGATATGTATCGCGATAGACACGTGGTCGATATCAATAAAAAATGTGTTCGATAAAACGTTCGATAATTTTTATTCTTTGTCGGAAGAAAACGGGTCGCGAAGCTAGTTTGGTTGATGTCATGCGCACTCGATTCCGGTAGCATAAAAGGAGACAAGATGGCGCTTCACATAGCTCAGTCAGTGAGTCTGCCCATGCCGTTTCCGACGCTTCGCCGGATCTTATGTTAGTGCTCACCATTTTGGGTCCAATTCCAGATTGAGTGTGTTGCTAGAACGCGGGTTTATTGTGTAAACTCTTGCTCTTGGCGTGAGAGAGTTCTTACAATGACTCGCGTGGTTATCTTACCTGTTCGCTATATTTCCGCGTTTTGGTTTACCCTCCACGCTACAAGGGCTAACTGCTAGTCTTCTGGACCGCCTCCGGTTGCCCGTGACAGTTGCGTTAACAAAGGCACTCGCTCTCTGGTAACCTAACAACGTAGGGAGTGATACGCTAACAGCCAATCATGTAACAGTGTCACGTTTGGTTGCGCCATATCGTTGTCTCGTGCTGGTCTGCTGGATTCCTCTTTGCACTACTTTATTAAACATTTCTTACTTTTTCTTTCATTTTGCACCTTAAATATTAAGAGATAATTATTAAGTGTTCATTGTAACTTTAGACTTATGCTTACATTTGAATTATTTGAGTTTTCCATGGATGTTGACATTTCTATCTTAATAACTGTCGGAACTATGATCAAAGGAAGATTAAGATTAAAATAAAAATGTTTAAATGTAATATATTTTTCTTCTGGTCCTTATTTTAAATGGGTCATAAAAAATATCAATAATTATCGATATCGACTGATATGAAACACTGATATCGTGATAGAGTTTTCAGCCATATCGCCCAGCCCTGATGTATCTACTGTACATATTGTTGGTTAGAAAATGTGAAATTCTTTTTTTATTTTTTTGCAACTATTATTTTTTTATGTTTATTAATGCTTGTTTAAAACGGAGCTTCTAAACTATCAGGTGGATCTTCGTCACGTGTAGAAAAGGCACTTATCTAAATCTTTGATTTCATTTATATCCTACAGAGAAAGTGAGAGAGAGGTTAAGATCGAGTGTGCCGGTTAGGATGATTGAACAATGGCTCAGAGAGCATGTCCAGATGTGT
Organism: Channallabes apus; assembly: GCA_030522415.1. Classification (NCBI taxonomy): domain Eukaryota; kingdom Metazoa; phylum Chordata; class Actinopteri; order Siluriformes; family Clariidae; genus Channallabes; species Channallabes apus. The sequence continues at coordinate 26,649,679 of CM060127.1, read as the reverse complement.
CAGGTCAATATAAAACATCTGTTTCTTTTTTTACCTTTAGGCTGTCTGTAGCGAAGCTCTTAGTTGATTTATCTTCTTCCCTTTTGCGTGCTGCTGTACAGTGTATCAACAAATACTGTCTTAAGACGACTTTCCTGAGCTAAGCTCATTGCATCGCGTAATGTTTCAGAAGCCTCAAAGGTGAATTCAAATATTCTTTGCTTTTGTTTTTTCTTATTTCCTTTACTCCGAGATTCGACCGCCCACGTTTTTGTGTTAAAGTACAATAAGTCTTTGAGAAGTAAATTCTAATAATGTATTAAACGTCAACATATTCGAGTCGGACTGCAATTTAGCACTAGACATCAGCGTTGTGTAAACTAGGATAAGCTCCTTGTGAAGCGGGACTTGATGGTTTGATATGTCTCGAATTGTAACCAGATGTTCGCCGTCAGCGTTGAGACGGAGCCGCTTGCACCACAGACCGTTGATGCAGAATTCCCGAAATTGGAAATGTCGGTAGGGGTTTGCCTAATTTCCCTTGCAGCTGATTAAATAATTGTTTATTTAATGTAAGAGGGGCCCGTGCATTGCCTAGGAAAATGTAATTTGATTTTGCCTTTGCGTATAAAGCGTTCCTTTTTTTTTTTTTTTTTTTAACCCTTATCTTTATTTTTAGATCTTGTATTTTTTTATTAATGTCAGCCCAAAAGAGCTCTCATAGTGATGAATCCTTTCTCATGTGTTATGCATGTACTGTAATCGTGCACAAGTATGAAATCCAACTGTTCAGTTCAATTCAATATGTGTAGCTCTGTAAATAACGGCGTTGTTGACAAGCAGCTTTATAGAATTAAAACACAACGATAAGAGGAAGAAACCTTAAGAGGAACAAGGGAAGCCATGCTCGTTTGGAGGATATTAGATAGTATGACCGTGAAGCAGTTAAAACAGGGTCGGTACAAAGTCCACTTTCGTTGTTGGAGACTCCTGGGAATTTCCGTCTATAACTACAACTGCAGTTAAATAATTTTATTTTTTAAAAAGTCACAATTTCCATCTTCCGAGTCAGTCTTGAAACTGTTTATCTGTTTTTAACAGCGCGCGATGGCTTCTACTGTAGGATTGGAGTGACATGATTGATTTGTTCGAGAGAAGTGTGATGGCAGCCAACCAGTACTTTCACCTGGGAGCAGCAGAGAAACGTAGTCGAAGCCGGGAAACACGTTCTTTAAGTAAATAGATGTAATTAGGTCCAGGCTCTAATTACTTCTGGTTCTTTTTATGAGGGCGAAATCAGTCCGGCTCCCCGGAGCACTTGAAGCAAGGCGTTAATAATCAATCACGTCCAAAAAAAAAAAAGAAAGAAAGAAACCGCACCGGGTTCCACCTACAGAATGCGCTCAAGAGCAGCAAGACTATTCATCAAGGCCTGCGACGCGAACGCGGCCAGCCGGTTTGCTATTTGCCTGAATAAGTGTCTCTAACACCCACTCTGCCTTTTACAATCCAGGCGCTGCTCTGCTGCGTGTTAGAACATTACCCCTGAAAATCTACAACGTTGCCCGTAATTACCCCAAACACACATGATGGACGTTTTCAGCCTTGGCACAGGCAGGATGCTTTATAAAAAAGTGGTGAAGCACGAGCCAAGGTTTCTTGTTGTTACAGTAAGCCATGTGTTTCTGGATAGCGGGAGTCACGGCAGCGGCTGTAGCATGTGGGGATAATGCATGGCACCAGGGGAAGTCTGTGATGGATCCCATCCAGCAGGAACGACACGAGGAGAGAAGATGCAGAGCTGGACTGAAGTAGGTCAGGGAGGGAACGGAGGCCCGAGGAGAAAAAGGAAAAAGACAATACATTACCCCGCAGAGTGACCGACGTGGCAGGCAAGAAAAATGGCCAAGCACTTAGAGAAAACCAAAACGATCAAGACTTTTCTTCCCTTTCGAGCAGCTTCAGCCCCATCCAGGAGATTATAGTGGGTTATTTATTTTTCTTTTTTTTTTTTTTCTTTTTCTTTAACCCGTCATATTTTATGAGATCAAATGAGTGAGGGATTAAAACCTTTCAGATGGCAGCATCGTCGAGATGATAATTGAAATGGACGTTTGGAATTATGAATGGTTTGACAGAAGTCTAATTCCTTTCTTTTCATTTTGAGACTTATTGAGAAAGTGTTGGCGTGTAAAACCTTCCGCACAACATCTTGCAATCCTTATTTCTCTGTTACAAACAGTATACACACATCTATATACACACACACACACACACACACACACACACACACACACACACACACACCTGCAGGGGCATGTGAGCTACTAAGAAGTGTAGAGCCCCTGTTAGGTGTCTATTTGTACACATAACTTATGCAGGAGTAAAGCGAGCAGGTTGTTGAGTCGCCGCCAGACGGACATTTAAAGAAGTCTATATATTGATATTTAGGAAATAGCCGTGAGTTATGTCCGTGCCTGTTTTTTTTTTTTTTTTTTTTTTTCCATTGCTCTTTCTTTCTCATAACTCCACCGAGCTCAATATCAGCTACATGTAGTCAAATACAGTTGTAACCATGTGTACTGTAAATTAGCAGCATGCTCATTGAACAGGTTGCCAGGTGTGCTGCTTTTCCCCAATGTTGGTTTATATTTGCTCACGTTTATTTCACCGCGAGAAAAATCTTGTTGAAGTATCTTCATGAAGCTCAAAAGCAGCACATGAGCTCGATTAATACCCTTTGTTTCGACACATGAGAATGACCTTTATTTTTAAAGGTCGCATATTTTACTATGCCTTATACAAGTTAAAGTGTTTTTACAAGTTAAACTCATTTTATTTCACTCCTCTTGTACAGTTAAGTGCACAATTTCACTGTTTATGTTTATATAAATCAGCTACTGTTGGAGAGAACAGCACGGCAGAGCTGAGCAGCAAGTAAGTAAGGGGAGGGGCTTTTCTTATGTGATGTCACAAACGGAGAAATCAGAAACTCGTATTTGGCTTGTTTAACGCCCAAACAGTGTGAAAAGGACAAAACGCATGTTTTTTTTTTTATGTGTTTTTATCTAAAAGGAATTTTGCATAACAGCTGCCCTTTAAGACGAATTTAAGTTTGGACTTAAACACTTGAATTTTGTTACAGAACTTGCAAATTCTTGCAACGGTCTCGAGCTTTTTTAAAAGCTCTGATTTCGGCACTTCACATCATCTTTTAAAGCACACAGAGAGCGGTTAATAGGCGGCCTCGGGAGCAGCGCGCGTGACGAGCGACGGCTATAATTTCAGACTCCCCGCTAGCGTATTTTGCGCTGGTGCGCGCATCGGGTAGCATTTTGCACTGATGTACGTCAATCTAGCGCCGAGTTCGGATCTGCTCTTAGTGTGTGATTTTTGTTTAGCCAGCCGCTTTTTGGCCGGGATTGATCAGGATGAACATTTCCCGCTTTTTTTTTTTTTTTTTGACAAATGAACAGCAAAAGCAGTGAGACAAAAAAAAGGGGGGGCCTGTGGAGGTGTGGGTGTTGTGTGCTGAGCCTGAACGCATTAGCCACGTTCTCAGCAGCTGTGCTAATACTGTTTGGAGAGACCGGGCAGAGGCAACACGTGTGAGTGATTTGGCTGAGCAATCCAGAGGGCCAGAGACGGAGCTCCGGCTGAGCTGATGACGGACACTCTGTTTGGCTTGTAACGCTAGAACAGGATAGGAAAGAATCAATCAATCAATCACCCAACGCCTGTCAGATCTAGTATGTGGCCCTTTAAAAACCCCGGCGAGTTGGGAAAATATATACGTTCTCGCTTTAGGGTTACAAGAGAGCATCGGATCGGGCGTAAATTACCCGTAATTTGATTTTTTTTTTTTCGAACAAATTCGCTGTCGAGGGTTCGAAGGGTGTGGAGCGGACGTTCTTCGCACAGGTGCACGCTGTACGAATACCTAATCGAGTACTTGCTGTGTAAAATGTACATTTTATTATTATATAAAAGATTTACATTTGTTTTGCTGTGCGTGAGTGTCGAGCGACTTTTAAAGAACTGCTGACAAGTCGGTAATCCTGAGAACGCGTCCGGTACGTGAGTTATATACTGAAATATAAATGCAGCCTTATGGTTGAGACAAGAGTTTTAAAATCTGACGTATGAGCGGGAACGCTGCTTGGATGAAAAGCACTATTGTCGAAGTGGCTTTTCATTTGGTGATAGCTCACAAGAAGAAGAAGGAGAAGAAAAAAAAAAAAGCTTCATCCTATTAAATAATTTCTGTCATTTGGCGGCTTTATGGCCACATAGGCTAACATCCTTCATTCACTCTCATTTCTTTTCGCTTTGCACGTACCTGTGATTAATGGCGGATGTCAACCCTTAGAGTGAGCAGGTATCAGCGAATGCGAGATCATAATTAGTTTAGCTGACGCGGGGCCGTCTGATAACGCTCACATCTGGATGGAAAAATTGCCCTGTAGGGAACTGGCTTCTCCCCAAAACTTTTTTTTTTTTACTGATACATTTCGAAACACCCGATGAATCAAGTGCCCTTTGCCTGCCAAGAAAGCTCTCCAGCCTCCGCGCCAAAATTATGTCTGCGGAAAGCTTTCCGTTCGGAACGTACTATCGGAGCACAATTAGGAGCATTGTATTTTTCTGGCAGAGGGGGGAATATCGTCCCTGCGCGAGCCTTCTTGAAGGTAAATAAATCACACGCGTTCTATAAGAGCAAATGAGTTTTACAGGGGCTGTAAGCTGGATAATTCTTGTCTTGATGTCCCGGTTGAATCGCAAGATGTTCATGGGATTCGCTCCGAGGTCCCGTCACTGATAAGACCAGGAATGATCGTTTCTCTTTAAGCGTGTTGATGAACGAAGAAAAGTTTCTGGAGGTGAGCCGTCACTGGTGGAATTGAGAGCGCTTTTGTTTGGGGCGACGCACCAGTCCAGTTTATATTCCCTCGGGGGGGGGGGGGTGGTTAGTGTTGTCATGGTGATAAAAAAAATATGTCCAGAAATCATCAGAAGATTAGGGATAAGTTCTGTCCATCACGCTATGTATTGACGTTCTGATTGGACAGCATGTCTCTCCCTATCAGGCCATCACACTTTGCTGCTGAAAGCCCTATGATTACTTTCTCTCTTTATCAATCACAGTAGCCTTTTTTTTTCTTTTTCCATCCTTCTGTTCATCTTACTTTGTAGTCCACAGTCTCACACACTCTCTCTCTCTCTCTCTCTGTTCTATGATTTCAGAGACGGCGGGGATCAGGTGTCTTCTGTGCCAACTGTCTGACCACCAAGACCTCACTGTGGAGGAAAAATGCCAACGGAGGCTATGTGTGCAACGCGTGTGGCCTCTATCAGAAGCTCCACTCGGTAAGGAGGGGCGCGGGGGAGAATGTGGACTAAGAAAATATCCAGTCCGATGGTGGGAAGGACATTTCACCAGCCCACCTACAGATTAAGGAGAAGGGGGGGGGGGGAAATCAAAGGAAAGTCCAGCTAAACAGAAAGATGCCAGTGCAGCCATTCCTCTTAGGCTCCGAGCTGAGCAGTCAGCACCCTTGTAACTTTCTCACCTCCTCAATCAGATAATAGCCTCTGGAAGCAGTCCTGTAGTCTGCACAAGCCTGGGTGGGTTTTTTTTATTTTTTATTCTTCACTTATTTATTACATTCCTTATCATGCCAAAGTTCTGATTCCCAAAGTCAATAAAACCGAAAATGATATAATTTTGACTCGGTTTTGAATGGATACTCGTTTGTAGACAGATCAGAGCAGTTTTCTCCTCGATTTAGTCGCTGGTTATATGATTATTTCTGGAGCCTGGAGAGTCCCAGAAAACAATCTCCTCTTCATAACCACAGCTTCTCCGTACTGAATCGTGAAAGGACTTCACAATCGCATTCGGCTTACAGTCGAGCCTTTACAGTCCTCCTCTCTCCGACTCCATCCGAATGAATCAAATTCTTGCGCGTGAACCTGCATTCGTCCGTCCGCTCGTCTCTTTCCACACTCGAGCCCTGCCCTGGAACCTCGGAGGTGTGCCTGGGCTTTGATACAGTGTCTGGATAAACATGACTGGTAAATAAATTCGTCAACATGTGGGGAATCGCACAGGTGAAACAGAACAGCCATTATGCCTGTGCCCAGAATCCGTTTGCTGGAATTTACTCTGCTTATACGTTTAAGAAGCTCTGAAACTCGGATAGTACCGTCCTGTGCCAAAATAATTTTTTTTTTTTAATATATTTTTTGTTTTTTTTCCCCCTCTCTGTTAGTTTGAGAGGCATTTGATTTGGGAGGCTATCAGGCCAAGAGTCTGGGTGGCAGATGCCTTGCAACAGAGTGATGCCTAAATCGCTGTGGTCAGCTAGGGGGAGGTGGAAGCTCGAGCCATAAGGCGCTCTTTCAGAGGCCGTGTGCCACCAGGTGGTGCGAGTCTGCCCAGGGTCTGAAAGAGCCCGTCACAATGATTTATATCTTACCATCCATCTACTGTACAGTGTTAGAAATTTGACCGGCGTTATCAAATATGGTGAATAATTTTTTCCCCGTTATATACAGTATAACGTGTACAGTACACAACGTGTACTGACGCGCACCCATGCTGTCTCTTTCTTACCCTTTCATCTAAGGAATAGACATAAAAAAATGTACGCTGCACGCTTATGCGTGTGAGTAGATTTGGGTGATTTCCAGACGGTACAAGCTGTGATTCCAGAAATGTGTTATTTTAAACTTGAACGTTAAGCAGTCTTGCCTTATTAATACCATCACCGCCGTGAACTACATTCATGGCAGCTCCGCTGAATATGATTCGAATAACATGCTAGTAATAGGTGAAGCTGACATTTTAAACAGATCTACAATTCTTATTCTCCTCCTGCACTAAACCTCCGGTTCTCCATTGGCTGTCACCTTAAAATCCCTGAGCTCAGAGTGGCATTCAAACAGAATCAGAAAAATAATAATAATTAAAAAAAGCTTGATCCCCTAGATTAATCCTGTTTCTCACCCAAGATACTGGTAGCCTTTAAAATGTGATTAAACAAACCAAAGCAATGTGTTCATCTGATGTTTGAGGCAGTTAAATAAGGAATTACAACAACGCCTTTGTTTACCACATTGTTATAGCACAAATCCAGAGCGAATGATGTTACTCGGAATCTATACAGTACTGCACAAAATTCTGTATTCTCCTTAGTTAAAATTTTTATATACAATATGTCTGGAAAACCATTTATTATTTTCAAACATACCTTAAAACTGATAAATAAATAACATTATAGAAGAATATTTGCATGCCTTTATAGAAAGGAACGTCTTACAATGGCGGACGTGTTTTAATTTGGAAACAAAAACCTAACGTAGCCTCCTGTGGCACGAGTGTGACAAAGTAATCATAAAAACTCTGCCATTATTCTCCAGCACACTCAGTAAAACCTACCAGCTGTTTTACTAACAGTACTGTGCAAACGTAGTGGTTCCCAACACTGACCCTGGAGGAACACCTGTGCCCCAAACTGGAGTTAAAATCAGGTGTGCTGGGAGGAGAGGAAACATTTAATCAGATGAACAGCCTTTTCTGAATAGAAGTTGGGGTGATGGAGCAGGGAAAACTAAAATGTGAATCGCAGGTGTTCCTCCAGGACCAGCGTTGGTAACACATGTTATACAGTAAAATAGCTGTTAGGTTTTACTGAGTGTGCTGGAGAATATGCCAAGCAAAGAGTTTTCACACCAAATATTGACCGTGTTTGTTTTATTATACTTTAGTGCTTTAGTCTTTGTAGAAGTTTCTTTTATGTGGAAAAGGTTTCAAAGGCATCTTTGCTTGTGGCATGTTTTTTTTTTGTTTGTTTGTTTGGTTTTTTGTACGTGTCCAAGTCTTTTGCGCAGTAAAAGTAAAAATGTAAATAAGTAAAGGTAAGTAAAAAAGTTGGGTTTTACTGAGTGTGCTGGAGAATGAGTTCTCGTGGAAATTTTGTCACACTCGTCCCTTTCTTTTTCCCTGCAGAACCCAGGAGCCTACATTAGGTCATAATTATTATTTTTTTATTATATATTTTTTTATCTGGAAAAAAAATGTTGCTTTCTTTTCAGGCATGCAAATGTTTTTCTGTAATGTTCTTTATCAATTTTAAGGTATGTTTGGAAATAGTGAATGCTTTTCCAGAGATGATAAACATATATAATGAAATGTGTACAGAACATAATGTATATAACAAAATTTGTACCATGCATAATACCGGAAGACTTTCAGACAGTGTGGTATAATCATCCGCACTGTATGTTTATGTAAACATTGTAATTGTCAGACAAAACAAAAATGTTTCAGTGAGGAACTCAAAATTGAAATCCCGCCACAACCGGCATGTGAGGGGGGGGGAAAAAATAAAAATGTAATTAACAAAAATTCTACAAATCATTGATTGTAAATGCTGCATCTTTATGTCTCTATGTATATTGATATTTATGTCTGAGTATATTGACCTCCTACATATAATCTGTTGTTTTGTTAAAGTAATTGACTGAAATAGTGGTTATATTGTAGATACTCAGTCTAGTCATGTCAGCTCAAGGGTGTTTTTTTTTTTTTCTTTTTTCTTTTTCTTTTTTTTTCTTTTCTCCCCCTCCCCTCTCAATGTTTTTCCCTGCAGTGCTGTTTGCACTGGACCATCACATCGTTATACATCACACTCCATCACACTCCATAAGCAAAATGGACAAAGCATTATCAGTGCACCCGGTCCCACCTGAGCCATGTTCGGTTTTGAGGTTCGACAAAAAGAGAATTTTAACAGACGGGCCCCTTTTTTGTGTCTAATCACAATTTTTCTTTCTTCTCATTAATCAGCTCGATTGCTTATCAATGTATAAACACCAGCACTCTAAAGTCCAACAGTGGCATTCTAGCAGCATTTTTTATTTTTATTTTTTTAAATTCTTTTTGTACATAAGTCATTTCATAATATCACCTCATAAACCCATGCTGTCACGGCCTCTAAATGGAGGTCCTTGTGCCAGAACACATTGCTACAATAAATGTCTTTCAGATTTTATCTCCTAATAATAGAACTCAACATGTGCACTGGGTACGGCCCGAGTAACCGGCCAATATAAAACTCTGTGAGAAGCCTCTGTTTCATTTTTCACGCAAGATTCATCGACATGGCACTTTTATTACGTGGAACAGAGCTGAAGAGCGAAATATTACCTTTTAAGTTCCACGTCACTTAAAAAAAATAAATAAATAAAAAAATAGTATAAATACAAAGAGGATAAATTTGAAAGCTAAAAAGAAAAAAAAAAGAAAAAAAAAAGACACTTTTGGAATAGTTTTGCTTATGCACTTCAAATTTCATTCCAAAGACTGACCTCACACACACACACACACACACACACACACACACACACACACACACACAGCGCTTCATGTTTATCCTCCACACTTCCCACTGAAAGCTTTAAACACCGAGGAGCCTGAGGAACAACGATGGGTTTCTGAAATGCAGAAAGCAGCCACACGCAGGAGGACGACTGAGAAAGAGCGGAGCTCGGGGGGCGCTCAAGGTTGCAGAGGCTTGGTTTCACTTTCTGTCAGCAAAGTTAAGCACTGTCATCCGCTGCCTCGGGGCAAACACACAGCAGTTAGAGAAGCTTACATTTCCGTGAACTTCTGGGGCGTCACGAGAATATGTGGAAATACAAGAGCGGCTCTCAAGAAATCTGTCAGCGCTGTGACCGCTATACTTGGCCCTGAAACACGTCAATGATCAGATCTTCTTTTTATTTTTTCATTGCTTTCTGCATTGCATTTACATTAGGAATTGCATTTAATTCTTTTTTTTTTCTTCTTTTCTATAAAAAAATTTATACTTATTTATTCATTGGTATTTTTATGGTTGTTTAAAAAAAAGAAAAGAAAAGTTTTGCTGAAAAATGTCACAATCTACAATCTGATTTCACCCCATAAATTTTTTTGATCAATTGATTGATTGATTGATTGATTGGCTGATTGATTGTCTGAAATGTACATAATATCTATGTACATTTTGGCCGAGCTCGTTAGATTTAAAATATCCGTCTCATTAAACATCACGTTCTCCAAGGGATCTGTAACGTGGAACAAATAAAGAAGCACTTCTTCATTAATCAATCAATTAATTTCTTTATTCATTCATTCATCTTCAGTAACCACATTATCTGGCGCAGGGTCGCGGTGGATCCTATCCAAGGAGCAACAGAAAAGCACTCGATATTTAATAAGTTTTTAATAAAAGCAGAAGCTGAGGGTTTTTCATAATGCTGTAAGCTAAACTATAATTTATATTTTGCTTGTTGAAATCTCTCACAATGGGAATAACCGAGCCAAACGCAATCTTAGTTGAATTAAAGGCAACCTACAGACTACAAGAGATGGTAGGAGACGGCGAGAGGTGTGTAATACAATATGTGCTTGCTTGTGCACCGAGGCCCTGAACTGGTCCGGCAGTAGAGGGCGCTCTTTCTTTCTGTCTAACTTGACATGCAGACATTACAGCCTGATGATGTCCAGTGCACGTCAACATCAAGCGAACCTAAGCAGTGCTGCACAATGAACTAAACTCGAACCGTCACTCCATATAGTCTCCATATGTACATGTCTATTTCTAAATTTCTAAAAACATGGAACTGTTTCTGATTAAATCGCCTTTTCATGGGAATAAAGGATACGGACGGATCCTCACCCACTTAACCGATAACCTTTTGCGTTCATCCTGATTTTCTTCTTCGTCTGTGAAATGCTGTGCAGTATCGATGAACCACGGTGCAATAATAGCAGCCCGGCTCCGTGTTACTGTAGTTTAGAAGAAGTTCCCTGTAGTACTGACTCTTACTCAGCCACTGGATGACCCAGAGAGGGGAAATCAGGACACTTTTATTTTTTTCGTTCTAGTGCCGTATTCTTTCTCCTCAGCCCTGGAGGGGGAAAAGAAAAATGAAATGAAATGGGCTTCACCTTCATCTTTCGCCTCTACCCTCTCAATTAGATGTGGCTCCCAGTGGCTTGCGGGAGGATTTGTATAGAGAAAGAAAAAAAAAAGTGTTCTAGCATCAGAGTGGAACCTTTATATATTCGATGTGACACCTGACTGAAGTTTTTCGCCTTACATTCTAGAGCCAAAAGCCATTTTTATGCAATTTTAGGGCAGACGAATAGGTAGCAGCACAAGTTATGACACTGTGGACACGGTGATTAATGAAGGCTCATACGGTTCGTTTTACGTACACTGTTGAATCTGCCGTAGTCTCCGCCGCACCACTATGCCGTCTGCTCATATGTTGCATATGGAGTAACGACAGTACATGGGTTCGTGTGCATGTTTTGTATCATAAAGTAGACGTGTCTGTTTGAGCTCCCCATGTGTATCTCTGGAGCGCTAACAGAATAATACTGTAGTAATTAATAGTCATTAGATGACCAATTTATTACTCTAACCAACCCAATTACTGTAGTGTGACTTCAGACTCCTGGAAGAGATGAATCATTGCAGGGAAATTTCATTTACAATGGCGACTGTAGTCAGGATATCTGCACGCCGGGCTTCTCCGCTCTGCACACACGCTGCACACTACACTGCTTAATTGAATTCTCATCGTGGGATCCCAGTAGGAATAGAGAATTGTTTTATGTTCAGCTTTATATATAGCTTTATGATCATTCAACTGTAATTTCAAGGCAATTTTATAGAAAGATTCAAATGCCACGATGCCAAGACCGCTAATGACCTCCGTGCCTCAGCCCCGTATACCGAGGCCGATAATTTAACATGATTTAAATTACAAGCGTTGAAAAATCTTGCAAATATTAGAATAATAATTATCCTTGAGGAATATTGAGCCATAATTTATCCTTCCCTCTTTCCCTACTGCATCTTTCAGACTCCCAGGCCTTTGAACATCATCAAGCAGAACAACGGCGAGCAGATCATCCGTCGGCGCACACGGAAACGCCTGAACCCGGACAGCGTGGCGTCGGAGCAGCCAAGCTCCAAGCAGCAGCGCGTCAGCTCCGAGGATCGGCTCAACGGCAGCCCGTTGGAGCGCAGGTCTGACGAGCCTGGAGCTGAGCCCCACGCCCAGCCGGGCAAGGGCCAGCCGAGCCCACGCTCCACCCACGCCTTCCTACTTAGTCAGACGCTGGAGATCCACAAGCGCATGCCACCTCTACATGCTCACAAGAGCCCTGGTGACAGCACAGGGCCAGAGGGCAACGGGCCAAGTATGGGCACGCAGGCCACTTCTGAAAGGGGCAGTCCCATAGAGAAATACCTACGTCCATCCAAGCAGGCCAGCTACTCACCACCGGGCAGCCCCATCGAGAAGTACCAGTACCCTGTCTTCAGCCTACCGATTGTCCACAGCGAGCTCCAGAACGAGGCCGACTGGCTTCGCTTTTGGACCAAATACAAGATGGCCGTGCCAGGAAACCCAGGCCATTACCTTGGCCTACCTAACCCGTGCCAAAGCTTTGTGCCTTACCCCACCTTCAGCCTGCCCCCTCACTTCCCACCTCCTCCGCCTTCCGGACCCGAGAGCGACACGCCTCTTGACCTGGCCATCAAGCATCATTCCAAACCCAGTTCCCTGCCCAACGGTGCCGCCATGCCCAAGGAGAAGGTCCCGCTGGAAAAACGGGCATCTCCGTTAGCAAACAGAGACAGTGAGGCCAAAGAGGACGATGGCGCTGTCCAACAGCCCATGAAAGCAGAAAGGATTGATCAGGGCACCCAGGACGAGCTGTGCAGCAAATGTGCTCACTGTGGCATCGTGTTTCTAGACGAAGTTATGTATGCCCTACATATGAGCTGCCATGGCGATGGCGGACCCTTCCAGTGCAGCATCTGCCTACATGCCTGCGCTGATAAGTATGACTTCACCACCCACATCCAACGAGGACTTCACCGCCCTGCCCCTGACCCAAATGTTAAGGTTGTGGATGAATGAAGCACATTTAGAGCATTATGGAAGGAAGCTAATAAGAGACTCAACAGAAGAGAGAAAAAAAAACATTGTACGCTTGAATGCGTATCAATTTTTTTTTTTTTTTTTTTTTGATCAAAATGTGCCAAGATGCCTCCTGGCACCTCAGCAACCAATTTAAGGGCAGCATTTCTACTCAGACTCATGGTGACAGACTCTTGGCTGTTTTTTTGTTTTGTTTTTTGTTAAAGAAATGCCTTTAAGGAAAATGGTACAAGTAGGTTATAAATTTAGATATATTTTTTTCTTTTATTTCTTTTAACCCAGACTCTTCATTTTGACAACAGTTCAGTAAGCTGGGTACAACTACTCAAACTGAATTCTGTTTATCGTATCGGGGCTGTTCACAGCCTTCTGGAAAGTTCTCTCACTTGGTTTTGAACAAAGTGGGGATGTGTGGCAAAAAAAAAAAATAAAAATGTGCAAACATGCCAGTCCTTTGTCACTATGGCAACACCATCAGTGAGTTTCATCCTCAAAACAAACATCCTCAGGGAATGTATATGGTTGAAATGAATGATACATTAGTTTAGGCCTTTCTCTTTCTCTGGTTAACAATATACTAAATATCTTGCGGTTTAATGTTGCTTTTCATAATGTATATTTTCCCTGCTCGAGAAGTAGTCTTGGATTTACTGTTGTTACATATTTCCATCGAGACATGTTAGCTGCTGCCTTGGTTGCTGAGATTGTAACCTGTCACTCCAGAAATTTGGGAAGGAATTAAAAAAAAACAAACAAACAAAAACAAAAAAAGATATTTTTTCTAAGATGATAATAGGAATAATCATATTACCAGTGCCTAATAAAGTATTTTCTACCTGATATGTTGATATGCAACATTGAACTTGCATCTGAATAAGGGCCTCGAGCTTGGCTCTGAAAAAGTTTACATTTGCAAATGTAGCAAAACAAGGTAATGAAGCAAACACCTGCTATTTTTTTCTTTATTCTTTCACATAAAATGGAAAGATACGATCATACATACTTTTTTTTTTTTTTTTTCATATTTTAAACTTTTTTTTTTTTTTTTAAAGGTGGACATTAAGCAAAAGTTTGTTTAGCCACCAAAGGCACTATCCATTCCAAGCGTAGTCCTTTATGACTTTGTTCATCCATCTTATTTGTGTTTTTATGCTTTATAGTTTAGTAGCTTGTTCTAATGGACTTGCATTCCCATGTATTTGTCTATCGGCATTGAACAAGGGAAGCTAATAAAACTCATAAGGCTGTATGTGCTAATTTTGGTGTCTTAAAGCTTTGGAGTGAAAGCACCTCACCCCTTTACCCCGCCCCCTTACTCCACAACCTCTCCGGTCTTTTTTTTGTTTTTTTTTAAAACCAGCATGGATTTGTTTATAATCCATTTCTATTTGGGGCGTCAGCGTTATGTTCTGATTGTTCATGAAAACCGTCGTTAATGTTGAGTAACTGCAGGTGTTTTCGGTGCCTTCTGATGAACCTTTTCTTAGAGAGGTATAACACTGATCTGCTCTTTTTGTTTTTCTTTTTCTTTTTTCCATCAAAACTACACTTTAAATCATAACTCCCTTCACGAATCCGCATCGCTCCTCCTATGGAACAAATAGCTGAGAACTGTGGCTTATTGTTAAACGATTTGCCCGAAAAATTTCTTGATATTATGCATTTGAAAATAAATCTCCAGTACCGAACCACAATCACATTATATCACGCTCAACAACTTTAATTTATTAGGAGAGCACGCATTTTACTTTCCCACTTTCTTACACTCTTTTGTTTGGTGTAATCACGTCGGCCCTCGTGTGTGTGTGTGTGTGTGTGTGTGTGTGTGTGTGTGTGTGTGTGTGTGTGTGTGTGTGTGTGTGTGTGTGTGTGCGCGCGCTCTGTTGTGTTTCACTGTATGTTTCTCATACCCTTTTATCAGCCTCGGACTCGGCACGCTGGGTCTCGTCTGGCTGCACACGGACATTATTTATATGAAATGGGGATGTGAAAGAGAGAGATGGAGAAAGAGAGAGACGCCCTGAATGTCTCGAAGGCGTCTCTACGTTTCACAGATCCTTACATATATAGCCTTACGATGCTGCTTAACTGCAAACGCCTCTTGGAATTTATATAAAAAAAAAAAAAAGGTCGCTTTTTGTTGGAGCATTTATACAGTTGGGTATTACAAAGATCTTTTTTTTTTTTTTTCTCTCTCTCTGCAAAACTTTCAATTTGTAATGTTAATGCTTGCACTTCAGATATACTTTTTTTTTTTTTTTTCGGGCCAAGGAAGAAATGTGTTTTATTAGCATGCTATTACTATGAACAGGTACTGCATTGTAATAAGCAAACAAGATTGTGCCTTTTTTTTTTTTTTTTTTTTGAAGGCCTTGTATAAGGCTTTACCAACATTGAAACACAAAGGAGTATTTGTTTATGCCTGGAAGCTTGTTTGGCCCTCGTCAAGGCAGAAGGCAAGACTATGTAAATGTTTTAACTGTTATTTTTAGAACATTATTGTTTTTACACTTTTGCTGCATTTAAAGTGCATAGATGATGGTCTAGAATTTCTTTATTTTGTTTTTGTTTGTTTTTTTTCTTCAACTGCCACCTTAACATTTTTTGTGTTGTAGGTTTTACATGCAAAAAGAT
The DNA here is from genome assembly GCA_030522415.1 of Channallabes apus. Lineage (NCBI taxonomy): Eukaryota > Metazoa > Chordata > Actinopteri > Siluriformes > Clariidae > Channallabes > Channallabes apus. The sequence goes on along the minus strand of CM060127.1, from coordinate 26,634,061 downwards.
TCAAAAAAGATGGCAAAGATGTCTGTTACATCTAAACTTGAATAATGATGCTGATAATAATAATGATAATAATAATAATAATAATGAGAATAATAATAATTAATAAAGTAATAACGAAAGATTTTGGCAAATTGTGCATATTTTTTTCACTGTGTGTGTGTGTGTGATTTTTCAATACACTTTCAAATTAACACTTTGCACATTGGTTCTGCTTCTGTCCATACAGTATTAATATATTTTATATATATATATGTATATATATATATATACAGTACACACACACACACTGGGGGAAATAAGTATTTGATCCCCTACAGATTTTCTAAGTTCGCCCACTTACTGTACAGTACAAAAAAAATTTATATAATTCGGAAAAAGCATGTGTTTTGTGCTCAGCATATACTGTGTGTGTATATATATATATATATATATATATATATATATATATATATATATATATATATATGCGCATTTTTTTCACCTGTTACTCATTTTGCATTTTTTTTCATAATTTAACCATAAAAACATGTGATCACTTGTATTTGTAGTATTTATTTGCTTATGTGATCCATGTTTTTTTTTTGCCTAGTTATGTTAATATAATTGGCAAAAATGAAAGAAAAAAAATACATTTATCATGTGGCTTAAAAGTCACTATATATCACCCATATACAGTTTTTGAAAAAAAAAAAAATAATAATAATAAGAGAGCACTGCAATTTACCATCAAGCAAAGCTGAGCTGTTTGCTTTTTTTTTTTTTTTTTTTTAATGCAAAAAGAGTGGAATAAAGTTACCCAACAGCAATGTGACAATCTGGTAGAGAGACAAAACGCATTAAAGCTGTAACTGCAAATCGGGGTTATTACTCCATCGAATACTGATTCCTCAATGTTATTTACAAATTATTGGCATTTTAACTTATGATATTAAAGCTCTGCAAATACTGCATGATCTTGGGTTATTTTGATGTGTTGTGATGTCATTTCCTTTAAATATACAAATAGACAACAATAACTATAAATAACAATAGTTAGGAGAAATATTCTTAGCCGTTCACAAAAAAAAAGAAATGAAACAAATTAGTTCATCTCACCAATACAATACAAAAAAAAACATATTTTCAGTGTTCTCTCCCCCCCCAACACCCCCCCCCCCCAGAGCTGTACACTGATCAGCCATAACGTTATGACCACCTACCTAATATTGCGTAGGTTCCCCCTTTGCCACCAGAACACTGATGCGCTGTGTGTTCTGCCACCTTTCTATTGGAATCAGCTTGAACTTTTTCACTTTGAGCTGCAGTAGCTCTTCTGGTGGATCAGATTGCACGGGCCAGCCTTCACTCCCCATGTGCATCAGTGAGTCTGTTGCTGGTTCACCGGGTTTTTATTCTTTGGATTTCTTTTGATCTCCTAGACGCTGCAAACTGGGAAATGCTGTTTTGGAGTTACTTTGACCTTATAATTTGACCTTATGTCCTTTGCTCTTGACTCACAATTTGGCTCTTGTCAAAGTCATCACAAATCCTTGTTTGTCTATTTTTTCAGCATCTAACTTCTGGGACAAGAAGTTCACTTACTGTACTACCGTCACAGCGATACATTTGTTCTCATTTCTTTAATTCAATCTACATAATTTAATATGAAGAAATTAGGGGTGGCTCAAGACTTTTGCACAGTACTGTATACAGGATGTGGCTGTCTACTAGTTCGTGTTTTTTGCATGTACAGTATATCCACAAGAAATAACGATCTGGACTGGTTACGCCCAAAAGTGAAAGAGAAAATTGCAGTATGTTTAGATTAAATATATAAGATTACATCTACATGATATCTATTTTTATCTTCGTACAAAGCTTTTAATTGACCACAAACTAACAGATGCCTAGTAAATAATTCAAATTCAAATTCAAATTTTATTCGTCGCATACACAGTCATACACAGTACGATATGCAGTGAAATGCTTACACGACCGCCAGTGACCTTAAAAAGAGAATTAAATCTTACAGTAAGGAATAAATATGAAGAAAGAAATACAATAGGAAAATTTTAACTTAACTAGAATAAAAATAGAAATAAAAAATAAAAGTATACTGTACATAAAATAGAAATAAAAATAGAGATATACTGTACAATAGAGATTTTCTTTTTAAATTGAAATTTGGTGGAGGAAGTATGGTGTGCAAGTAATTTGCATAGAAACATGTGTTAAGGTGCCTTATTAAAGTGACTTTGTGCAGGGGTCCAGAATGTAAACATAAATATGAGTTCCAATGTCAGTGTAGATGTGCATGAAAGTGTCCATAGTGTCCGTTGACGTTATCTGGTTGTATTAGTCCTGTGTTTGTGGTGTGAATGTGGTATGCTTGAGAGACCTTATCGCCTGCGGGAAGAAGCTCCTCCTCATTCTCTCTGTGTTGGCCTTCAGGGAGCGGAAGCGCTTTCCTGACCGCAACAGAGAGAACAGTCCATTGTTGGGATGGCTGAGGTCCTTCACAATCTTCCTGGCCTTGGTCCAGCACCGCTTGGTGTAGATTGAGTGCAGGTCAGGGAGCTTGGTGCGGATGATGCGCTCGGCTGATCGCACCACCCTCTGTAGAGCTCGTCTGTCCTGCATGGTGCTGTATCCAAACCAGGTCGTGATGTTTCCCGTCAGGATGCTCTCTATGGTGCAGGAGTAGAAATTCCTGAGCACCTTTCAAATTCAAATTTTATTAGTCACATACACAATCATACACAGTATAATATGCAGTGAAATGCTTTTATACGACCGCCAGTGACCTTAAAAAAAAAAGAAAATAAGAAAATAAAATCTTGTACGTAAAATAAATAATCAATAAAAAGGAAATACTAAAGAAATAATTTTAACTAGTAAAATTTGTAAAATTAACTGTGCATAAGGGCATAATAAAATATTGCAAAAATATAGAAACCTTGGAGGGCAGTCTGAAGTCTCTCAAACGTCTGAGGTGGTACAGACGCTGCCGGGCCTTTTTCACCACGGTGTTGATGTGACAGGACCATGACGGGTCCTGCGTGATGTGAACACCGAGGTATCTGAAGCTGTCCACTCTCTCCACTGGGCTCCTGTTGATGACGGGGGTCTGGTAGTTCCTCTCCTGCTTTGTACAAAAGTCCACTATCAGCTCCTTTGTCTTGCTGACGTTCAGGAGGAGATTGTTCCTCTGGCACCAGTTCTCCAGATTCCCAATCTCCTCCAGGTAGGCCGACTCATCGTTCGTGATCAGTCCGACCACGACAGTGTCGTCAGCAAACTTGATGACGGCGGTGGAGTTGGTAGTGGCCACGCAGTCGTAGGTGTATAAAGAGTACAGCAGGGGGCTCAGAACACAACCCTGGGGCGCTCCAGTGCTGAGTGTGAGGGAGGCTGAGACATGACCGCCCATCTTTACTGCCTGTGGTCTGCCAGTTAGGAAGTTGGAGATCCACTGACACATGGGTGAGCTGAGTCCCAGGTGCTCCAGCTTGGTGGTGAGTGTGGAGGGAATTATGGTATTAAATGCAGAGCTGTAGTCGATCACTACTTCATCACTACTGAGGTGAGGGCTACAGGGCGATAGTCATTGAGGGAAGCAGGATGAGGTTTCTTTGGAACAGGAACAATGATGGAAACAGTACAGTATATTAACAGGAACAGTACAGTAACAGTATAACAGTACAGTACAGGAAACAGGATAGTACAGTATATCTGTCAGTCAATCCATGTTTAATAATAATATTAATTATTGTAAATAAACAGATTATCATTATTATTATTATAAATTAATAGCGCTAATGTCTCTATTTATCTGAGCTAGAACATTCATTCATTCATTCATCTTCTATACCGCTTTATCCTGTATTTAGGGTCGTGGGGACCTGGAGCCTATCCCAGGAGACTCTGGGCACGAGGCAGGGTACACCCTGGACAGCGTGCCAATCCATCGCAGAGCACACACACACACTCTTATTCACACACTATGGTCAATTTGGGAACGCCAATTAGCCTAATCTGCATGTCTTTGAACTGTGGGAGGAAACCAGAGTACCCGGAGGAAACCCACCAAGCACGGGGAGGACATGCAAACTCCATGCACAAAGAGACGGGAATCGAACCCGGAACCTGGAGGTGCAAGGCGACAGTGTTTAACCACTACACCAGCGTGCCGCCTGAACTAGAACAATTGTTTAAAAAAAAAAAAAAATCTGTAATTTTCTCAGGCTTTCACACTTCTTTCTGCCCTGTCTACAAACCCTAAACGATAAGAGGTGCCCTTGTGAGTTCTCAGAATTTTGTCTTTCCTGACACACGAGGCTGCAGTCAAAAAGGCCAAACTGGAATAAATAGTGACCGCTCTGTTGACTCGGCTGTTTCGGCACCAGTAGATTCAATTGCAATCCAGTCTGCTGAGATAAAATCCAGGATGAATGCTTTCCAGACATAGCACAACCTTTTTCTTTTTTGAAAGGACTCGGTTAGGATGCCAAAAATGGAGAATTTCATGGTCGTCTCCTTTGCACACAAGATAGTTTGCTCACTTTCACTTTGGGAAGTGTGCAGTCTAGCAGTCTGGACATGAATGAGCTTTCCTCATTCCATCAATGGCAAGAGACTTCCGGTGAAGCTTTAACCAGAATGTCTTTAAAGGCCTTTGATGGAGGGTTTCTATTGTTCTATGAGCTTACTGACTATATTCTCGCACTTTATAAGCTATGACTATACTTATATTTCAGTACTTTAACATAACTACTTAGCCTGCCAATTTTTATGGAAATTGTGACCACTATTTTGTTCATACTTATTGCATAGGGAAATGTGGTATATTAAAGAAATACGTAATGTATGGTACTGTCCAACCATGCATCAAGGAATCTCTGAAGTCCAACTAGGTAGCGTCGAGGCCAATGGTGACCGTCGTATTTATTCCCATTATTACACCCGTGGTGTTCACACATGCATTCACACACTACGGGCAATTTCAGAACGCCAGTTAGCCGAATCTGCATGTCTTTGGACTGTGGGAGGAAACCGGAGTACCCAGAGGAAACCCACTACTATTTGAAACTACTGATTTGTAAGAAAGCATGACCTGTGTAATAGTAATATCACAAATTGCCACTCTCTGGATGTACCACAGTGCAGTGTGTGACAAATACCGCTTACATGTTTTGTTTCAACTATACTACAGTACATGTGCATTCGTTTTGGTTCTGTCTCCTCCCATGTCCTGCCATTAACATCTTACCCAGTGTTCTGTGTTAATCCCTTCATTAGTTTGCATTTATATACCCTGTTGATTTTCAGTCTCATTATGAAGTGATATTGTACATTGTGTCTGAGTGATTTAGAGCTCGACATAAGCCAATAATACATAACCGAGTACCGGTTATGCCACCAGGACTGATGTTCATGTGTCTGAAGCAAATTGGTGGCCCAAGGCATACTGTACTGTAGTTATGTTTTCACGTCCCAATTTGTCATGCACAACATCATCTTAGACATATTAGACAGGACTAATGCTTGTACAGTAATTCAGCCCGTGTGGAGACCTACAGGACCTCTTGAGAGCGGAAATTGGGTTCGAGGTATTTATCCCGACTTTAAGGACCATCATTCATGAAGATTTTTAAGTGTTTAAAATAGTTCATCAGCTGTCAGATGCCAGTAGTAAGTGTTGACACAAATTGGCTTAATCACCAAAAATTCATACTGTACATTTGGCAAAGTGTGAGTGACATACAGTACTGTAAACGCAGTCAATGGTCAGTCAGAAGCTCTTTTTTTACCAATTAGAAGACAGAAAGAGTTATGGAGATACTTAAAATGTATCTTCATAACACTGCATGCAGCGGCGCGGTGGTGTAGTGGTTAGCACTGTCGCCTTGCACCTCCAGGGTCTGGGTTCGATTCCCCGGCCAGGCTCGATTCCCGTCTCTATGTGCATGGAGTTTGCATGTTCTCCCCGTGCTTGGTGGGTTTCCTCCGGGTACTCCGGTTTCCTCCCACAGTCCAAAGATATGCAGGTTAGGCTAATTGGCGTTCCCAAATTGCCCATAGTGTGTGTATGTGTGTGTGCCCTGCGATGGATTTGCACCCTGTCCAGGGTGTACCCCGCCTAGTGCCCGAAGTCTCCTTGGATAGGCTCCAGGTCCCCCGCGACCCTGAACACAGGATTAAGCGGTATAGAAAATGAATGAATGAACACTGCATGCTTGTGAAGAGAAACAGCTTTGCATGTACTGTATTGTCTTTTAAAACAAACACAAAGCAATGCTTTCTTGTGTCCCCTGTTCTAATGGCCAAATGTGGTCCTTAGAATTTTTGATAAGGGACTGCAATGATTACAAATTGGCATAATGACACCTTTGGGATATCCAAAGATTCCAGCAGCTGAACTTTGAGAACACCTGGCTAGTAGACCCAGACATGAGAGGGTTTAATGCTTATTTCTGTAAATTCAGTAGCCTGTTGGAAAACTACTTGAGACATTTTGGAACCAGCAACTTTTCCAAAAGTTTATCTCCAAAGGAAAACAAAGCATAATATGCACCTCCATGAAAACATCTGGGAATGAACAACATCCCAGCTTGAACAGGAGAAGCCTGTGGCATGTCAGGTACTGTAGCTGGACCATCAGTTACAATGGTTCGACAGCACTCACCAAGCTTCAGGGTCTCTATCTGCTGATGTTGCCTTCTGGCATTTGGGCAACCGGTTAGATTATCCCTGTATCAGTGTTCCAGTCGATTTTCTACCTGGAACTGCTGTGCTGACAGCTGGGTTTCTACCGATTATAGAAGGCGCAGTCGAAAGCCCACCGTGACTCAGGCCACACTCACACTACCGTGACAAGCTCAAAGAGCTCAGTGGACACGTCTGGTTCATACTCGGGTGTCATCTTGGCCAGGGTGATAAAGTCTGCCAGTGCGACTGGGCTGGGCTTGCTCTGTGTTCGGTATGGGGATGGCCTGCTGTACCTGACCATGGTGTAAGTAAGGGAGGAAGTTGATGATTCCCTTTGATCTGGAACATGATCCGGTAAAAACATAATCTGATGGTGCTCCGGTTTCCTTCAACAATCTAAAGACATGCAGATTTCTGTAGGCCAACTGGCGTTCCTATTAGTGCTACCACGGTTGTACGAAATGGGAATACATTCAATGGTCACCATTGGCCTCCACGGTCCCTAGTTGGACTATAGAGGTTCCTAGATGGACGGGTGGATTTGGCCTAATAAATGAGATGCTACGTTATAGCAGTAAGTGTTCAGATCACTCAAAAAGAGCTGCAACAACTGGTTGACAGTTTTCAGGCTTTATCCTCTATATTTGCCAGACAAATGTTATATATGTGCATCTCTTTCAATCATGTCCAAATCTGATGTTATGTGAAGTTATGGTTTATGTTGTAAAATATAATCACTTATTATCTCATACTGTATATCCTCAGCCACCGTATTACAGTATCTACAGTATACTGTCTTTACTTAAGCATCACTACTATTTGAGAATGTGTGGCAAAACTCAAGCAAGTTCCAAAAGGAAAGCACAGTTAGCAGGGTTATATAGACCTCTTTATGTGGATTGACTGTACTACTGTAGATGGTCCAAAATTATCTTTACAGAAAGCATGGACGTAATTTAAAGCAGAATGTAAAGGTTTTATGTGCACGACAAGGACACACTTCTGGTCACTGATAAGCAGAAATAACTTTTAAGAAGTCCTCACTTTGTAATTTCTTTGTCAGCTCATTAAAATATTCTTATCTTTGGTTTTGTAATAATACATAATGAGACATAATGAACATTTTCAGACAGGGGTCTTTATAATAACTACTCTGAGACATGTTTCATTTTCAGTTATTATCTAAGCATTGCATGGTTCCATGCTTGACCTTTTTTTCACCACAAATTGGAAAAAATACTATCACAGGTACATACACTGATCAGCCATAACTTTAAAACCAACTTTTATTTTATTTATTCATTCATTCATTCATTTTCTATACCGCTTAATCCTGTGTTCAGGGTCGCGGGGGACCTGGAGCCTATCCCAGGAGACTTCGGGCACTAGGCGGGGTACACCCTGGACAGGGTGCCAATCCATCGCAGGGCACACACACATACACACACTCACCCATTCACACACTACGGGCAATTTAGGAACGCCAATTAGCCTAACCTGCATATCTTTGGACTGTGGGAGGAAACCGGAGTACCCGGAGGAAACCCACCAAGCACGGGGAGAACATGCAAACTCCATGCACACAGAGACGGGAATCGAGCCTGGCCGGGGAATCGAACCCAGACCCTGGAGGTGCAAGGCGACAGTGCCAACCAGTACACCACCGCGCCGTTATTTTATTTATTTAGTTATTTTTCTTTGTTTAAAAAAAAAAGAGTTTTTCTGAACATTTCTAAAAGGTATATTTGGTCACTTGATTATGGCTCATTATTATTATTGTTATTATTATTATTATTATTATTCACTCACTCACTCATAGTCTATACTGTACCACTTGGTTGCAGGGGGCCTGGAGACACAGGGCACGAGCTGGGGTACACCCTGGACAGGGTGCCAATCCATCGCAGGGCACGCACACACATAGAAACACTCACACACACACTATGGTCAATTTAGGAACGCCATCAGAGTGCATAGGAGAGGACCCATAATGATCTACAGTAGAAAGCTTGTGCAAAGAGGAATGGTCAAAGATTCCTCTATTTGAATACTCCAATCTTGTGAAATGTTATAGGAGGAGAAGTGCTGTCTTGGGGTTGTACAAAGTATTAACATTAGGGATGGCAATAATTGTGGCACCCCTGATTTAATGTAAAAATAATTTAAAAAATCTTAATGCAGGATTTTCTTTTCCAGTGAATAACTGTAGGTGGCACGGTGGTGTAGTGGTTAACACTGTTGCCTTGCACCTCCAGGGTCTGGGTTCGATTCCCGGCCAGGCTCGATTCCCATCTCTGCGTGCGTGGAGTTTGCATGTTCTCGCGTGCTTGATGGGTTTCCTCCGGGTACTCTGGTTTCCTCCCACAGTCCAAAAACATTGGATAATTGCACATAGTGTGTATACACATGTGTGCCCTGCAATGGATTGGCACCCTGTCCATGGTGTACCCTGCTCCGTGTCCTAAGCCTCCTGGGATACTGTAGGTTCCAGGTCCCCGTGACCCTGAATACAGGATAAAGCGGTATAGAAGGTGAGTGAGTAAATAATTGTACTTCAATTAAAGGTTGTCTTTTTCTCTCTTTTTTTTTTTCTATATTGCTTAAATAAAAAAATTATTTAATAGGAGCCTAAGAACACATCTTAGCCAGGGGCGCCAATAATAGTGACCAGCACTGTATATACTGTAAAAGAAGAGTAAAATGTTCACAGTGTCATAAAACATGGCTTATACATTCATTCATTCATTTTCTATACCGCTTAATCCTGTGTTCAGGGTCGCGGGGGACCTGGAGCCTATCCCAGGAGACTTCGGGCACTAGGCGGGGTACACCCTGGACAGGGTGCCAATCCATCGCAGGGCACACACACATACACACACTCACACACCCAATCACACACTACGGGCAATTTAGGAACGCCAATTAGCCTAACCTGCATATCTTTGGACTGTGGGAGGAAACCGGAGTACCCGGAGGAAACCCACCAAGCACGGGGAGAACATGCAAACTCCATGCACACAGAGCCTGAAAACATGGCTTATACAAAATTAAAAGGTCACCTTGGAGGAATGAGGCAACTAGTACAGCACTGTCACATGCACACATGCTGAAAAGTCAAGAACAGCCAGTTAAACGTGTATGCCATTTTGAGATTTTTAATACATCTATACGTACCTCTCTTTTTTTTTATTTTTTTTTTTAAGAAATTCCCTGGCTGTGATATGGAAAATGTTTTCCAAGTGTTTTCCAAATTACTCCACATTCTATCACGCTCCAGCGTAACGTTTCATAATTAGCTTACTAAACACTAAGAAATTGTACCTTTCATAATAAACACTCCCTAAATTATCTAACACGCTTCTTCATACGATTTGTTAGTGTATCATAGAATACAACAGTTTTGACCCCTCAGCTATGCAACTCAAATCTCAAACATTTCAGGCACACAAAGCCTGCAGCACCCCCCCCCCCCTACCTCCCCCCCCCCCCAATTAGCATCTTATTAGCAGTTCGAGTTAGCCGTGGTCAGGTCAGAATGTCTAGTGGCTCTGGAACTAATGGCTCTCAGTGATGCAGGAAAAGGAATTGAATCAGGAATGATGTCCTCACTTACAGGCTCCTACATGATCCCTGGAGGCGGGTGCCACAATCCTCATGGTAAAACAGTCACTGCTGCCACATGAATGATTTATACATGACCCCCGCTTGCCCTGGACCTGAAAATCAGCAGGCAGAAATGACATCGATTTTTTTTTACCAGCGGCTCCTACTTTACATGCTTACACTTACTGTACGTGACTTAGAAAACTATTTATTCAAGCATGTTATTTTAGGCTGCTCATTGTCGGGAACGGCGTTATATTCCATTCAAGATATTACATTCTGTAGTGCTTACATGTAATAATAATAATAATAATAATAATAATTATTATTATTTTTTATTAAACATTCTCTTTTAGATTCTAGAATGTTCGTAACATGCCTTCAGGATATGGTTATACATGTTAATTTTATGGTTTAAAAATAAAATTTCAATTTGGAAGAGGAGCAGTTAGAACCCATCTGTTATGCAAAATAACCCATGGTATAAAGTTTTATAATGCATATGTGATGTTACAGCTCTCTTATTGCTTGACTAAATTGCCTGATACCAGTTTGCATTTATCATCAGGGTTTGTTATAAAATATACAGTATATACTTCAACATATGTGAAATGGCAAATATAATAACATTTAATTAAAGTAGGATTTAAAGGTTTATCCTGACAGCTGTCAACACTCTCCCATATATTACTTTACATAGAATGGATTATAACAAAAGTCAGTGGAGTTAATCCCTCACACTGCCTTAGACATTTCTCTCTAATGAAAATGTACTTTAAATCATTATTTAGCGCCAGGCAACTCGGATGTTGATGAAATTAAGTCAAGAAAATCAGTCATGGTTGATGAAACGAAACATCAAAAAACAAAACATAGTAAAAATCCATTCTGGCTCCCAACATTCACCTAGAAGAGACAAAGAGTCGACTCATTTGTGAATGACACATGACTATGTATGAAGGAGAAATTGAGAGAGATATCATAAAATAATTATATATAGTAGGGACGGGAAACACCAGTCACCTCCTAATACGACGCTCAGTGCTCACTTACTTACTCACTCATCTTCTATACCGCTTTATCCTGTATTCTATCCTGGAGCCTATCCCAGGAGGCTTAGGGCATGAGGCAGGGTACACACTGGACAGGGTGCCAATCCATTACAGGGCACACACATACACACTATGGGCAATTTGGGAACACAAATCAAACTAGCCTACATGTCTTTGGACTGTGGGAGGAAACCCACCAAACACGGGGAGAACATGCAAACTCCACGCACACAGAGATGGGAATCAAGCCTGTCCGGGAATCGAACCCCGACCCTGGAGGTGCAAGGCGACAGTGTTAACCGCTACACCACCGTGCCACCCTAGCTAGGTGCTGATTCAATTAAAAATTGAGATTCTATAAGTATTGCGATTTTATAAATATCCAGATTCGATATAAAATTTTTCCCAATTTTGTTACAAAATTTCTGTTTCCTTATAGCATTAGTTTTCTCAATTAAAAGACAAGCATAGAATTGAAACAATACAAAATAACTTTAAATACAAGAGTTAAACTTATGTATATATATATATATATATATATATATATATATATATATATATATATATATATATACAGTGGTGTGAAAAACTATTTGCCCCCCTCCTGATTTCTTATTCTTTTGCATGTTTGTCACACAAAATGTTTCCGATCATCAAACACATTTAACTATTAGTCAAAGATAACACAAGTAAGCACAAAATGCAGTTTTTAAATGAGGGGTTTTATTATTTAGGGAGAAAAAAAATCCAAACCTACATGGCCCTGTGTGAAAAAGTAATTGCCCCCTGAACATAATAACTGGTTGGGCCGCCCTTAGCAGCAATAATTGCAATCAAGCGTTTGCGATAACTTGCAACGAGTCTTTTACAGCGCTCTGGAGGAATTTTGGCCCACTCATCTTTGCAGAATTGTTGTAATTCAGCTTTATTTGAGGGTTTTCTAGCATGAACCGCCTTTTTAAGGTCATGCCACAACATCTCAATAGGATTCAGGTCAGGACTTTGACTAGGCCACTCCAAAGTCTTCATTTTGTTTTTCTTCAGCCATTCAGAGGTGGATTTGCTGGTGTGTTTTGGGTCATTGTCCTGCTGCAGCACCCAAGATCGCTTCAGCTTGAGTTGACGAACAGATGGCCGGACATTCTCCTTCAGGATTTTTTGGTAGACAGTAGAATTCATGGTTCCATCTATCACAGCAAGCCTTCCAGGTCCTGAAGCAGCAAAACAACCTCAGACCATCACACTACCACCACCATATTTTACTGTTGGTATGATGTTCTTTTTCTGAAATGCTGTTACTTTTACGCCAGATGTAACGGGACACGCACCTTCCAAAAAGTTCAACTTTTGTCTCGTCGGTCCACAAGGTATTTTCCCAAAAGTCTTGGCAATCTTTAAGATGTTTTTTTAGCAAAATTGAGACGAGCCTTAATGTTCTTTTTGCTTAAAAGTGGTTTGCGCCTTGGAAATCTGCCATGCAGGCCATTTTTGCCCAGTCTCTTTCTTATGGTGGAGTCGTGAACACTGACCTTAATTGAGGCAAGTGAGGCCTGCAGTTCTTTAGATGTTGTCCTGGGGTCTTTTGTGGCCTCTCGGATGAGTCGTCTCTGCGCTCTTGGGGTAATTTTGGTCGGCCGGCCACTCCTGGGAAGGTTCACCACTGTTCCATGTTTTTGCCATTTGTGGATAATGGCTCTCACTGTGGTTCGCTGGAGTCCCAAAGGTTAAGAAATGGCTTTATAACCTTTACCAGACTGATAGATCTCAATTACTTTTGTTCTCATTTGTTCCTGAATTTCTTTGGATCTTGGCATGATGTCTAGCTTTTGAGGTGCTTTTGGTCTACTTCTCTGTGTCAGGTAGCTCCTATTTAAGTGATTTCTTGATGGAAACAGGTGTGGCAGTAATCAGGCCTGGGGGTGACTACAGAAATTGAACTCAAGTGTGATAAACCACAGTTAAGTTATTTTTTAACAAGGGGGGCAATCACTTTTTCACACAGGGCCATGTAGATTTGGAGTTTTTTTTCTCCCTTAATAACGTAAACCTTCATTTAAAAACTGTATTTTGTGTTCAATTATGTTATCTTTGACTAATAGTTAACGGTTTTTGATGATCAGAAACATTTAAGTGTGACAAACATGCAAAAGAATAAGAAATCAGGAAGGGGGCAAATAGTTTTTCACACCACTGTATATATATATATATAAGAAAATAATTCACTCCTACCACACAGGAAGAAAATAGGTAAATAGTTCAGAGTGTGCCACCTGTACGATATTTTTACCGCCTCAAACGCCTCCAAATTCTCGAAACTCAACTTGACAGTGAGAGTACAGTAACATGCACAATTTTTGATAATGTACAGTAACGCCATAAAAATACATTTCTGATGCACCACTCGGAAGCTTCTGCGGTTGGGACAGAATCATTTATATCTGAGCATGATCAGCTGATCACCAGTCAAACTGAAAACCAGCCAATTCTGGTCACTGCCCGATTGACCGGTTCATCTCTATTATAAACGTAAAAATAGTTTACATATAAAAAATGTAAACTATTTAAATGAAAAAAAAAATCCATTTTGGAGTCAGTGTGTCGATACATGAATCAGCACACAAAAGAATCGTGATTCATTAGTGAGTTGATTTTCCCACGTCTCTAGTAAATAGCACATCTGTGAAAGCTCTGCATAAGGACACCTGCCAAGTCTTGAAAATGCAGAGGAGGAGAGAGAGTCGGAACTAAAGTCTAATACCACTTTTTCTAAGGCAGTTACTTTTTCGTTGATTGAATCAAAGCTACTAAAGGATTTTCAGCCAATTTATCCTCATTGTGGAGTCTGCATCATTACCCAGCTATTTAGCTACAGAACTTCTGATAGCTGGCTTGCAGATAAGTTTTCTTGGCTTTATGCATTCCAAACAGGTGAGAATTAAGGTAAAGGTATGTCAATTGGTGCGTGTAATTTATAAGTGGGCTCCCAGCTCAGGTCTAGCGTGTTTATGGTGGTCTTCTCTATTTTATGCATTTAAACTTGGTTATAACAGAGAGTCAGCTGTGACTTGCGCGTGCTTAATTCTGTGAATAATATCTAAGGCTTTTTAAGTAAATCTATAAAAATCTTTGGTCACACTGAGGAGATGACAATAATTAAACCAGAAAATTATATCTTCTGATTTGTAAATAATTGGATCGCATTAAAAAGCACTTTAACAATACATTTTTAGAGATCCCCATGCCTGGGTACATTGGACACATGACTACTTGCCACTCTTGGTGAAGATATACATCTTTTTTTTCTGCCAGTAGTGCCAGCGTGATTGTAGCTGAGCAGTTCAGGGTGAAGGTCCCAAAAGTAGCATCCCAGCAGTGCTGGGCCTTAAACTGTGGCCCAATTCAGTAGTCCAACACCTTAGCCACTGGGCATTATGCTTAGGGCATGTTAATTCACCAGGCATGTGTACGTTGATAATATGTAGTGCGTAGAACATGGTTTAGTTAGGGGAGTGGTAGCTCTGGCAGCTAAGGCTTGTGGGTGTTGATTTGGGGATCTAAGGATCTGGGTTCGAGCCCTACTGTAGGTGGGCTACCACACCCCATACTACCCAACAACTGCATGTAGTACTGGTCCCAAATCGGGATAAAATGGGGGGTCTGCGTCAACATAGTACATGTTTAGTTCAAACAACATTATCATTCAGCCTTAAATTCTTCTTGAATATGAACAGGGGCAGTGGTAGCTCAGAGGGCTAAGGCACTGAGTTACTGATCAGAAGATCAGCGGTTTGATCCCGAGCTCCACCAGGTTGCCACTGTTGGGCCCTTGAGCAAGGCCCTTAACCCTAACTGCTCCAGGGGTGCTGTATCATGGCTGACCCTGCGCTCTGACCCCAGTTACACTGGGATATGCGAAGAAGGAATTTTGCTGTAATGTATAATGTATGTGACAAATAAAGGCTTAACTTAACTTAACAGACATAACCATCAAGTTAGTTTCCGTGGTGGAGCATGTACCAAGGTAGGCGTTTTATTTTTAGATGATGAACCATATCCATATCGTCAACCCAGGAACTTTAAATAGAAAACAGGAAATTATGGGTTTAACTGATACAAGCAGACCGTGAAGTCCATATCTATTCTTTGTGACAACTTCTGTAATTGGGATAACAGGCACTTGGTGCTGAACCCACATATTCAGCATTTCTGGATGTTCATTACCTCACTCATCATTCTCAAGTCAGACGACACAACAAAGCCGCATAGATCTTCTCTATCTCTGCAACACATCTTGAGAAGTAATCAGAGTGATACTGAAAGCTAACTTTACTGGTGTTTATATTTATAGTCCCATCAGATTGGTAATAATTTCTTTAAGCTGGGAGATGAATTGGCAAGGTATGGTAAGTTGATTCTCTGTTTGTCTTGAACTCCAGAAGTGCAATGAGATTGCTTGTGAAAGGTGACTCAGAAGCATGAGTGCTACTCCACAGTAAAGAGACGTGAAATTTGTCAGAATATCTTTATGGTAATTTTAAAAAGCTAAAAAGTGAAAATGATATATTCTAGATTTTGATTTATACACATTCACATTCCATATGAACTTAAATAATTATTTTGATTGTGTAAAGCTGCTTAGCGACAATGACCATTTTTAATAGCGCTATACAAATATAATGCAATTTAATTTAATTTAATTTGTTATGATTGAGGCTTGCAACTCATGGAAATCAAACATCCAATATTATAATATTTCCTTTGATCAATCAAAAAAGGAATTTCAATACATAAATGTATAACTTCTGAAAAGCATGCTCATTTATAGCGTCAATTCTTGGGCGGGGCCTTCTTCTGCTCAACTTATTGCATGGATCTGATCACCCTGTGGCGCTGCTGAGGCATTATTGAAGACCAGGTTGCTTTGAGGCAGAGTTGGAGGTACAGTAGCAGAGCTGAAGATGTTGAGGTTCTCTTTGGGAGTGACAAGGATGGATAGGATCAAGAATGAGTTCATCAGAGGGACAACTCATGTTAGATGTTTTGGAGATAAAGTCAGAGAGGCCAGATTGAGGTGGTTTGGACATGTTCAGAGGAGAGAGTGTGAATATATCGGTAGAAGGATGCTGAGGTTGGAACTGCCAGGCAGGAGGTCTAGAGGAAGACCAAAGAGGAGATTTATGGATGCAGTGAGAGAGGACATGAAGTTAGTTGGTGTGAGAGAAGAGGATGCAGAGGATAGGGTTAGATGGAGGCAGATGATTCGCTGTGGCGACCCCTGAAAGGGAACAGCCGAAAGACAAAGAAAAAGGTTGCTTTGACAGCAGCTTTCAACTGTTTTTCATCTTCCTCTTGACAGTAACCCATAGATTGGCTCTGGGGTTCAGGTCAACTAAACCGGCTGACCAATCAAGCACAAGAATGAAAGATTCCTGTTGCTTGTGCACCTTTTCCTACCACACTTTTCCCCTCCAGTCAACTTTTTATGAAAGTGCTCCAATATACTGTAGCACTTTACATGTAAACATGTAAATAATCTGGAATACAGTACAGTGGAACCTTGGCTAACGAGTAACGCGGTTTGTGAGTGTTCCGCAAGACGAGCAAATATTTTTAATACATTATGACTTGAAAAACGAGCATTGTCTTGGTTTACGAGGACCGAGTATCATGTATCACGCATGACGCCGAGCGTGTTTTGACGCCGAGCGTCACGTCATCACAACTGAGCCAACGGTTTTTCTCTCTCTTACGCTGCAGAATTGTGGGTAATCGTCTCTCCGGCTGGGTCTTAGTGCTCGTCTCTTACTGATATAATCAACATCCGTGCGTGCGTGCACTGTTTACTATAACACTGTGACCACGTGTGTGTGTAAAACATATTTTATTTTGTGTTCGGAAGCGCGTGTGTACAGCGCGTGTACAGTTTCTTATAACACGTGTGTGCGAGCGAGTAAAGCAAAATAAATTCTCAATACAGAGGTTAAAAATCCATTTTCTTCCTCATCGCGGTGTGTGTGTGTGTGTGTGTGTGTGTCTGTCTGTCTGTGCACGAGCGTAATTTGACACTGTGCCGGCTGTGTGAGTGAATTCGGCCCTGTCACAAATCTTTTCAGAGGTAAGGTGCTGATTCATTTGTTTGTTTGTTTTACTTGTTTGTTCTACAGCAGTGATTCTGTTAGTTTGCACTCATACAAATGTCATTAGCGATGTTTATTGCTAATTTCAGATAAAACAGTGTAGCGGGAGAGAGATGTTGATTTATGACCTCTGTTTACGGAAGTGTGGGAGATGCATTGTGGGTAATGTAGTCCGGTGTGTGAACGCGAATGCGAGATGTAAACTAGGATATAGAGACTTGTTTTGTTCTTCAGTAGTTTTTTTTGTTGGATTTAAGTGCAGGATCCACCTGAAAGTTTGTAGTATAACCTGACAATGTAGCAAATAAAAGAACGGGGGCATCTCATCATTACACAAGCATGAATTAACGGGCTGTTACGCTCTCACGAGCAACATTAAAATAAAACGGAGAAGCTTTAATAATTTAGGAGAGAACAACATTCTTTCCGCACACAAATGTGTGTGTGTGTGTGTTTAATTCAGACGAAAGGAGAAAATTTTACATCTTTTATAAGATAAGAAGGGGGAGACAGGAGGGGCTGAAAGCAAGAGTCTCCACTTACTCTAGCCTCACACACACACACACACACACACACACACACACACACACACACACACACACACACACACACACAGAGACACACACACACACACACACACACACACATACTGCACACACACACACATACTACCTGCCAGAGGTGTCAAGTAACGAAGTACAAATACTTCGTTACCTTACTTAAGTAGAAATCATGGGTATCTATACTTTACTGGAGTAATTATTTTTCAGCCGACTTTTTACTTCTACTCCTTAAATTTCTCTTAAAAGCTCCTTAAAAGCAATTATCTGTACTTTCTACTCCTTACATTCTAAAAATAGCCTCGTTACCCTATTTTTAGGATCAGAACACGCAACCCCCCTCCCCCGTTGCATGATAAGAACGGGCACAAATTCTTTTAATACAAGATTTTGTATGAACTATTTTTATGTATTTTTTTTTTTGGGCTGTAGAACAAATTATTTAAGTTTCCATTATTTCTTATGAGAAAATTACATTTGGTTTACGAGTGTTTTGGAATACGAGCCTGCTTCCGGAACGAATTATGCTTGTAATCCGAGGTTCAACTGTATATGGAAGGTTCACTTTTTAAATCAAATTATGACAGAAAATTTACTTTGATGTTATTGCACTGTACTGTATATATACTGGGCATATTTCTAACAGTAAAATATATTATTATTACTAGTAGTAGTAACAAAGCAATATAAAAAAAATAATAATAATAAATATGTTTTTTATTATTATTATTATTAAAACGAAACACTTTTTTAAATAAATTGTAGCACGTTATTTTTTTTTATCTCCCTGTCATAGTCCTTAATTTTTGCGGTGGAACGTAATGACCTGCATACTAGCCAGCCATGTCACATGTCTCACTAATCACTCTCACCTGTGTCTTGTTAGGTCTTTTTACTTGAAATAAAGCAATCTTCTTCTGAAAGTCACTTTAGGAACTGAGTGATGAGTCAGAAGCAGAAGTGGCTGTTTTAATTGGGTTAAAAGAAAGTGTGTGATAATGCTGATCATCACAAATCATCCCAGCCAAAACTCATGAACAGGTAAGCCATTACCTAGTGGGTAAGATGAACATGCTAGCCAAGGCATTCAATTTGTAATTTAATTACAATATGAAATCTTTTTTTTTTATTGTGTGTTGTTAAACTTAAGATGCCTATAGATAGATTATTATTATTATTATTATTATTATTATTTATTGAATGTTGGGTTAAAAATGTTTAATGCAAAGGGTGAAATGCTTAGGATCGTGTGCTGTAAGGACCATCTTTGCTAGATAACTAGTTTGGTACTTAAGTTTGAAACATGTTTGAATTATAAGGAACTAGCAACCACTGTAAACCTAACATTTTCCTAAAGTTTGTTAACTTGCCATTTCTTTACAGAATAAATTGTAATGGATTTGTACACTACATGCCATTTGGTTAGTTATCTACTGTAGTTATTCAAGATGTATATGTTTCTCCAGTACTTGGACTAATTACTTGGACTTTCTTTTATAAAAAATGTGTGTGTGTATATATATATATATATATATATAAATTAAAATTTTTTATATATATATTTAATTTAATATATATATATTTATATAAATGTTTTAACATTTTTATATATATATATATATATATATATATATATATATATATATATATATATAAATTAAAAAAAATTATATATATTAATTTTTAAAAAAATTATGAAAAACAATGAATGCATTATACACAGGGCCAAAGAACTGCATTTGATTCTCTGTACATGTACAGTACTCTGCACAATGACATTAAAGTTTAATCTAATCTATACTGTACAACGAGGATTAGGCTACTTCAGAAGAACACATAAAAGTTCATGATGTAAAACAATCCATCCTAGTCTGTTTAATAGGGCAGACTGCAGCATCTTAAGAAAGCAATAAACTATGTATTTAAAATAAAAATGTATACTGTACAGTTCTCACTGTCACACATATCAGTAATCACTGGACATTTTTATTAGGCAAGGCTTTCACTTCAGGATTTAACTTGACAGATAGATGAAAGTCTGACACAGACAGCAGATCTCATTTAAAATGAGCTAAACAGATACTCATCTCCCAAGAAAATAAACTGACACGCTGTAGACAACACTTCTGCTTTGGGTTTTGAATCCGCTCCTGCTGTAGAATGTGATAACCGTACAGTAAAAGCAAAAACACAGGACTTGGGCAAGCAGTGCTCAATTATTCAGGCTCATCAGAGCTGCTGCTGCCTAGAGCGTGCACCGCAACATCTGGCTGTGGTGTTTCTGCTCTGAGCAAACAATAACAGAAGTGGCATTCTCCACTTCAGGAGACGATTTCTGCCATATGGCTCACTGGCATGCATGCAGACTAGCTCCATTGTTAACAGGTATCATCACACAGCCCTGGTGAAAAGGGGGATGAAGCCGCGCTGCAATCAGGGCCAATTAAAGAGCATGTTTTCTGTGATGGATTCTTTTCAATTGGGGAACTGACATGTGAATAGCAGCACTTTAGCGGCATCGGGAGCATGGCAATGTGGTGGGTCAAACGGGTGGGACCCATTAATCTAGATTAACATTTAAAAAGGAGTAGGAGCTCTGAATAAGAGCTTATTATTAGGATTGGAAACTCTGTAATATAAGTATCAGATTGTGTAAAGAAAATACGTGAGTGAACTAAACAGCAGGCGAATTCTAAATTGTATATGTGTGCAGGATAAAGTGGGTATTGAAGACATAGGAATAAGTGACATGCAACAGATTTCTCTACTTTTGCTGTGCATGTCAGCATTATATTGTCATCATGATAAATATAATACTAAATTCATGTTTCTTCACAATTTAACTCATTTATTTTCTGCAATGGTTACATACAGTATGTTGATTCTAAACCAATGCCATCTATAGTACAGTAGCTCTAAAATGCATGTTTAATGTTTACATAAGGAGTTTGGACTGATCAGCAGTTTTATAGTCCGATATTTATGTGCTAAGAATTTTATTTGAATTGATTTCAATTCATTATTATTTTTTAATTATGATAATATATTAACTTTTTTTTAATAGTTTTGAAAACATTTATTTTTTAAATTTTTAATTGTAATAATTTTTTTTCTTCTATACCGCTTTATCAAAGCTTTAAGTTTGTTTTCTTAAATTTCTGCCTCACACACACCGCAAATACAGTACAAGTTATTTCCTAGAGAAATAAGCAATTCATTTATTTTTTACGTCATTTAACATTAAACAAAATTTTCGAACTTGTTGTAATGACAAACACTATTACAATGTTTCATCACACAAAATTACAAATCTTTACCATATTTTATGGTTTTGAAAACTGGCTGATATTAAGTTTTTGGCAGATGATTTACATGAAATACAATACATGCAAAATAAGACTGATGTGATCTAAAGTTTAATCAAACAAAATATATATAACATGAACATATGCATACGAACTTTGCCCCATGTATGGCTGCGATGGGAGTTGGGGAAGGGAGTGCACATGCAACAAGGATAAAAACTGCAGACTTAAGAAAACTGTCAAGCAAAGCAGATTGTATATGAGAAGAGATCCAAATGGAGTCGAGTGAGGCTGGAGTCAGTGCATCAAGAGCCACCATGCACGGACGTCTTCAAGAAATCGGCTACAACTGTTGCATTCCTAGTGTCAAGCCACTCCTGAACCAGAGATAATGTCAGAAGTGTCTCATCTAGGCTAAGGGGGAAAAAAATTATTGCTCTGACCATTGCTGACCAAGTTAATTTTTTATTCCATTTGGAAATCAAGAGCTTAGAGCTTGAGTTTCACTTTTAAAATTAAACTGCAAATGAAAATTGACCTTTTTTTTTTTTCAAGATTAATTTCTATACATTTTCCTGCTTCTTAAACATAACCACATTTATGTAAGGACATCTCCACAAGTGTTAACCCGGAAAAATGGGGCAAATACAAATACATGCTTGATAAATGCAAAGTTTCATAATTCCTACAGTAATAATGCTTTTTCCACCAAACAAGTATTTCAGCCTGTCTAGGCCCAATGCTGATAGCAATGATTCTATCTATGGAGAATCTGAGTGACTAAATTAAATTCTGTTCCATGTGTAGATCATGGACCATTTGAATAGTGAGAAATGTAAATGTTATTTTTCTTAATGCTGAAATATTCTGCAGTATTTTTTAAAGCTTTAAATACCACTGGGTTATGAAATTGTAAATAAAAAAAAGTTTAATAATAGTTTTTTTTCTTTGCAATTTTATTTGAATTGATTTCAATTCAATATTATTTTTTTATTATTTTTTTATTGTTCCTTTCCTTTTAACACAAATCGACTTCTGGAAGGAAGGACGGGATAAAGGAGAGAATCTCAGTCCATACTGTAGGTGTCGTCATAAAACAAGTAAGCATTAAAATTACTAAATAATTGATACAATTGCTGTGTTACTTATGCGAAAAATGCTGAAACAAAGTCTGTCACAGTGAAAGACAAGCACTCCTGCTGCTATAGCTCCCCCAGTGGCAGTGTTTAAACTGCAGCTTGCAGCTGCACAGAATTAGGACATTCACTGTAAGGTGACATGTTTTACTACTCAAAACCCATTTGCATTGCTTAAAGTGATAGCATCCACGTACAGTACTTGCATGGACCACACAGCCAGCCAAACTTCACTCATACATTCACTAAAGACTTTATTCAGTCTGGATAAAAAGGCAGCCATGTAATTAGTATACTGTATATGTTGAATGCCAGAATTAATTCTGCTGAGTATTAATGAGCGGTTATCATGAACAGAGATTCAAAGATCCACGCCTCATTTATCTCTCTGGCATCTCTGAGCTCTGAGTAATGCAGGATGTCACCGGACTGGAGCTTAATTAAACACTTAGCGCAGGCTTTGCTGTTCTGTGGCTCCCACTCACTGGCTCAATGCTTTTCAACAACATTTGCTGAAACTGCCCCTTTATACTGGTGCTAGTCAGTTGCGCAATCCGTGTGATTTGCCGACATCATGTCATTCACGAAAGTGAAGTAGCCAGTCTTTGTAATAAAAATGTTACTGTATAACATCTGTGCAGGTACATGTGATGAAAGCATTGACAAACATGACATCAATTCTTTTATTTATTTATTGTTTTCTCTTTTTTTTTTTACAACAACAAATAAAAGAAAAGAAAAAAGAAAAGAAAAGCATATGCAGACCTTATATAACATAACCAACACCATAACATGTATACAAAGTGCTTTTCTATTCTGTACAGGAAATAGCATCAGAACATCATAAGCAAAAACCTGGTAACAGCCACATAGTTTTGACCTCTCGTAGTCATATTTGGTTTTTGATGTAATCCATGAAAGGACGCCACCTGGCCGTGAACTTGGATCTTGAACCACTTAAATTCAGTCTTATTTTCTCCAAACTAAGGAAATATAGGGACATCATTTGCCCATTGTTTAAAGGCCGGGGGAGATGATTGTTTCCAACTGATCAAATTGATTGGCGTCTTGCCAACAGGGAGGTAAAAGCAATACAATCCAATTCACTTTTTGACAGGTTGTTGTCTTCATATACGATGCCAAAGATAGCAGTTAAAGGATTCACACACAAATCTTTACAGAATATGTTGGAGTAAGATCGAAATATGTTTGACCAAAATACAGATAGTTTGGGACATAACCAGAACATATGGGCCAATGTAGCAGGAGCCTGCCTGCATCTCCCACAGGTAGGATCTACCGAGGCATACATCTTTGCTAGTTTGGCTTTAGAAAGATGAAGTCTATGCACCACTTTAAATTGGATAAGGCTATGTCTAGCGCAAATAGAAGATCCGTGGATCCTATATATATCCTTATCCCACTCCGCATCTGTCAGCTTAACCTTGAGATCCTGTTGCCAGGAGTCTCTTTGTATATTATTAGAAACGGATAGTACTGACGCAATTTTAATGTATAAACCAGAAATATTTCCTCTTTGGTCTGGATCGTCAGGAAGGAGCTGATCAATAGGATTTTGTTCAGGTAATGCTGGAAAAGAGGGAAAATTCTTGCGTGTGAAATCTCACACCTGTAAGTACCTGAAAAAGTGCGTTTTTGGGAATCTTAAACTGGGATTCCAATTGAAACATCCATCAATAAAGAGGTCTTTAAATGTTAAAATGCCTTTCTCTTGCCAAATTATGAATGCTTGGTCATTTTAAAGGCTGAGGAAATCTATGATTATTGGCAATTGGGGTAAATACTGAAGCTCTCTGCCAGCCAAAGAATTTGCGGATCTGATTCCAAATTTGAATAGAGTTCCATACCACTGGGTGTTGAGATTGGGAGTCTAGACCCAACGGCAAAGGTGCAAACAGGAGAGCTGGGAGCGAGGAGGAGAGACAGGCAGCCGATTCTATCTGAACCCAATCTGGTGTCTGATCAGGGTAGAGAGAATTCTGCCAGTACGTCAGAGCCCTCAAGTTACAGGCCCAGTAAGAAAATAAAAAAATTGGTAGCGCCATTCCCCCACCCTCTTTAGGTTTTTGGAGATGTTGTAGACGTATTCTGGGGGGTTTCTTGTTCCAGATATAAGACGAAATTATTGTATTTATATGGGAGAAAAAAGATTTCTTAATATAGATAGGTACTGTATAGTTTGAAATAGATACAAAAATTTAGGAAGCGTATTCATCTTAATAATATTGATCCTGCCCACTAAAGAAGTGGGGAGGTCAGACCATTTTTTAAGGGATAGTCTGTTTTTTTCCAGAAGTGGGGTAAAGTTAAGTTTAAATAGCTTGGATATATTGTTTTGAAATATTAACCCCTAAATATGTACATTTATCAGAGGCTACTGCAAATGGATAATGAGAGAAGGAGGAGGTTTTCGCTCTGTGATTTACGGGAAATATCTCGCTTTTAGAGAGGTTGAGTTTATATCCTGACATGTAACTGAAATGTTCAAGAGCCATCATAATATGGGGGAGAGATTTATGAGGATCTGTAATAAATAACAGCAGGTCATCCGCATATAGTGACAGTTTATATTCTCTGTTACCTCGAGATATACCGAGTATATTTGTATTTGATCTCAACAAAACAGCTAAGGGTTCAATAAGGTTAGAAAATTGGACCGCATCTAGAGATATTAAAATTTCTGGTTTATACTTATCCGAGTTAGGGGAGTAAACAATATCAAATATTTTACGTACATTAAAAAAAGAAAATCGTTTTTTAATAAAACCAGTTTGGTCCGGATCTATAATAGTAGGAAGAACGTCCTCCAATCTCCTGGCCAGGACCTTCGCCAATATTTTACAGTCAACATTTAGCAAAGATATACAGTAGGTCGGAATGAACCACAGTCCAAAGTGTCCTTGTCTTTTTTGGGTAAAACTGAACTCGTTGCTTGATAAAATGTATGAGGGAGAAGACCTCTAGAGAATGATTCTTCAAGCGCCCCAAGTAGCAGCGGCATTAGTTTATCTTTAAATGTTTTGTAAAATTCTACCGTGAAGCCATCCGGCCCAGGAGGTTTTGAATTTTGCATGCATGAGAGTGCTGCATCAAGTTCTTCTAGTGCTAGAAGTTTCTCCAGTCCTGTATTATCATCTGGTAAGATTTGGGGTAAATTGATAGAATCGAAAAAAGAATCAAGTTCTTGAGAGTTATAATCGATTTCAGATGAATATAGGGTCGAATAGAATTGTTCAAAGACCGCATTAATTTCTAACTCATCCTATGTCATCTTCCCATCACTCTTATGAATAGAAGTTATAGTATTTGCTGCAGAATGCTGCCTTATTTGCTGAGCGAGGATCTTTCCTGATTTGTCTGATGTTGTTGCTGTTGGTCTTTCGGGTGCTCCCGACAAGGGGTCGCCACAGCGGACAACTTGGCACAGTTTTTACGCCCTTCCTAACGCAACCCTCCCATTTTATCCGGGCTTGGGACCGGCACTGCATACAGTGGCTGGGGTTTGGGCACTGGCTGGGAATCGAACCCGGGCCTTCCGCATGGCAGGCGAAACACCTACCACTGAGCCACCAGTGCCCCTGATTTGTCTGATGATTCATAGAATTTGGAGTGGGATTGGAGTAGAAGTCGTTCCGTTTGCTCGGATGTTATTAGATCAATCTCCGTTTGTATCTTAGTTCTTTCTTTAAAAACATCCGGAGATGGTTTACTTGCCCCTTTCAGATCTAATTGTTTAATTTGGTTCATAAGATCATTCAACCGCTGATTTTTTTTTTTTTTATCCCATGAAGTAAATGAAATGATCTCTCCCCTGATATAGGCTTTTAAAGATTCCCAGACTATAGCTTTACAGACGTCTGGGGTCACATTGACAGATTAATTAGGTCTACAAAGGATGGGTCAGAAAGAATGAAATTATCAAAGCGCCATATCTTGCGAATTGACAATTTGGGAAATGTCAGTTTTAGTACTACTGGGCAGTGATCTGAAATCACAATAGATTCATATTTACAATCAGTGACAGAGGTGAGTAGTTTATCGTCTATTAAGAAATAGTCGATTCGGGAATACTGTATGACAGATGTACTGGAGAAAAAAAAAGAAAACTGCCTCAGATTTGGATATAGAAAACGCCAAGGGTCAGATAATTTGTAGGTCTCCACAAAAGCATTTATAAACGTGGTGGATTTAGTGATATTGTAGGGTGATGTTGAAGACCGATCTAAAGTGGGGTGGAGCACACAGTTAAAATCTCCCCCTAATATTAGTTTATGCGTGGTCAGATTAGAAAAACTGGTAAATATTTTTTTCATAAATGATGCATCATCCCAATTTGGAGCGTAAATATTGGCTAATATCAAGGGGATATCATAAAGCGTACCTGTTACTATCACAAATCTTCCTCCCTTATCACTTTGAACATTGTTTACACAGAATGGAGTGTTTTTATTGATAAGAATTGCCGCGCCTCTAGATCTTGACTGAAAGTCTGAATGGTATATTTGTCCAATCCAGGGTTTTTGTAATTTATAATGGTCCGTTGATACCATGTGGGTTTCTTGCAGAAATCATATATTTGCCTCTAGTTTCCTCAAATGAGTAAGGGTCTTATTACGGTGACTTGAAGGATAGTCTCGTGTTCTCAAAGGTGAACCGTAAATCCACTGGATGGTATATACCGAAGGTGTTTAAGTTTGATTTTCACCGAGTTGAAAGCTGCTCTTTTGCGACTCAAATCAGCGCTCATATCCGGGAAAATATGCACCCGTGCTCCGCGAAATCTACTGTAAGCTCCCCACGCTTCCTGGAAGCTTGAAGAATCTTGGCACAATCATTGCTCTGGGCCTGTCCCCGGCGCGAGGTTTCGGGGCGAGGGTACGATGAGCACGATCCAAAACTACTGACTGAAGATCCGATATGTCCTCACCTAACACCTCCGAGAAGAAATCAGACATGAATTCAGTGGGTCGTCCCTTCTCCGAGTCTTCAGGTAGACCTATAGTATAATTCGCAGATTTTGGCGGCGACTCCTGTTTTCGAGATCTTCTTGTTGTTCCTGCAGCTTCAATATTTGTTTTTTTAGAGTTGAAACTGTGGATTCAATTGTTCCGAGCGAGTCATAATGAGAGTTGAGTGTTGTTTCCATTTTCTCCATGGTGTCAGATATATCAGCTTGTTTGGTTTGAACGGAATTAATTTGGCCCGCTATCTCCAATTGCAAGGCATCTATTTTAGTTTTGACATCCGAGCGGAGGGTTTCGACCATCAATCCGACCTCAGTTCGGAAACCCGCCATTTCTGTTTTACTGTAAGTGTCATCTGTTCGCGGGAGGATGTCGATTCAGTTTTGATCAGTTGAAGGAGTGAATTGTCTTCAAGCGAGAATGGCTCACCGCAGTTGCTGACGCCACTTGTAGGAATCACAGCGGCCTCCATGTTGTTTTGCTTTAAGACAGGGCTATCGAGCCGCGTTTGTCTTGTCGTTGATTTTTTTAAGAAGATTTTTGCTTGCCATTTTCCTACAAATATGTCGACCTTAGATGCAGGCTCTTGGTAAGAACAGCATTAACTCACTTCAGGGTAAAGTTACGCGTAATTGACGCTAATAAAATAAAAGTCAATGAGAGCGCGAGCGAAACACGACTACTTCCTCATCTTACCACCGGAAGTCTCCCAGGACATCAAATCTTTATTTAATACATTCTTTGCATTTTTTTTGTCTCCTATTAAAGGGTGGAATACGGCATATTAGGCGGCAAGTGAACAATCTTGTTTTTTTTTTTTTTATTGTATTTTTTTCATTTACAGTATATCAATTTGGATGGTGTTTCAACTGTATAATTTTTTTAATGTTTAAAAAATAAATAAACAAATAAAGAAAAGAAAAGAAATCAGTGGATCTGGTCTACTGATATGTTTTTTTTTTTTTTTTTTTTTTTTTAAGACAAACCATCTGTTAGCTGGCAACGAAACTAAGCGTTCAACTTGGCTGCGCTTACAGGCATCACCGAGGGTGAAATAGTGGAAGTGACTAGTGTGCCGTCAAGGAGCCTGGACTGAAAAGTTATCCTAGAG
This sequence comes from Channallabes apus, assembly GCA_030522415.1. Taxonomy (NCBI): domain Eukaryota; kingdom Metazoa; phylum Chordata; class Actinopteri; order Siluriformes; family Clariidae; genus Channallabes; species Channallabes apus. The sequence continues at coordinate 26,605,485 of CM060127.1, read as the reverse complement.
AGGCTGCAAATTCCCCGTCTTTTATGGAATGTCCCTGGCATTAGTAATAATGCACTGTGGGCTTAATGGAACACAGAAACTTCTAATTTATCAAGAAATTATTGAGATTTTAAGCACAGTTTCTGATTTTGAATAGAAGATTACTCCATCTTTTCATGCTTGCATCCCATTTTTTTTTTTTTTTTTTACTTTTATAAATCAAATGCACATACTGTAATATTAAACATTTATGTATAAGCCTGGGTTAATGAAAGTGAAGAGCTACAGAGAAATTGGATTTTCACACACACACACACATATATATATATACACACACATGTATATATAAAGCGCTGAATAAGTTATTTAACTGACAATTCCTTTTTCTACTGCCTTGGGTCTGAGTGATCATTCTTTGCATTTGTTTTATTTGGTCTCCTGTTAAAAGGTGGAATGCAGTATAATAGGCAGCAAGTGAACAATCATTTCTCAAAGTTGATGTGCTGGGAGAAGGAAAAATGGGAAAGCATAAATATCTGAGAAACTGTAATAAGAGCAACATTGTGATGGTTAAGAAGTTGGGATTCTTGGAGCATCTCCAAAATGGTCATGGGCCTCCATATTAATGGGCTTTTATACATATAGAAAAAAAGACTATCCTGTATGGGTCAATCCCATCGAAGAGCTTCTGTAGCCCAATTTCCCTGAAAAAAAGAAAGAAAAAAGGCTTATTTCTGGCTACAGACTGGTTAGAGTGTCCATGCTGCCCTCTGTCCACTGCTGAAAGCTCTTACAGTGGGCACGTGAGCATTGCAACTGCACCATGAAGCAATATAAGAAGGTCTGGTTTGATGGATCCCATTTTCTTTTCCATCTTGTGGCTTGATGTGACTCAATCTGATAATAATTCTGAACCATGAATGCCTCATCGTGCACCGTACAGGACTTAAAGGATCTACTGCTGACACCTTAGTGCCAGATACCACAGCACATCTTCAGAGGACTGTTGTGGAGTCCATGCCTTGATGGTACAGAGTTGGTTTGGTGACCCAATATTAGTCAGGAGATTTTATCGTTATGGCTGATACTGTAGGTGTAAGTGACTTAAAAGTTCCAAGCATAGTCCTATCCTCCGTGTGCTAGGATTGTACTGTATTCTGCCTTATTTTGGCAATTTCATGCTTTACAGCAGTACTTCATCTACCAGGTCATACAGGTTTGAAGTGCTTGCGTTCTGATATTTATTGAAATGGATGCCACCCTTCTGTAACTTTTATTTCTTTACTTAAACTAAAATTAAAGTAATATTAATAGCTTTATATTAAATAATGATTCTTTGTGTCACCCTCGTTTTAAAACTACAATCAACTCATTTCCATGTTGAGCAAATTGCATGCATGAGATACCAGATACGTGCGCTTATGCATCATGGATACGGTGAAAAAGAACTTTTTTTTTTTCCCCGTCATTTCTTTAAAAAGTAGGAAAAAGTGATGAGGCCGAACCGGATGCTTATAAAGCAGGGGAGGCATCGTTTCTGTTTCTGAAAAAATGATCTCAATAAATTCAACCTTCTCCCATATGTGCATTTTTGCATTTCTAAAGGACACCAGCAACAGATAAGCAAAGTCTGCTGTTCTGGAGTCATTTGGATAACGAGACAAGCTAAGAATGTCTTTTCCCCATTGATATGAGTATTTATTTATGTATACTGTAATGATGTTTAAACATGCTTTGAAAAGACCTAATGTTGTCAGCAAAATGATGGGTTACAATCTCTAGTTGTACCATGATCCCCATATCTCCTAGATTAACCAAGTGTCAAGAATTGGAAGAGAAGGCAAAGACAAGTGCAGATTCTATTCTAGTGAAACAGACAAAATAAAGATTTTAAACATGAAGCAAAATCATGAACATAACATGTGTTAAGTGACTCACACGACTGCCAAAGACAAAAGGTTAACAAAGAGAATCGCATAGATTAGATGAGTTGGTAGCTTAGTGGTTAAGGTATTGGACTACGGTTTTGAAGGCCCAGGTTCAAATTCCCACGACAATCAATTTCAGCCCTTGAGCAAGGCCCTCAACTGCTCAGATGTATAATGCGATAAAAATGTAAGTCGCTCTGGATAAGGTCGTCTGCCGAATGCCTAAATGTAACTTTGTGGTCTGGCATACCTCAGTTTATAAGGCATTGGACTACAGTTCGGAAGTACTCAGGTTCAAATCCTACAACTGCCAAGTTGTCTCTGTTGGGCCCTTGAGCAAAGACCTTAACCCTCACATGTATAATAAAATACAAAAATGTAAGTCGCTCTGGACAAGGGTGACTGCCAAATGCCTAAATGGAAATGAAAGTATTGGGTTTAGTTTTAGTTAAGTTTAGTTTTACCAAGACACCTACTGTAGGAATATGACCGCGTTAAAGACTAGTGTGTTACATGAACAGGCTTAGATTTGTGTTTATGGGTTTCAGGAAATCTGAACTGATTTTTAATTCACACTTGTAGAAGCATGTAGTTACAGAGAGGGGTGTCAAATAAAGGCGATAATTTTTTACCTATCTATGTAATAAAACAAGAAAACTATAGAAATCTAAATTTTTGGACGAATGCGAGTACCTGATGATTGATTGATCAGATTTATATTTTTTTTCATTAAATTCTAGTTCTGTCATTTTCAGGTTTTGGTATTTTGAGGGTCAGACAAGATCTTGCATTGAAGACATGAAACAATATTGTGATGAGACTCTCTGCTGCAGTAAAACACTGGAACGGTGCAAAGTTTTAAAGAAAACCTTACAGTACGTCTACAGTATAAACGATGATCCTGGACGAAGTGCCTCGGCGCTCGGTGCAGTCGTTCCAAAAACATTCAGCGAGTGGAACACCTTGAAAACTGATGGATACTTTGCCGCTAACTTGTGGAAGAGAGGCAGATGTGCAAGTGGTGTTTGCGACTATACGTACAGTTCCTATAGACAGCTCTGGGAACTGTATACACAATCGTTCACAAACCCTGCTTGCACATTACAAGGAACTCTTCTGGGAGGTACTGCCACATCCCCCATACAGTCCTGATCTCGCTCCAAGAAAAGTTCACAAGTTCAGGCCTTTAATGGGAGTTCCTGGGAGGCCAGCGTGTCTGGTTTCTGATTCCAGTTTTGATGACCATGGTATCCAAGCCCTAAACTCTGGAATAAGTGCAATAAGGGATCATATTTTCTCAAGGTTTCTTCCTACTGCCATCTTTTGCCATGCCACTGTCATGTGATCATTTTGATTCATACACATTGACATTTCATACAAACTTAAATAATTCTTTTGATTGTATAAAGCTGCTTTGGCGACAATGTCAATTGTTAAAAGCGTTATACAAATTAAATTGAACGGAATTATTAAGAAATGAGAATTTTAAACTCCTATAATTGTTCTGCACAATAAAAAAGTCCCAGTTTGCACCATTAGATACTAACATCATTTGCCTTTTTGCCGTTCTATTCTTACTCTCACTCTCAAAGTATTATTATTTGATTTCTCTTTTCTTTTTATTTTCTTAGTCTATCAAGATTTGTTTTTATCATTCCGTCTCCTGAAATAGGCCGGCTGGAAATACACTGGAATAACTGTCATTACTGATAAGCTACGCATAAAGTCATTAACTTAATTAATCCATTAAAACATTGCTAACAGTAATTTACAATGGCTTAATGAGAGAAGTGGTTTTAAATAGTTTTAGCAAGTTCATATCTAATAATCTAGCTGTGATTACCTCCAACGGTGGGATCAGAAATTGATTACCACAAGCTGGGAGCACGTTCGCTGTGATACACTCTGATTCTCACCTACATTATGTGAGCGCGCACACACTTTACTGCTTTGGCCTACATCCAACTTTCTCATCTTTTGAACATGCTGCCACAATTACCGTCGCACATCCTCGTTCTTTATTACATGTGCTCGATATCCGACCACAAATGTAAGCATCAGTCCCGACATATGCTCTGTGTTTTGACATGTGTGAGCTACACAGACAGATGATCTCTCCCCTCTGTATGTGATCATAGAGGGAATCTGGGCCTGATGAGGAATGGAAAATGTGAATTATAGCTCGGGCGCTTCACGGGAGATTCGAGCTGGCTGTAAACATGGCAGATCCTCCGACTTTACAGCATTAATTAGAGCTGGCTGAAACTCTAGAGAAGAAAACCGGGGGGAAAAAAAAAAAAAAAAAAATTAGAGGGAGGATAAATTGAAGTAATTCATCCATAAGCATTCCTCCTCACATGTGTCTTACAGATTGAAGCGTCCACTGCTTTCACCTTCACTAGTAGCTGCTGATTGAACCGGGGAGTTGCCTCGGCACGCATGGCGTAAGGAGGATTGACGAGCTTCGACAGAAGACAAGGCCGCAGGACTAAGGTCAAAGTGACTGCAGTGGCGCCGCGTGAAGCTGCCGATGTGTAGGTGATGAGGCCGCGAACTGTTTAAGGACGTGTGCAGCGAATGTCCCACTGCTGCCGTTCCCGCTAGAGAGTGTTGTTGAATAATCCGTTTGCACAAAGAGCAGTAGCGCATGAATGTAACTTTCTGACATTTGACACGAGCGCACAAGTCGTGTACAATGTTTTTTTTTTTGTTGTTGTTGTTTTTCTATTTTCCAGGCAAGTGCTTGAGTTTTTTTATGTATTTATTGAAAGAAAAAGAAAAAACATCTACTTTTTTGGGAGTGTGACATTTTACTCCTGTATACGAAGAACAGTCGAGTCAAACCAGTACTTTTGATTGTACAGAATAACAAAACACGGCTCTGAGAATAAAGGCTCCCTTTATTTCTCTATATAACCCCCTGCTACACTAATGCCCTCATCCCGGCGTTGCACTAGTGCTTGAATATTCATTCATTCATTCATTTTCTATACCGCTTAATCCTGTGTTCAGGGTCGCGTGGGGCCCTGGAGCCTATCCCAGGAGACTTCGGGCACTAGGCGGGGTACACCCTGGACAGGGTGCCAATACATTGCAGGGCGCACACACTCACACACACTACGGGCAATTTAGGAACGCCAATTACCCTAACCTGCATATCTTTGGACTGTGGGAGGAAACCGGAGTACCCGGAGGAAACCCACCAAGCACGGGGAGAACATGCAAACTCCATGCACACAGAGACGGGAATCGAGCCTGGCCGGGGAATCGAACCCAGACCCTGGAGGTGCAAGGCGACAGTGCTAACCACTACACCACCACGCCGCGTGCTTGAATATCATATATCACATTATTATCAAGTCTTTTCAGTACACCGACCGGGGCTATGATCGGACTGCCTGCTTCATGTCATGGCCTCCCAGGAACTCCTGTAATGTACAGTACAAGTGGTGCTGGTGACTGTGTACAATTCGCACAGCCCGATGCGTCTCTTCTTCACGTTGGCGAGCAGTTATCCATCAGGCATTCCACTCGCAGGATGTTTACGAGAACCGCCGCAGTGGGCTCTGATCCACCTCGTAAAAATATCTTTTAATTCAGTGTTTTACTGCAGCGAAGAGTCTCATCACGGTGCTGTGCTTTGCGTCTTCTGTAAATGTCAATCGGCTTTTACGCCTTAATTTTCCAGACATTTCATCACAAGTCCCCTCGTACAAATGAATGCCTTTGGGCCTCCTTCTACCACATTTTAAACACTGCCATTTGCATAGGAATACAATAGGGCAAGTTTCAACAAGTTGCAGGTTTTCTGGATAGGAACTGGCAGTTCAGAAGTATGTCAATAATTGTGGAATTATTTCAACTATTAATGTAGCGTTTAAACAACTCGCTGTTATTTGGCCGCATGTAAATCCATGAGTTTTATTATACATCAAACTGTGTAATTAACAATTCCATCATTGCCAAGGATGGCATTTATTATAACTGAACATCAACAGAAGAGAAGGGCCGGCTAATGTAGAGGTTGTCATGGTAATCTCCTGAATGAAAACCTTTTGCAAAATGTCATACTACAGTTTAAAAAAAAAAGTTTTTTTCATACACAGCAAACTCCACAGTTTTTAATGAACACCCTATAGATTATGTAATAGTCTAATTGGACTCAAATCAATTCAAAAATTGTTAAATCAATAGAAGAGAAATGTACTGCATACTACAGAGATACACAAAACATTCATTCATTCATCTTCTATACCGCTTAATCCTGTGTTCAGGGTCGCGGGGGACCTGGAGCCTATCCCAGGAGACTTCGGGCACTAGGCAGGGTACACCCTGGACAGGGTGCCAATCCATCGCAGGGCACACACACATACACAGACTCACACACCCAATCACACACTACGGGCAATTTAGGAACGCCAATTAGCCTAACCTGCATATCTTTGGACTGTGGGAGGAAACCGGAGTACCCGGAGGAAACCCACCAAGCACGGGGAGAACATGCAAACTCCATGCATACAGAGACGGGAATCGAGCCTGGCCGGGGAATCGAACCCAGACCCTGGAGGTGCAAGGCGACAGTGCTAACCACTACACCACTGTGCCGCCTACACAAAACATCCACACATCAAAATGAACATCATACAGAAAAAGGAAGGATATGTAGGGGTGGTGGCAGCTCAGAGAGTTGGGGTGCCGAGTTACTGATCGGAAGAACAGGAGAAGAAGAATATTCAATTATTTGTCACGTGTACCTTACAGCACAGTGAAATCAGTGGGGTCGGCCAAGATACAGCACCCCTGGAGCAGATAGGGTCTTACCCAAGGGGTCAACAGTGGCAGCATGGTGGTGCTGGGGTTCAAACCCCCAATCTTGCAATCAGTAACCCACAGCCTTAACAGTTTGAGCCACCACTGGTCAGCTCACCCATGCGGTTTCACGCGGTGGCTGTAAGCACAGTTCATCATGGATTACCGTGAGTTTTGGCGCTGTGGTTACGTTTCGTCAATTTTTTTGACGGTTCTCGCGGAAGCTCGCAGACCTCGCAGAATGTTGGACGGTCACTCATGACAGCTCACAGTGCCTAACACCTCATTAACCCTATCTGCTCCCCCATGTGCTGAACCTGCACTTTGACTCCAACTATGCTGAGATATGCCAAGAAAGTGGTCATCGTGCAATAATCTAGATGTGACAATGGCTTAAAAAGTGTACTTAACTAAATGGTACTGTAATTTCAAGTGTACAGCTTTTTGGATTATTCTTATGTCTTTTAACAAGAAACATGCTTACAGTGTGATCTCTTGTCGTTTTCCAGTGATTGAAGCACACGTGAGACTCGAACGACTTATTGTAGCATCACCGTAAAACTTGCTGAATCATGTCAAGCGTCTCTGTGGCAGATTTGCCCAGTTTCACGCAGAATTTCACGTTCACTCTTTGTTTTAACTTTCATGCTGTTCATGATGAAATAGCAGACGTGGTAATGCTGCTATTGAAAGGAATAGCACCAGATGCACAGGACGATGTCTTTTGGCACACTGACTTATGGAGGTCTCCCTGTGACTGTATGTGCAGCCTTGTGCTGCCATCTGCTGGCGTGATACAAAACTAAATTTTGATACCACCTTGTATATCAGTATACTGTATGCAGTACAGTAATTAAAAAACACAAGTAGGCGGCACTGTGGTGTAGTGTTTAGCACTGTCGCCTTGCACCTCCAGGGTCTGGGTTCGATTCCGGGCCAGGCACGATTCCCGTTTCTAGGTGCATGGAGTTTGCATGTTCTCCCTGTCTCCACTGTCCAAAGATATGCAGGTTAGGCTAATTGGCGTTCCCAAATTGCCCATAGTGTGTGATTGTGTGTATGTGTGTGTGCCCTGCGATGGATTGGCACCCTGTCCAGGGTGTTCGCTGCCTCGTGCCCTAAACCTTCTGGGATAGGCTCCAGGTCCCCGTGACCCTGAATACAGGATAAAGTGGTATAGAAGGTGAGTGAGTGTGAGTGAGTAGTAAAAACTATTGAGTAGGCTATCATCTCCACCATTCCCTGGTACTTGTTGTCTTTGTAATTTTTGTCCTTTTTACATCTAACTGAATTATTTAACATTTAGCAGACGCTCTTATTCAGGGTTAAGGGCCTTGCTCAAGGGCCCAACAGTGGCAACTTGGTGGTTGTGGGGTTTGAACCCGGGATCTTCCAAACCGTAGTCCAATGCCTTAACCACTGAGCTACCCCTGGTCCTATCTTGTCCATTTATTTTCTTTTTGGAATACTTTCCAGTGATGTTCCAACAAGCTGCATTCTGATTGGTCGCATGCCTTCCTGCCAAGGATGAAAAGTTGCCCAGAGGCAAAAAATAAATATACAGTATGTCACTTTTCGCACTATGCTATTCAGCCATTGATGTGAAATGTGAGAGATTATTGGTTTGAAAAATATTTTTGATGCATGAAAAAAAAAAATCACTCACCTTTAGTCTTAATTATCTTTTAGAGAACAACTATGATCCAATTAGTTAACTTTTTTTTTTAAAGTGCACATTTCAGATCTTTCAGACTGCTACATTACTACTGTATATGGCCCAATGTTTTGTGGACACCTGACATTCACACCCATACAGTATGTGGTTTATCCCCAAATTACCATAAAGACATCATGTACAGTAGCATCACCATTTTCCTTCCCTGGAACTAACAGGGTCGAGGAAACATGTTGCAGGATGACAATGTCCCTCTGCAACGAAGACATGTTTTGCAGAAGTTTGTGCGGAAGTGTCCTGGACAGAGCTCTGACCTTAACACCACTGGGACGAGAACTAGTACACCGACTGACTCCCAGATCTCTGGCATGCGTCTGGCATCAGAGCCTGATCTCCGTGATGCTGTTGTGGCTGAATGAACACAAATCCCCCCAGGTACTGTACACTCCAAAATCTAGTGGAAAACCAAGCGTGGAGGTTATCTTAACAGCAAATCAGGACTAAATCTGGAATTAGATTTCCAGCAAGTTCATGTGGCTGTGATGGTCAGATGTCCACAAAGTCTTGGGTTTATAGTATATTAACTGAAATACCGGTCGTTGATGGGAAAAGAGTTCATAGAAATATTTAAAAGGTTAAAGCTAAAAATAATCTGATGATCTTTAATGTAATCAGTAATATTATTATTATTATTATTATTATTATTATTATTATTATTATTATTATTACCAGAGGTGGAAAGAGTAATAACATTTTGTACTCAAGTACAAGTACTGTTACTTCAGTGAAATTTTACTTAAGTACAAGTAAAGTTACCATTATAAAAATCTACTCAAGTAAAAGTAAAAAGTAGCTCATTGAAAAATGTACTCAGAGTAAAAGTTACCGAGTTACTTTTTTATTTGTATTTTATTAACAGGGGGGGGGGGGGGGGTGGGATGAGGCATTCTAGCGTACTGTAGTTCAAAAAAGATGAGCAGATATAAATCTCAAATTAGTTGTTTTTAACTGAAGGAACACCTTTGCATAATAAAGCTGTTGTCTTTGTTGTGCTTGAAAATCAAAGTGGTCACTTAAATATGGTGTTACGTCCCAGTCTAGGGTCATACAGCAAAAGAATGGTTCAGGGTTCTATTTTAAACTGTATGGAAATGGTGGTATATGGCAGAAAGAACTAAATCCAATCATTAACTGATGAAAAAATGAGGTTTGTACAGTATATACACACACACACACACACACACACACACACACACACACACACACACACACACACACACACACACACACACACACAACAGGAGGAGGATCAGATTCAGGATGGACCCAGGCCAAAATAATAAACAAAATGGCATTTATATTTAGTAGCTAGATCACCTGCAAAAAATAAAAATACACAAACAAAAATACAGGTACCTTCCCGGACTCCCTAAACCAAAAACAATGAAATTATCTACAAATATATACAAAGACCAACCAAACCAAAGGGACAAAGCAATAATCAAAGTCAATTGGAGGCAAAAAGTCAAAACCGGAATACACAACCAAATATCAAAACACCAAAATCACAACCTCTTTCCTCTTTCCCGCGTCTCTCTCCGGTTTATCTATAGTCGCGCTAGTCGATGACATCACTCTCAGGGCGGAAGCGACCGTGTGGAAGGTCAGGAAGATGCCGATGTCAGAAAACCTGGAGTGGAGTCTAGAGCGGCGCACGACCAGGACATGATACACACACGCGAGCACAAAAGCATAATATTTTAGCATTTATTTATTTTTTACTCAGTAGCGAATATGATTTAAAATGTAGCGAATTACAATACTTCAAACAAAACGTACTTAAGTAAAATTACAGATTTTAAAAACTACTTTAAAAAGTATAAATACACAAAAAAAACTACTCAATTACAGTAACGCGAGTAAATGTAATTCGTTACTTTCCACCTCTGATTATTATTATTATTATTATTATTTGAGGTTGAAGTCCACGTCCGTGTCCGTGTGTCTTTCTGTACAGCAGAACTCTCTGTATAACTTATTAATAGACAGAAATGACATTCTGTAAGGTTGAGTATCTGACGCCTTGTTTACACTAAGTTGTCCTTCTTTGGTGCTCAGACAAATACACTCCCTGTTCGGTAATCGGAGCGAGAATCACAGATGAGAAATGGAAAAAGTCGATCAGATAAAAATTAAGTTTTGTCTTAAAATTTCAGACAAAGTTAAAATATGAACTAATCCCAGTAGAAATATTCACTTTATCTTTTATAATTAATATCTATTGGTGCAGGTGTTTGTTTACACTGAGACAGAAGCGCATTAGTAGATTATTAAATCCGGGCCATAACTGTTCATTACATCGCTTTTACTCAATATTTTAATTTCACTTATGGTGCAGGTTAAACTTCAGGCCGATATTTAAGTACTGCAAAGGTTTCATTAAATTCTGTAATGCGGACGATTTAAGACGCGCCCACAGTAAATACTGAAAAATGTATTTGAAGTGTTCCTCTACGAACATGTGCGATTATTATTAAAGATGTACACAGTACTCTAGACTGGAATATATGACAATTTTAAGAAAAACAGGTCCAAATTGTTACATTTTGAAATGAATGAAAAGAAGAAAAAGTTATTGTTTGTTGCGTCCAGCGCACTTTGATACACTGACCAGTCAAGCTCAAACTGGGAAAATGACAAACACACACATGACGTCTGTGAAAATCTCTGTTTATTATCAGCAACGAGAGCATATTTAAACTATTGGCTAGGTGCCATGAGTCAAGTGCATCCTGTACATCAAAAGAACCAGAACATTAACATGTAAGTCATAAACAGACTCGTAGACAAACAGACGACAGGAAACCGATTTGCATTTTCCAGCTCGAAAAAAGGGATCCAGCAGACACGAGCTGTTTGTATTTATATTTGTCTGAACATCTGATATAGGAAGTGATACCATATAAGGAATCAGGAAGCACAATTACAGGGTTGTTTTATGTTCATAGGCACATGGGAAAGATATATTACATATAAGATGTATGCAGCATATTGCAAAACCATAAAATATATTTAAGGATATATATATATATATACCCTGTCCAGGGTGTACCCCGCCTAGTGCCCGAAGTCTCCTGGGATAGGCTCCAGGTCCCCCGCGACCCTGAACACAGGATTAAGCGGTATAGAAGATGAATGAATGAATGAATGAATGAATATATATATATATATATATATATATATATATATATATATATATATATATAATATTTAATAATACTTAAATATTATTTTTGGGGATTTTCCCCCGGTTTTCTACCCTAATTTTAGTCGTGTTCAATTCCTCCCCGTCACTAGGGGGCTCCCACGTTAAGGCTACGACCACTCAGCCGAAGACTATCACTTGTTTCCTCCAAACCACGTGACGCCAGCCGACCGCATCTTTTCGAACTGCTCACTCACGCACCGTTAGGGGTGGAGTAACACACTCGGAGGAAAGCACTATCCACTCCTTCCGCTTGCGTGAGCTCACAGCCCCTGATTGGCTGTAGAGCCGTGATTAATGTGGGAGCACTAAGTACCTCTCACCCCTCCCCTCTGAGAGAACTCGGCCAATCAGTTCTCTCTAGACCTCCGGCTGCGAGAGGTTACAGCATCACCCGGGGTTCGAACCAGCGATCTTTTTTTTTTTTCTTTTTCAAAGAATATGCCATCATACTGTATGCAGTGCTAATGATAACTCCGCCCTTACTTAGGAATTTGTTAGGAAAAAGACCCACGTAATATTTTGGATCGTTGGAGAAGAACTCCATAATGGAAAGATAAGCTTTGTGACTATGACTTCCAGAGTCTTTTTCTTTAACAGTATTTTTCTGTTCCATCTGGATTATATAGAAATGTACATTCATTTATTACCGTCAAACAGACCGACGTCTCAGTCTTTCTTGTGAAGGACTTCATAATCACTCAGAATATGTCTCTCTGTCATTGTCATGACTTTTGCCTTACAATTCTGTCTTTTATGCCATCTCACCATGCACTAGTTCACAGGATCCACTGCAGGGGGAAAAAGCCATGACATACAGAGAATCACTCGAGCACAGAGCAATTAAGAGTTACAGGATTTACAAGCCTTCTGTCCATTATCAAGTCTTAGCATAAAATTAACAGACTGTCTGCTGCTGAATATTGCATCACCACGGCAGTGCTACTGTACGGTCATGTTTCTAAAAAAAAAAAAAAAAAACACACCTCACTATCTTGGAGTTATGCCCTAGTCACCGTTTGTTTTAATTGGTTTTTACTGTATGTTGTTTGCATAAAGGCATGATAACAATATAGTCTTAGATGTTTATTGCTGTCCACAATGTACAAGACGATTGGAATAATTCACAAGTGAGTTACTGGATGCATGCAGAGATAACATTAAGAGATTGTGCAGCAAAATTTCAGACACTGGCACAAGCTTTGGTCTTACAGATGCGAAATCGGCGGCTTTGGATCATATCAGAACATCGTAAGTGCACCAATTTAAAATCGCTACAAACTTTTTTAAAAAACCTTAAAAATAAAGTATATCAATCAATAATAATCAATATAATATTCATAATATTATAATATTAATAATCAATAATGTTATATTATATATTACTGTATAAGTCTTACAAGAACTAACCTTCTAACCTTCGTGTCTTAAACTAACAACTGACTAATACTTGTTGTTACGTAATTACCTAATTCCATACAGTGGTTACTCAATCGGAATAACCATCCCGCCGCGCATACCGCCGTTTAAAGGCAACAGCGGCCAAAATAAATCAGTTGCATTTCAAAGTCATTCGTAAAATGGCCGTCAGGTGGCGCAAAGTTCATTCATCGCAGTAAATACAACAGTGATGGTAATTTCCACAACAAACATGAAAAATCTGAACCAGAGCTATTGATGTGTACTGTACAATAATGAGTAAAAAAAAATTTATAGTAGATTTATTAACTGAAATAAATGACCATATTTTTCAAGAGAATTTTCAAGCCCCACTCATTCATTCATCTTCTGTACCGCTTAATCCTGTGTTCAGGGTCTCGGGGGACCTGGAGCCTATCCCAGGAGACTTCGGGCACTAGGCGGGGTACACCCTGGACAGGGTGCCAATCCATCGCAGGGCACACACACATACTCACACACTACAGGCAATTTGGGAACGCCAATTAGCCTAACCTGCATATCTTTGGACTGTGGGAGGAAACCGGAGTACCCGGAGGAAACCCACCAAGCACGGGGAGAACATGCAAACTCCATGCACACAGAGACGGGAATCGAGCCTGGCCAGGGAATCGAACCCTGGACCCTGGAGGTGCAAGGCGACAGTGCTAACCACTACACCACTGTGCCGCCCAAGCCCCACTCATCAAACAAAATTATAACGAAATCGGCCAAGTTTACTATTTATTTAAATATAAATTTCTAAACCAATAAGATCAAATAACACCAAGTTATTATTATAACAGGCTTACTTCGTCACTTATCAAAGAAGTACACGTGCTTTCATCTCCAGTATTGTTGTAGAATGTAGAAAATAAATCACACAAAAAATTTATTTCCAAGTCATCATATATACTGTATACACACACAACCGTTCTAAACTGATCTAAAAAGTTTTAGATCACTTGCAAATTTCTTTGTTTTTGTTTAGTGATTTATTTTCTACATTCTACAACAATACTGCGGATTTCAAAACTTTAAAATAACACATATGGAATTAGGTAATTACGTAACAACAAGAAAAACACCAGTTAGTTGTTATTGTAAGACACAGAGGTCGGCCTTTCTGTAATAGTTCTTGCAAGAACAGTATTGTCAAGTGCATTTGCTAAATCCGTCAAGCACCATAATGAAACTGTCTCTCATGAAGGCCGTCCCAGGAGGACGAGACCAAAACCTACCTCTGCTGCAGACGAGAAGTTCATTTAGAGTTATCAGCCTGAAAAATGACCAATTAACAGCAGCTCAGATTAGAGGCGTTATGAAGTCTTTACAGAGCAGAAGTAGCAGAAACATCTCAATATCAACTGTTCAAAGGAGATTCATGCATTTATTTGGACGCTGTCAGCAAAACTTTACAATGTAGAAAGAAATAAACATCAGGAACCATCATGGAGTTAGAAAGTGTTCTAAAACTTTTGATCGGTAGTGTGTATATAACTGAACATTGTGAGCTTGCACATGTATTTTTTCCATTTGGTTACATTTGTAATAAAGCTATAATTGTTTTCTCCTGGATTGTAACTTTATGATTTAGATTTTGTAAAGAAGCCTGTACTTGGATTCAGTTCCACTGTCTGGTCTTTGCCTCATCTGACTATTTTGAAGACCACTGAGGCATTCCTTTCATTTCTGGAGCCAGTCGACATAAATTAAGCATGATGTCCAGGAGCGAGGAATAAATTTGCCAGTATTATAGCTGAACCATTTCCACACGTGTAGTAACTACAGTACAGTAGTGTGATGGTCCACATTTAGTGATTAATTTAAGAAAAGGAACATAACGGAACTAAATGCAAAGAAAAGTAATTGTTAAATGGTCTGAAACTAATAGTGTCACTATGATGTATAGGATACAAAATAATGCCTCTTGTGCTGTTTCATTGGAGTAGCAAATATGCTAAAGATTTGGATTAAAATAGCTTTCTCTTTCTGTCTTCTGCAATGTTCTCTTCTTTTGCTTGTAATAAAAGAACATATTCCATTTTTAGCATAATTGCTAATAATTAATGTAGTTGCACGGCAGGTGTAATGACTCTTCCACCAGGCCACTCATTCAAATTTTCACTGAAAATGGTGCGAAGTTGCAAGTTTTATAATTGTATAATTCCAAGATTTTAAAAGAAAATAATTCTAATAATTTAAAGTTCAAGGCGGTGAGGTGGTGTAGTGGTTAGCACTGTCGGCTTGCACCGCCAGGGTCCGGGTTCGATTCCCCGGCCAGGCTCGATTCCCGTCTGCATGGAGTTTACATGTTCTCCCCGTGGTGGGTTTCCTCCGGGTACTCCGGTTTCCTCCCACAGTCCAAAGACATGCAGGTTAGGCTAATTGACATTCCAAATTGCCCGTAGTGTGTGAATGTGTGTGTGTGCCCGGCGATGGGTTGGCACCCTGTCCAGGGTGTACCCCGCCTTGTGCCCTAAGTTTCCTGGGATAGGCTCCAGGCCCCTGCGACCCTGTATATACTGTAAGGATAAAGCGGTATAGAAAATTAATGAAATCAAAGTTCATGCCTCCACTGCCATCTTTTAATGCATGAAAAGTCCCTCAACTGTGTTTGTTCAAGCTGAAATTAATATCACAATTTATTATTATTTTTTTTTTTCCAAGCAGTCTGAATACTGGACAAGCGAGACACCAGAATGTGAAAAAAATCAAGAGATTCGTTGGAAAGCATCAAAAATGCGTCAAAACAAGCAACACGTGACTGATGCATGTGATCGAACAATTAGGATTGGCTTAATTTTCACTGATGTATAACAACAATAATCCAGTCTATAAAAATAAATCTGCTATGAACTGCCTCCCTGGCCAGAAAACTGTTCCATTTCAGAAGGGTCGAATTATTGGTCTGCGTCAAGCCAAGAAAACATATGAAAAGATTTAAAAATTACTGGAATTGGGATAGGAACTGTCCAACACATTAAAATCTGGAGGGATAGTGTTGAATAATCAACTTCACAGATGTAATGTGATCAGAAAGAAAAAAATAACTAAACAAACAAGAACAACAACAAAAAAAAAACATGAAGTAAATTCTTGGTGAAATCACAATGATAATAAAACCAATAGTAGAAATCACAGCTTTGTTTAATCGTGAAAGTAAGAGCATTTCTACGCAATGTGACGAGAACAGCTAAACAGCTGTGTGACAATAAGAAAGAAAACCACTTGTTATTGAGTCTAATCAGAAACAATTCGCTTGGGAGCACAAACTTTGGACTTTGGAGAGATGGAAAAAGGTTGCGTAATCTGACGAATCCAGATTGATTGAGTCTATTCCAGAGTGAAGGGCGTGTCAGGGTGAGAAGGGAAGCGTATGAAGTGATGCACCCATCATGCATAGTAACCTCTGGAGGCGGGGTTACTGCATGATCTGGGGTTGCTTCTGGGAATGAAGTCAACTGACGACCTGAATGTACTGAATGATCAGGTTATCACACGGCCATATTTAAAATTCTCACTTATATATACTTACATATTGTATAGAAGGTTAGAAAGAAACGGCAAAGGTGGTTGAAAGACTTCTTAGATAGTGTGATGATGATTTTTAATCTCATTTGATCATGCATGGGCAATTATCTGCTGGAAGGATCAGTATTAACTGCAAAAACAGCCAATGTTCTGCATCTGCTTTCTTACGCTGATCAGGCAAAGCTGATGAGCTGCCTGCTGACCTCCAGAGCAAATTATCTTTGTGATGAAGGCCTGCAAGGCCAGTTTGTTGTTTTATCACCATTATGGAGGCGTCATGCATACAAATCATTTGTTGTTGTTGAATATGGCTCATGAATGATGAAAAGCGCGTACACGGGGGTCACACTACTGCAAAGCTCCGTACACAGTGATGACGGATACAAGGCAGTTAGAAATGTGAATGTGAATGGTAAAGGTAGAAAACTATAATCAAAGCTCAAGCAATGAATCAATCATCTCCGAAACCATATTTGCTTGTCGAAGAGCCAGTAATTTCTTTGGACCTTGATGTTATCCTTAATAACGAACCACTTGGTGAAATAATTGAGCAAACTTTATTCAGGCTGTAGAATATCACCACACTGCAGATCTGATCAGCACGAAAAGCCACATTCACACAGATCTTTTTTTATGCAAATATATGCTTTGCCAAAGTCATTTCTTGCTGAGGACTTTCACTATTCTACTACCTACTGTACTATATTGCAAGTGTGTTCTTGTTCATCATTGCTGTTGAAGGATTTTAGATTAATTTTATATATATATATATATACTGTATATATGTATGTGTATATACATACTTCCTTGATATATACAGAGTCAGGGTTCGACTCCCGCTTCAGGGTCTATGTGCATGGAGTTTGCTTATCTTTCCATGCCTGATGGGTTTCCTCCGGGGATTCTGGTTTCCTCCCACAGTCTAAAGACATGCATATTATTGCTGATTGGTGTTCCCAAATTTCCCGCAGTGTATCCAGTGTGTACCCAGCCTCAGGCCCCCCGCGATCCTGTATACAGGATGAAGCGGTATAGACAATGAGTAAGTGAGAGTAGACATATTAGCTTTCGACTAGATGTCATGTCTATTGGACTTTTGCTAAGACCGTATTGAAGAGGACTCTTGGCTTCTCTCTATAATTTGGTGTTTTTCAAGTGCTGTGACTATTTCTGATGGTTACACTGTAAAAATAATAGTTTTTATCCACAAGAATGTGAGTCAAAAGAACTTCCACTTCTGTGTTGGCAATTTTTCTTTTTTTTTTTAACATTTTAATCGTGATATTATGCTTTTCTCTATGTGAGCTTTGCCTTTTAGTGGGTTTGGGAGCATCATTACATGCAAATCAGCGGTGCTGTGCACACACCTGCTAAGCATTTCTAAAACTTTCTGGAACTTTTTGCAAAAAAAAGTTTTCGGTTTAGTTTGCCTTACGCAAACATTTATGCCACATTTAAGCCCACGTGTCCAGACTTACATAAATAAAATTAAAATGGATGAATCTAGGGAGACCCTTTTTTTTTTTTTTTAGAAGATTTTAAAACACATGATGACACTTTCCATCTTAAAAACAAGCCCTTAATGCACAGGATTACTAATATTCACACACACTCATCTATTTACAGTCATGTTCAAAAGTTAGCACCCCCCTCCTAAATGTCATGTCATTTTGTGTAAAAACATTATACACATTACCTGATCATAGCAGGTCTTAGTAATAAGGAAATACAACAGATGATTATGTTTTTGAATGAATGAATGAATACTTTATTATCATACAAAAACACATTCTTAAATTAAGCCTTTATTTGTTACATATACTGTACATTACAGCACAGTGAAATTCCTTCTTCGAATATCCCAGCGTAACTGGGGTCAGAGCGCAGGGTCAGCCATGATACAGCGCCCCTGGGGCAGTTAGGGTTAAGGGCCTCGCTCAAGGGCCCAACTGTGGCAACCTGGTGCAGCTAGGATTCGAACCGCCGATCTTCCGATCAGTAACTCAGTGTCCTAGCCCTCTGAGCCACCACTGCCCCCAAAAAAGAATAGAATAGAAAATTCTGAATAGAATTACGGTGCAGATGACTCGCTTTTTTGACTGATGTTGACACAAGGAGGGAAAAAAACAATATATACTGTAGCATGACTGATTAAACATATGTTGTACAGTAATATATTCCTGAATTGATTGATAGATACTGTAATATATTTTTACACAATTGAAAAAGAAGAAATTGCAAAAATGTGTATTTAAATAAATAAATTATTAATAATTATATTAATTATAGACTGATAAATAATTATATTGTACAGCTGACAAGAACATTTTGTGGAATGATTAGTAAGTAAAATATATTGCACGATTGCTGGAAAATATATTGCACAGTTTTTTTTTTTTTGTTTTACTATATAGTGTATATATAATATATATATCTTTTTTTTTTGTTTACACTAAAACAGAATTAAAAGTGTTTTAGGCACAGAGTGTTTCAGTGGTCAGTTTATGTGTATACTGTAGTTAAAGTTCCAATTCCCAGCCTTAAGACTATTAGTTTCTTCATGTTGCACATGACAGTAAATAAAACCTGTGCTTGGAACCGCTGTGCAGAATTACCTCTGTGGTCAGGGGCTACGCTGAGACCGATATTTAATTATTTTTTTCTATTTTAAAAGTAATTCCTTTTAGAAATTTAGCAGTCTGGGTTTTGTGATTTTTATTTATTTCTTTATTTTTACTTCCACTGTGTGTAACTCTCTAGTGGCCCCTTCCTCAGCATAGGTAAGTAAAAATTACGTAGATATACAGAGTGATTGGTAAAAAAAACAAAAAAAAAACATACATGACAACACTACCACTGTGATGTAAAATCACATGATGTCAGCTAAGTAAATACATATTTTACGTCTCCACCTTTTTCCACTTTTTTGTTTAACATTTCTGATTTTCCTTTAGCTATATTAACTTCCACATGCTTTCTTATATGGCGATACTTCCTAAGGTTTTCCGAATAGCTAAACCCCCCCCCCCCACCCCGTTCTTCCCCGAATTTCTATAAAACGTGTGAATGGTTCATGCTCTTTGATGTAGCAGCAGATGCATGTGATATGTGTTTATGCTGGGTGTTTGGCTTACTGTAGAACTTGCATACCAGCTTTGATTTTAGAATAAACCAGAGAACATTCTATTCTGTGTGTGTGATTGTGTCTTTCTCGATATCGGCAAACATGTCAAAGCACATTGGACAGATCTACTGTACTATAGCAGTTTGTTCAACAGGATCGGAATTTGCTGCAAAGAAAACATGAAAGCATGGCTCCATCCTTCCTTATATTAAATGTTCAGGCTGCTGGTGGTTTTGTTGCATTGTTGGCATTTTCTTGGCACACTTTAGGCCCAAAGTCTCTCAAGCATCAGAGAGCATGGTTTAAATGCCACAGCGTACCTGAGTATTGTTGCTGAACATGTCCATCCCTTTATTACCAGCAGTTCTGAAGGCAAAAGGGAGTCGAACCCAGTAGTGCAAGAATAATGTACCTAATGAAGTGGCCAGTGAGTATCTCTCTTTTTTTTTTAAGGGAACATGGGGTAATCACTTTGTTTACAGTGGTGTGAAAAACTATTTGCCCCCCTCTTATTCTTTTGCATGTTTGTCACACAAAATGTTTCTGATCATCAAACACATTTAACTATTAGTCAAAGATAACACAAGTAAACACAAAATGCAGTTTTTAAATGAGGGGTTTTATTATTTGATGATTAAATATAATTATTATAACAGATGGCCGGACATTCTCCTTCAGGATTTTTTGGTAGACAGTAGAATTCATGGTTCCATCTATCACAGCAAGCCTTCCAGGTCCTGAAGCAGCAAAACAACCCCAGACCATCACACTACCACCACCATATTTTACTGTTGGTATGATGTTCTTTTTCTGAAATGCTGTGTTACTTTTACGCCAGATGTAACGGGACACGCACCTTCCAAAAAGTTC
Organism: Channallabes apus; assembly: GCA_030522415.1. NCBI lineage: Eukaryota > Metazoa > Chordata > Actinopteri > Siluriformes > Clariidae > Channallabes > Channallabes apus. Next base: position 26,584,864 of record CM060127.1, on the reverse strand, counting down.
AACTTTTGTCTCGTCGGTCCACAAGGTATTTTCCCAAAAGTCTTGGCAATCATTGAGATGTTTTTTAGCAAAGTTGAGACGAGCCTTAATGTTCTTTTTGCTTAAAAGTGGTTTGCACCTTGGAAATCTGCCATGCAGGCTGTTTTTGCCCAGTCTCTTTCTTATGGTGGAGTCATGAACACTGACCTTAATTGAGGCAAGTGAGGCCTGCAGTTCTTTAGATGTTGTCCTGGGGTCTTTTGTGGCCTCTCGGATGAGTTGTCTCTGCGCTCTTGGGGTAATTTTGGTCGGCCGGCCACTCCTGGGAAGGTTCACCACTGTTCCATGTTTTTGCCATTTGTGGATAATGGCTCTCACTGTGGTTCACTGGAGTCCCAAAGCTTTAGAAATGGCTTTATAACCTTTACCAGACTGATAGATCTCAATTACTTTTGTTCTCATTTGTTCCTGAATTTCTTTGGATCTTGGCATGAGGTCTAGCTTTTGAGGTGCTTTTGGTCTACTTCTCTGTGTCAGGTAGCTCCTATTTAAGTGATTTCTTGATTGAAACAGGTGTGGCAGTAATCAGGCCTGGGGGTGACTACAGAAATTGAACTCAGGTGTGATAAACCACAGTTAAGTTATTTTTTAACAAGGGGGGCAATCACTTTTTCACACAGAGCCATGTAGATTTGGAGTTTTTTTTCTCCTTTAATAACGTAAACCTTCATTTAAAAACTGCATTTTGTGTTCAATTATGTTATCTTTGACTAATAGTTAACGGTTTTTGATGAGCAGAAACATTTAAGTGTGACAAACATGCAAAAGAATAAGAAATCAGGAAGGGGGCAAATAGTTTTTCACACCACTGTATGGAATTAGGGTTAGGGTTAATTACGTAACAACAACAAAAACACCAGTTAGTAGTTATTGTAAGACACAGAGGTCGGCCTTTCTGTAATAGTTCCTGCAAGAACAGTATTGTGTCAAGTGCATTTGCAAAATCTGTCCAGCACCATAATGAAACTGTCTCTCATGAAGGCCGTCCCAGGAGGACGAGACCAAAACCTCCCTCTGCTGCAGACGAGAAGTTCATTTAGAGTCATCAGCCTGAAAAATGACCAATTAACAGCAGCTCAGATTAGAGGCGTTATGAAGTCTTTACAGAGCAGAAGTAGCAGAAACATCTCAATATCAACTGTTCAAAGGAGATTCATGCAGTTTTTTGGACGCCGTCAGCAAAACTTTACAATGTAGAAAGAAATAAACATCAGGAACCATCATGGAGTTAGAAAGTGTTCTAAAACTTTTGAACAGTAGTTCAAGTGTTTATATTTAATTTGATTTGATAATTTATTTCGAACATGAAACAATAAATGAAACAAACAAAAACAAATAAATAAACATTAAAATCAAAATATTCAAAAAGTAGAAGAAGGAGTAAAAACGTATTTAATTGTACTACTTGTTTTTTTGTTTTTTTTATTAATGCAGGTGTTCTTTTCCTTTGTGAATACGAGCTGTTGGTCATAAATTGGTAGCGGTTGACGGTGTCTTGTCATGGAAGCTTTTTTTTTTTTGGTGTGCCATGTGCATGTGTGGTGTGCAGTGTCATGATCCTTCTCCTTAAGTTAATTCAGCCTTTATTCGTCACACATACATTACTGCACAGTGAAATTCTTTATTCTTCACATATCCCAGCTTCTTGTTAATAGGTACGGGTCAACCATTTTACGGCGACCCGGGAGCAGACAGGGTTAAGGGCTTAGCTCAAGGGCCCAACAGCGGCAACCTGGCGTAGCTGAGGCTTGAACCGCCAATCCGTAACTCAGAGCCATGACACACTCAGCCACCACTGCCCCCTTAGACTAGCCTTTTGATTTCTGTTATATAGTCGATATGCTATTTTAACACTGTTGGTTAATAAACATGCGCATAATCGTGTGTAAATTAGGTCTCTAGTGCTAAGTGCTTTTCAACCCTGTTTGACCTTTTGGAGGTTTAATTAGCTGATCCTTAACCATTTCCTGGGGATGCAATTCCCTTGGGTGGTGTTGTCGATGTAATGGACTATATACTGTATGTCTCTTGACACATATGCAATAGATCTGCTTGTTTGTGGCCGACCACTATTCCCTCTATAGGGGTCAGAAACCGAGCCGGTTTTGACACACTGGTCAGAAATTCAGTAAATAAATCATTTCTAGGATGGGTCACTGTTGAGATGTGAACAATATTAGTTGTGACCCCTTGTAGGGGAGTGAGAGACCTCCGTCCATGCGTAAAGCCTTTTGGCTTTCCTTAAAATTCAGACTGGTAGCTGTTTCACAAAAGTACTGATATTAAATGTTGACCAACATTTTTTTTCTTTACAAATTTATACTAATTGTTTGAATGTAAAACAAGAATTTGATTTTGGCAATTTTAAGAGCATCTTTGCTTTTAAGAAGGAAAAATACTTGAAGACTTGAATTTTTGCAAGTTTTCTTTTCTTTTTTTTTCGCAAAACGCTATAACTCCACCTCCTATGTGTAATGCACTTGTGTAATGTAAGTATGCAATTTAGTATTTAAAAAATCCATTGGCCTTGTTTTACTCACTCACTCATCGTCTCCGCCTCTTTATCCTGTATACTGGGTCTCAGGGGACCTGGAACCTTTGGCAACTTTGGGCACGAGGCGGGGTACACCCTGGACGGGGTGTGCACACACATACACACTCTAACACACGCATTTAGAGGATACAAAATTTCGGAACGCCAATTAGCCTAATCTGGATGTCTTTGGAAACTGGAGTACTAGGAGGAAACCCAGCAAGCAGGGGAACAACATGAACACAGACCCCAAGGGGGGGTAATCGAACCCAAACGCTCGGGGTGCAAGGCGACAGTGCTAATCACTACGTCAACGTGCCGAACGTTTTAATAAAAACGAAACAATGCTTGAATTATTTTGAGTTTATAATGCATCATCATCCTTGGCACGACTACATGAGTGAGTGAAACCAAAGACTTGCTTTGCTATTAAAGTCTGTTGAAAGGGCTAAACCAGTAACCTAATATGAATTTGAAAATATCAAATCTAAGTAATTGTGTGCTCACTACTCAGTTATATTCCCTGTTGAGTACACAAGCTGCCAAAATGAACAAAAATGGGCATCTGTCTTCAGACAGCATGTAAATATTCTATTTATACAGTACGTGACCCATCTGTGATCACATCCCAGTGTGCAGAGGCTCACGATCTCTGCATTTAAATCGGAAGAATGCATTGGGTTAGGGCTATCGTACCGAAGGTCGGATCAGGACTGGGAGAGTGACGGGATGACGGAGAGAGAACGTACGAGATCTGCCGTGACAGAACTCCTGAAACGAGTGCAACGGATAAACAGATGGACTCGAAGCTTATTTTATCAGGCGGGATTTTCAGCACGGCTGAAATGAGATGATTTACCGAGTGATGTAACTGAAATTGAACTCATTAGCAGACTGGAATTGCATTGTTAAAAACCTCAACACAGGTTTCACCTTTTTGTTACGTCCTTGCTCATAATGGTGCAATCCATTTCAGAGTGGCACATGAGTGTTATTACTCTCGTAGTGCTGCTGAAAACGGCACACTTCAGCCAGAGGAATGTCATGTACTCCAGACTCAAACCTAATAAGGATTTGTTAAATAATTATTGACTTGCTTTGGGCTGTAACTAAAATCCAATGTCTTATTAATGCCTCTGGCTGGGGCTAGTCTGTAGGGATGGTGTGGGTTGAAGCAGAAAAAAAAAATAAATGCACAGCACACATGGTCAGCTTAGTTCAAGTCAGGGTCTATAAATGTGTTTTAATAAACCACGGATCCCTCCTGAGTTTCCAAATGTATTCATCACTGAAAACAAATGATGAAACGCTCTCACAGAAAGCCATAAACTGGACATGGAACAGAAAACTGCACTTTTAATAACGGATGATAATGATCTCTCGCTCTATATACAGTATGTACGTTCTCGTTCCAAATGCTGATTGAGCGATACTCATCTATAAATGAGTGACAAGTGGCAAATTTTATACGGGGGTTATTCTTCACGTGGCTTGTCCAGCGCCGATGTGATCCCGTATGTACTCATCAATATGCTTGATGAGTGCCTTCTCCCACATCCATCCAGCCTAAAAGTCACTATCACTCCTAATCCTCAAATCCACCGCTGAGATATGTGGCCTTTCATCATTTCCAGCACTCATCCTTTTCCAAGAATTGCCTTATTTGAGCCCTGACCCAAAAGGTGCTCTGAGTTATGAATGGCAGCAGAGGGGAGGCAAGTAGACAGGCCTGGGTAGATCTAAGCTCACTTGAGAGCTAAGGGGTTGGCTATAGCTACACATGAATATGTCCTATTGTAAAATTTAAGCCCTGCTGTCAGACACTAAACTCAGAAAACAAATAGCAGATTTTTTTTTTTTAAGAAGCCAGACATTGTTCAAGCCATTACTATTAAAGTTATATGTACTACTGAGTTCTTGTACCGTCACTCAACACTCATGAAAGTAATAAAAAAGTTATAAATCTCCAATGCTTAGCTTATATATATATATATATATAAAACCACCTGTCCCTCTTGAGGATAATAAATAATCTCTCTCTCAAAAAAGCAAAAGCAAAAAAGATATACAGTGTATACCTTATAAGATAAAAGTATACACTGTATATACTTTTTTTTTTTGTTGTTGCTTTGTTCTATCTGGAGAATGTGTTATCATCGGCTGTAATTGAGCTCATTTATTGGTGTAAGTGTGTGTGTAAAAGGGATATGTGAGTTAGATCCTGTCTAGGCATGACTCCCAGTTAGAAAGCATGAAGCAATCCCCTCTACACCACATTGTCAGACAATTTATCATCTGATGTGTTCATTGTTGCCATGGATACAGCATTTTCCTTAGTAGCAGTGATGCAGTACAGATGAGGCATTGTCACGTCTCTATCTGGATGAGATGGAAAAAGGAAGTTGGCACGAGCGAGAGAGAGAGAGAGAGAAACAGAGAAGCAGATCAAAGACATCTACTGTAGCTACTCTATCTACCCTCCTTCAGGGCTGGTCTAAATCTACTACAGTACCACACTAATGGTGACGATGCAGATCGTTGAGATCCTACATAAACATTTGGGAGCCCTTTGGAATTACTTAGGTTTTTGCATTAATTCCTCAAAGCATGTGATCTGATCTTCATCAGAGTCACAGTCAGGGCCAAACACACAGCAACATGTTTATAGTATTGATGATGAGAACAGATTTTAAGGATTCAGTCTTAATTTTAAGCAGTATGTGCTTAAATCTCCGGCTTAATGACTTGCTCAAGCTAACTCGACTTGATGTTTCGATTATTAGGATGAATTTCCAGGTGTGGGTTGAAGCAGTGCACTGTCCTATAAAAAGGCCCGCAAAGTCTAAAAAAAAAAAATGTGCATCATCCATAACATTAAAATGCAAAGCCAAAAACATTACTAAGACCAATATTGTGTACAGTAGGTTTCTCTTGTGCGACCGGAGCAGTTCTGGTCCCTCAGGACATGACTCCACAAGAGCTCTGGTGGGGCACTGTGGTGTCTGGCACCGGGGCGTTAGAAGGGGATCCTGTGGGTGCTGTGGCTTTCAGGGTGGAGTTTTCATGGATCAGACTTCCATACAGTAGATGCCTGATTGGATTGAGATCTGGGGAATTTGGAGGCCAGATCAATGACCTTGAAGTCTTTGCCTGCTAAGCTCCATAAGCGGCAGGCTGTGGTGCACTGGGTGTTTTGGTGCCTTTGTATCGTAGCCAACATTGATTTCTTTCAACAATTTCTGCTACACTAAAAAGTTTTTTATGGAATCAAACCACATGGGCTAAACTTTGCTCCCTATATGCATTGAGCCATTGCTGCCCATGATCCCGTCACTAGTTTACTGGTATGTTGTTAGTCTTTTGGGTGCTTCCGTCAAGGGGTCGCCACAGTGAAACACGTTTTTATGCTGGATGCCTTTATTGACGTACCCCTTACTTATTATCCATGCTTGGGACTTGCACTGCATCCAGTGGCTGGGGTTTGGGCATTGGGTGGGAATTGAACCCGGATGCATGACAGGTGAGAAGCTTACCACAGAGCTGGTATATAATTGATAATCAGTGTTATTCAGTTCACTTGGCAGTGGTGTGAGTATTGTGGCTGAAACATTCCTTGATGAAAATAGAACTCTAGTGGACAGCAGAATGATTGTAGACGTGCATGCGCTTGAAGGCTACAAAAACTCTTCTACAGACTTTAAAGTCGATCAAGCTAGAACGAAGCATTCTCTTAGGTCTTGTTCACATGGGCGTAAAATTTTTGGATAAACGAACGCCCTCTGTACGTCCGAGACGTTTATGTTGCGTTTTGTAGCGGCGCTCGATTGACTTCTACACTGGCGTTTGTTTGTCTCTGTCTACCGCCAGCCTGCAGCCCAAATCGTAGTTTGTGTGTTAACCTATAGGGGGCAGTGTGTCAGGAACTGGATATGAAAGCCCTTGTCGTTTTATTTCAGGTGCCTCCTTTTAATATGGACCATTTTTCTATATTTGACATTAATCTTCTTGTTTAAAAAAATTCTCATAATATGGCGACGTAGAGAGAGAAAAAAATCGCTGCTCCTACTGGGTTCACCCTCTGACTGCACAACGTCGGATTAAAGGAAGTTTTTTGTGGTTTATGAAGAAATGCGAAAAATTTCCACGCAAGTTTTTCAATTACTGTCGGATGTCAGTGTCTTCTGCAGCTGCTGCAATGCCGACATTTTATTTAGTTTTTTTTTTGCATTTCCCTATGTATAGCATGTAGGATCATGGGATATTTCCTGTCCTCCGAAGCGTAACATGAACGCAAAGAAAACGCACTAGAAGCAACGTTGCAACGTTTTTTTGATGCAGTATAAACACACAGCTGGACAAACGCACGTCAGAAACACTCTCATTGACTCCTATGTGTTTAAAACCCTCGGCGCTTGATCCGCGCTCACCGGACGCTACAAACGCCAGAAAGACGCTCGAATTTTAACGCCCGTGTGAACAAGGCTTTACAAATGGAGGAAATTCAGTAGCGTTATTTTAATTCCTAGGAAAATAGTATCCTGCAAAGTTCATGACAAGGCACAGGACTGAAAGAGGTGATAGAGCCTAAAGGTAAAAGCAAATGACCCAGGGAAATAAGACTTTTGAAGATGGGCACTGAACGAGAATGATGTTAACAGAAGGACAATATAGTGAGAAAATCACTGCTCATTGTTGAAACATTGCAGCACATTTAAAAGGGCTGTTGATTTATGAAAAATCTGAGATACTCATGAATTCAAACAGCCTTGTAAGAAGGTCCATGGAGCCCTGCTAGTGAAATTTACTTGATAAAAAATGAGTGATCATAACTGATAATGTGTGGAACTGGCACATCTGTGTAACTATGTGCACCTGGTTCATATTTGTTTCTGATTGCTAGGTTTACAGTTGTGGTTAGAAATTTCCATACACTCATGATCATGAATCTCATCCAGTATTGGACTTTTAAGGAGTTCTCTTATTTTTTCTGGGGCAGAAGGCTTGTATGACATGTTCATCTTTAATAGAAGAAAGACCCAAGAATTTTGATCATAAGGTTTAATTTATTTTGCATTTTTCCCTGAAATCAACAAAGGGTCAACAAAATGATTCATGCATCCACTTAGATTATTAATTCAGCTGTGCTTAAAGTCCTGAAATGTCTTTAAATTTTACAATCCCTTTCAGCTTCCTGTTAGTGATGATCATTGAGTACAACTAGGAGTTTCTGTGTGTCAACATAAGGTTTTTTTTTTGACAACACTTGCTGGATTGGCCATACATGAACATGCCATAATGCTGCCTCCACCATGTTTGAAGGATGAGGTTGTACGCTTTTGGATCATCAGCTGTTCCTTTCTTTCTCCATACAGGCCTTTTCGCTCTTGCTGCACTTGCCAGTTAATTCCTTCTTCTTAAGAATATTCCAATATCGGGCCTCAGAGTGGCACAGTGGTAAAGTGCTCGCCCTATAACCCGGAGATCGTGATAGGGTGAGCAATTTTCCACTGTCCCACTCGGAGTTGTGATGCTATAACCTCTGCCAGACGGTGGTCTAGAGAGAGCTGATTGGCCGAGCTCTCTTGGGCATGTGGGATGAGAGGTCCCACATTAATCACGGCTCTACAGCCAACAGGGGCGTCTGTGAGCTCACGCAAGAGGAAGGAGCGCTGTACTCCGAGTGTGTTACACCGCATCCAACGGTGACACCTACAAGGCACACAAACCATCACCAAACAGAAACTAAAGTGCGACACAGTACAGCTTACTTCAAAAAACGGAAAGTGGACTATAAAAACTGAACCTTCAAGGATGAATGGACAGATCAAGGTATGTTTAATCTTCCTGCGCAGTTTGTTTCATATGTTCCAAAAGCAGTAATGTGAAGCGTCACTATGAGATAAAATACGGGTCGTTAGAGCAAACATATCTGCAGCAGTTCAAGGCGAGGGTGTGTAAAATACCAAAACTGAGAGCCCGGTGTTATGCGCTCAAATAAAAATATTGAGTAAAAGCGATGTTATGAACATTTATGTGCTGGATTTAAAATAATCTACTAATGCACACTCAATGTAAACAAACACCTGCACCAAAAAAAAAAGCGAAATCTAGTCTAGAGGGACTAGAGCGAGAGTTCAAAAGCTGTTAAATCAGAGTGAAGCAACTACAACGGAGTGAAAACGGGAAAACAAAGCGTGGTCGACAACATGAAATTCTGAGCAGCTCAGAATCTCAGAAAAGGCAGAAATGCCAGAAAAGAAGTCTGAGAAGTATACCTTCACCAGAATGACAAAGAAAGTTTCTACAGAAAGTGGATGCGTAGTGTGTGGAGAAAAGAAACACAGAGACAAAATCTTCTGCAAAAAGTTTAAAGAACTAAAAGTAGCAGTAAAGGAACTGGGTGTGTGTTAAAAGTACTTGGGCTGTCACAAGGATGGTGACAGGTGCAACAACAATTATCTTTGCAGAAACAAAGACTGTAAAAGGGGAGCCTTGTCAGACCACCATTACCTCCTTTGTCCAAAAGAGTTAGGGTTAGAAGGAGGAGCTTCTGGCTGAACTCTCACCAGAACTAGCAGAAAAGTTCAAGAGAGCATTCACTTACAAAGCTAAGATGGTAGTCTGCTCATAGACAGACAAAATGGCACTTTTTGTAGGGAGGGATTTACAGTAAAGAACTCTCTGTTATGATGTTGATGGACGTAACTGCTAATGCAGGACAAAAAATTGGCACTCTAATAGATCAGGCTTCAGACACAAATTATATTACACACAAAGCTGCTGATAGACTCAAGTTAAGAGAAGAGAAAGTTACCTTGGTGGTTCATGGGGTTGGCAAGATGGCCATTAGGTACCACAAAAAGTTACCTCCTCAGAATTAGAGTCAAAACTCATGAGGGGAATGTGAAGGCTCATCAGTTGATCTGTTATGGGTTAGAGGGGATTGCCAAAGTCCACAGAAGTGTAACTCCAGAGCAAATTAAAAAAATCTTTCCAGGCATAGACCTCCAAGTATTGAAAAGGCCGACGAAGATTGAACTCCTTATCAGCCACCGAGAGGGGAGACTCGCACCACAAAGAATGAAAGTCGTGGGAGATCTCGTCCTATGGGACAGTCCATTAGGGAAAACTGTTGCTGGAGCACACCCAGATCTATTTGTGGAGGTGGATATGACAGCACATGAATCTGAGACGCGTTTTGCTTGGTCCATGATGGCAGCTGTAGTCAAGTATGAGGAAATCTTTGAAAAGGCTGAAGCTCCAAATATCCCCAAGATAATCGAAAGAGGGAAAATTCATGTAGCTGAAACAAAAAGCTCACTGGAAAGTAACCAGGATTTTCTTGAGTGGTGGAAGTGGGACAGTATCGGGGCAGCCAAAGTGTGGTAGGTGTCGTTGTGGTAACTGTCAGCCTGGGAAAAAAAAGAAATGATTCTAGCAGAAGAGAAAGAACTTGAGATCATAAGAGGGGATCTCACATATGTTGAAAAAGATTCCCACAGTAAGTCTCCACACTGGGATACAAAGTATCAATGGATTCAGAACCCATCCACCCTTCCATCTCAGAAATAAGGCCATCAAACTCTTCGAGACTAATTGGCAGATGAAAGTTGAACATTGGTTTCACCTAGTAGACCTAGTATTGTGCTGGGGACCATTCAGCGTGATTGATATGGGTTCCAGATGTTTTTTTTTAGCAAATCCAAAAAGCTAAGACAGCAAGTGACTGGTGGTGGATCCAAGGAAATGGCCCCTGGAAGATGGATCCTGCAAGTTCTTGTTACAGGAATGGGGCAGCAGAGAACACTGTTCGCATTGTACAGTGAGAATCACAGACAAGACAGATAAAGTCATGAAGAAATTGAAAATCAAGATTCCTGCGACCATCCTTCACAGAGATGTTAGACGTCTTGGTTCCTGCAGAAGAACAGGCAGAAGAAAAGAATGTGTGAACTACTTGGGTTCAAGAACCAGTAGTTCAAGTGGGAGGTGTAAAGCTAAAATAAATGAAATGATGGACCCTTTGAAGCATGTGAGGATCAGCTCCATCACTGTTCCTGTCCCAAAGAAACCCCATCCTGCTTCTCTTAATGACTATCGCCCTGTATCCCTCACCTCAGTAGTGATAAAGTGCTTTGAGCGGCTGGTCATCTCTTCACTACCGGACACACTTGACCCACTACAGTTTGTATACCACCGGAACCATTCCACAGACGATGCAATCTCTCATCTCCTCCACACATCACTCACTCACCTGGACACTCTGAAAGGGAATTATGGTAAAATGCTCTTCAATGACTACAGCTCAGCATTTAATACCATAATTCCCTCCACACTCACCACCAAGCTGGAGCACCTGGGACTCAGCTCATCTCTGTGTCAGTGGCTCTCCAACTTCCTAACTGGCAGACCACAGGCAGTAAGGATGGGCAGACATGTCTTAGCCTCCCTCACTCTCAGCACTGGAGCCCCCCAGGGTTGTGTTCTGAGCCCCCTGCTGTACTCATTGTACACCTATGACTGCATAGCCACTATGAACTCCACCACTTTAAGTTTGCTGACGACGCTATCGTGGTGGGCCTGATCTCTGACAACGACGAGACTGGAGAACTGGTTCCAGAGGAACAATCTCCTCCTGAACGTCAGCAAGACAAAGGAGTTGATAGTGGACTTTGAACAAAGCAGGAGAGGGACTACCAGACCCCCGTCATCAACAGGAGCCCAGTGGAGAGAGTGGACAGCTTCCGATACCTCTGTGTTCACTTCACATCAACACCATGGTGAAAAAGGCCCGGCAGCGTCTCTACCACCTCAGGCTCTTGAGAGACTTTAGACTAAACAGCTGTGTAGCCTTCCAAGGTGTTCAGGAACTTTTACTCCGGCACCATAGAGAGCATCCTGACGGGAAACATCTTAAGCTGGTTCGGGAACAGCACCATGCAGGACAGACGAGCTCTACAGAGGATCGTGCATTCGGCTGAGCGCACCATCCGCACCAAGCTCCCTGATCTGCACTCGATCTACAGCAAACGGTGCTTGACCAAGGCCAGGAAGATCGTGAAGGACCACAGCCACCTCAACAATGGACTGTTCTCTCTGTTGCGGTCAGGAAAGCGCTTCCACTCCCTGAAGGCCAACACAGAGAGACTGAGGAGAAGCTTCTTCCCGCAGGCGATACGGTCTCTCAACCAGATTAACACACAAGACTAATCATCTCCGCGTTTTTTAAACATTGCACAGAAATGGACACTCATGAACATTAATCGTCTGCACACAGCTCAATACACTGTAGATCGGACAATCATGGACATAGCACATTTGTACACACATAGCACATTTGCACACTTCTAGACATTTTTCATTCATTCCACTTTTTATTTGCATTTAAATTTATTTTGTCTTGTACAGATATATTTCTTATAGATTTTGAAAATTGTTATATTTTGTTCTACTTTCTTATAGTTAAGCTATTTATTTATTTCTTGCTTCTTTTCTATTTCTCTTTCTTATTTCTTGTTAATTGGTTTTAAAAAAATTTAAGGTCACAGGCGGTCGTATACGCATTTCACGCATATCGTACTGTGTATGACTGTGTATGTGGTAAATAATGTAGTCAAACTACATTATGACTTCCATTAACTTCTCAAAAAGGAAAAAAGAAAATGAGAACAGGCCAGAACCTTCTTGAAGGTGAAGTGAAACTGAAAACTCATTGGCCAGGAGATAGCTACTAAGTAAGGAGAGATGACAGCGTGGGAAAACATGACCATGTGATGAGAAGCATGACAGCATGGGAAATGAAATGTCAAGGGTTGAAAGCAGACTTTGAATGTGGTGTATGCGTGTGTTTGTGACCAAGGTACATTATACAACATTTTTCTTGCCAGAGTTTTGTTTGGTCCTTAGTTCTGATTGGCCGACCCTAAAATCCAATATATAAACGCCAGTGACTGCATCACAATGAGTGAATTCTGTAGTGATGTACAAGGTCTTTTATCTTGATAAGGCGGTTTTAGGCACGGCATTTATGTATTGTGCATAAGAATGCATACTTATGGAAAAGAATAAAAAAAAATTTAATCCAAACAATCTAATCCATGTGCTCTTCTTTATTCTTGCTTTAATAAATAGCTTCTTTACTACAGTATGCAGCAGTTATAGTATCACTCATGTTTACATTTCATTTATATGGTTCTATATCCATCTGGGAATAAAGGTGGCTTAGTGGTTAGCACCTTGCATCTTCGGGTCCTGGGATCAATTTCCATGTCACGGGTCTCCCTGTGCTTGGTGGGTTTCCTCCAAGTTCTCCAGTTTCCTTCCACAGTCCAAACAGATTAGGCTTATTGGTGTCCCCAAATTGCCTGTAGTTTGTGTATGTGCGTGTGAATGTTGACCGGATGTCTTACCATGTTCGTACAAAATGGGAATAAATACAGAGGTGACCATCTCCCAATGGTCACCATTGACCTCCATGGTCCCTGGTTGGACAACAAAGTGCCCTACTGTAGATGGATGGATGGATGGATGGATGGATTGAATGATAAATGAACACTGCATTTACTGAAAGGTTCTGCGAAAAATGACCAGAAGACTGCAACACACAGTGACGGGGCCTTTAACTGCCTAGAAAAGCTTTTTATATTTTATTTGTCTCTATTTGTAGCATAAAAATTATATAAACGAAAATAACTCTATATACACCACTTCCATTTAACTAAGCAAATAGTTAAGAGGCTTTCATTGGACAATTACTGCAGTCATTTAATATGATTCAGCTGGCAGAAAAAGTTATTTAACTCTAACTGATGCAGCGGATAGCTTCTCATTTCTTAAACAACCATGACAGAGACATATCCTTTGATCTTGACAAAGATGGTACTTTGTTTCAGGAGGGATAAAATTACTGGCCTGCATCAAGAAAAGAAACCAACTAAGGAGATTGCTGAAACTACAAAAAAATTGGGTTAAGAACTGTAAAATGTGATTAAAACCTGGAAGGCTTGTGGTGACCCATCATTTTTCGAGGAAGAAATGTGGTCGGAAAAAAAACATCCTGAATGAGCTTAATGGGAAATCACTTAAAGGCTTAGTGAAATCTAATTGCAACAGTAGAACTCGCGTTAAAGAGTGAAAGTAAGTACATTTCCACACACAATGCGAAGAGGACTGGAACTAAACAGCTGTGTAGCCTTAATAAAACTACTTATCAGTGAGGCTAATAATAAATTGCTAGGGAGCATGAAGAATGGACTGGAATGGAGCATTGGAAAATGTTATGTGGTCTGATTAGTCCACATTCATCCTGTTCCAGAGTAATGGGTGCATCAGGGTGAGAAGAGAGGCAGATAAAGTGATGCACCCATCATGCCTAGTGCCTACCGTACCAGCCCGTGGGTGCAATGTTCTCATCTGGGGTTGCTTCTGGGAATGAAGTTGGCCTGACGATGTGAATGTGCTGTACTGAATGAGCAGGTTATCACATCTATAGATTTTTTCCTTTTTCTTCTGTTTTTTCTTCAAGATTACAAAGCCAGGATTCACTGGGCTCAAATTGTGAAAGAGAAGAGCAGAGTCCAGACCTTAACTTCTATAGAATCTTTGGGATGTGCTGGAGAAAACTTAATGTAGTTGTTGGACTCTTATAATCAATACACGATCTTAGAGAAAAAGTAATATAATTTTTATGTATGTTTTTTAATCTAATAAAATGTGGGTGTATTATACAGTAGCTTTTCTATTTTTTAACAACACTAGATTTCTTAAGCTATCGATTCTCATTTGTCACTGGCAAATGAGATTTTTTTCTTGGTAGATGTTTCGCCTGCCATGCGGAAGGCCCGGGTTCGATTCCCAGCCAGTGCCCAAACCCCCCAGCCACTGGATGCAGTGCCAGTCCCAAGCCCGGATAAAATGGGAGGGTTGCGTCAGGAAGGGTATCCGCCGTAAAACCTGTGCCAAGTTGTTGTGCGGACTGGATATTCCGCTGTGGCGACCCCTTGCCGGGAGCAGCCGAAAGACTAATATATATATGTTGTTGTTAGTCTTTCGGGCCGGGACTTTAACGCGTTAATTTAGATTAATTAATTACACAAAAATAACGCGTAAATTTTTTTTAACGCATTTTAATCGCACTTATTTTTGCACCGCGGAACGTTTCTCACTGGATGAGTTTCAGCGGACCGATTATACTGGAGAACCAACTAGCGTTCAGACAAAAACAAACCACAGTAAACATGGACAAAGAAGCTGATGAGACCGCTTTGGTTGGCCCTGTGGATGGGAAATTTTGTTATAAAAAACGAATAGATGGAAGCGTCAGGGTTTCCAATGTTCTGAATGTACTTGAAAGTATTGTGTTTTACTTACAAAAACAGTTTACAGAAGGCCTACCCTATAGGGTACCTGAATTTCTGAAATGTAGGCTACTATATTTCTAAATATCCTATTGCTAATATATTCCTAATATATCCTATATATACACTTAATGGCAATATTGCACTGGTCTGTTGGACTTGGTTGAACAAAAATAAACAATATTTTGTTGCTTAAGCTTATGGATTCAGTCATTATTCAATGGTATACTAAAAATCCATATGAAGAAACTTACTTCTCACTGTTCTCAAATATTTATATGCGATTAAAATGCGATTAATTTCGATTAATTAATTACAAAGCCTCTAATTAATTAGATTTTTTTTTAATCGAGTCCCGGCCCATATAAAACATGCATAACAATTATATATATATATATATATATTTGTCACGGAGCGGAACGGAACGAGGTGAATCCAAGTGCAGATGACGTGCCACAACGTCAGGCGAGAGCGTGGTCGGAATGCGGAAGTCAATGCCGGGCGATCAGTCAGCGGAGCGTCTAAGCCAAATCGTAAAGCGGGAGCCGTGGTCAAAAAGAGGAAGCGTTAATTCAAAACCGGGAGATCAAAGGGCGAGGCAAACAAATCAGAGACGAGAAACCGAAAGCGAAAAACGAGAAACAAAGCGAACTTGGCAACGTGAGATCAAGGGAAAATAAACGCGAGAAGATCGGGGCATGAAAACACAAGATAATCCAGCGATTTGAGCAGCGCAGTGTGCGTGCTTAAATCACTGGAGAAATCAGCGTAGGGAATGGGAAACAGGTGAGCAGAAGGGGCGGAAACGGGGGCGTGAGAGCGCACGTGACGGCTAGACAACAACATGAGCGCGTGGGGAAGTGACAGCGTGGGAAAAAGACGGCCGACAGACCGTGACTCGTGACAGTACCCCCCCCCTTACGAACGCCTCTGGGCGTTAGGACGGGGAGCCTCAGGGAAGCGTTTCTGAAAGTCAGAGATTAGCTTGGGGTCTAGGATGAACTTGGCGGGGATCCAGCTTCTCTCCTCAGGGCCATAGCCTTCCCAGTCCACCAGGTACTGAATGCCTCTACCTCGGCGGCGAGCTTTCAGGAGGCGGCGGACGGTGTAGGCTTCACCGCCATCAATGATACGGGGAGGAGGCAGAGGGTGGGTGGGGGGACTTAATGGGCTTGAGGCAAGACAGCGTAGCTGGGATACGTGGAACGTGGGGTTTATTCTTCGCATGGTTGAGGGGAGTAAGAGTTTGACAGCGCATGGATTGATGATCTTGGTAATCGTGAAGGGGCCGAGGTAACGAGGGGAAAGCTTGCGGCAGGTGGTCTTTAGGGGGATATCTCTGGCGGCAAGCATGACTCTCTGCCCCACCCTGTACTTGGGAGCCTGAGAGCGTCTGCGGTCGGCCTGTGTCTTATATCTTCTGCCGGCCCGTAACAGCGTTCGCCTCGCTTGCAGCCAGGTCTTTCTGCATCGCCTGACAAAAGCTTGGACGGATGGGACACTGACCTCCTCCTCCTGAGATGGGAATAAGGGTGGTTGATAGCCCAGGCAGCACTGGAATGGAGACAAACCAGTAGATGACGATACTTGGGAGTTGTGGGCGTATTCCACCCATGGCAGAAACTTGCTCCAGGAGGCGACATCTCGGGAGGCCATGCACCTTAAGGCTACTTCGAGGGACTGGTTCTTTCTTTCGGTCTGCCCGTTGGACTGAGGGTGAAAGCCTGAGGACAGACTGGGGGTGGCTCCAATGAGTCTGCAAAATGCCTTCCAAAATTGTGATGTGAATTGGGGCCCACGGTCGGATACGATGTCATTGGGAAGACCATGCAGCCTGAAAACGTGCGTTATCATGAGATCAGTGGTTTCCTTGGCGGATGGAAGCTTGGGTAGCGGAATGAAATGGGCGGCCTTAGAGAACCGATCCACCACAGTCATGATGCATGAGTGGCCGTTGGAGGAAGGTAACCCTGTGACAAAGTCCAGGGCAATGTTGGACCATGGACGAGATGGGATAGGTAATGGTCTGAGGAGGCCTGCCGGCGCGGTGTTGGTGTGTTTGCATCTAGCACAGGTGTCACAGGCTGCCACGAAGCTGAAGGTGTCTTCCTTGACCGTGGGCCACCAGAAACGTTGTCGGACTTGAGACAGGGTTCGAGCTGAGCCAGGATGACAGGAGAGCTTGGAGCTGTGTGCCCATTCCAGAACTTGAGAACGTAGAGGAAGTGGAACAAACAGGCAATTAGGGGGCACGTTACTTGGCCCGGGTTCCTGAGACAGGGCTTGCTGGACCTTAGTCTCGATATCAAGCTCAGCTGCTGCGAGTAAGCATGACGGGGGAATGATGGTTTCGTTGGCAGTGGAGTCGTGAGTAGGTGAAAATTGTCTGGAGAGTGCATCTGGCTTGGAATTCTTGGACCCAGGACGATATGAGAGGACAAAGTTGAATCTGGAGAAGAACAGTGACCACCGAGCCTGGCGAGAGTTTAGCCTCTTGGCGTTCTGCACGTATTCGAGGTTCTTGTGATCAGTCCAGACCAAAAATGGGGTCTCCGTCCCCTCTAACCAGTGTCTCCATTCTTCTAGGGCCAGCTTGATGGCCAGCAGTTCTCGATCACCGATGCCATAATTCACCTCAGCAGGCGTTAAGCGGTGAGAGAAGAAAGAGCAGGGGTGTAGCTTGTTGTCGTGTGCAGCTCTCTGGGAGAGGACACCTCCTACCCCTGTGCTGGAGGCATCGACTTCCACAACAAACTGGCGTGACGGATCTGGAATAGTCAGGATTGGGGCAGACGTGAACCGTTTCTTGAGTTCCGAGAAGGCTTTCTCAGAGTTCATGTCCCAACAGAAACGTGTCTTGGGGGAAGTCAGGGCTGTTAAGGGGGCAGCAATGGAGCTGTAGCCTCGGATGAAGCGACGGTAAAAGTTGGCAAAACCCAAGAATCTCTGAAGTTCCGGTCTTGTGGTGGGCGTGGGCCAGTTCGTGACTGCATGTAGTTTAGCAGGCTCCATTTCAATGCCTGAGGGGCCAATGACGAACCCCAGGAAAGTGGTGGTTGTTGTGTGAAATTCGCACTTCTCTGCTTTGACGAAAAGATTGTTCTGTAACAGTCTTTGTAGCACCTGTCGAACATGATGTTGGTGCTCTTCTAGGTCTCGGGAGAAGATTAAAATATCGTCCAGATAAACAAACACAAATAAATTCAGAAAGTCTCTGAAGACATCATTGATGAGGGCCTGAAAGACGGCTGGGGCGTTGGTCAGGCCAAACGGAACCACCAGGTACTCATAGTGTCCTGTTGGGGTGTTAAAAGCAGTTTTCCATTCGTCACCCTCTCGGACTCGGACGAGGTGATATGCGTTGCGTAGGTCCAGTTTGGTAAAAATCTTTGCTTCCTGGAGGAGTTCAAAGGCGGTCGCCATTAACGGAAGGGGATAGCGGTTCTTCACTGTGATCTGGTTTAGGCCCCTATAATCGATGCATGGACGAAGGGACCCATCTTTTTTACCCACGAAGAAGAAGCCGGCTCCCGCCGGGGAGGAGGAGGGGCGAATGATCCCCGCCGCGAGGGACTCCGAGATATAATGATTCATAGCTTCACGCTCCCTGGGCGACAAAGAATATAGGCGGCCCTTGGGGGGCGTGGTACCTGGGAGCAGGTCGATAGCGCAGTCATATGGACGGTGGGGGGGCAGAGAGACAGTACGAGATTTACTGAAGACCTCCTTGAGATCATGGTACTCTGAAGGGACGGCGGTGAGGTCCGGTGGTTCATCCACAGATGCAGGGCTGAGGCAGGACGTGGCTGCAGCTCGTAGGCAGGAAGTGGCGCATGACGGGTTCCAGGCTACGATTGTGTTCCTGACCCAATCGAGTTGAGGATTGTGATGGGTTAACCAGGGCAGGCCCAGGACAACAGTAGCATGTGATCCCTCCATGATAAACAGAGAAATTTGTTCTAAATGGTTGCCCGAGACCCTTAGCCCGATGAGGGGAGTTCTGTGTGTGATAGATGGGAGTGGGCTGCCGTCGAGTGCCTGAACCTTGAGGTGGGTCTCCAAGGGTAGAGCGGGGATTCCTAGGGTCTTGGCAGAAGTCGCATTGATCAGGTTGCGGTCTGAACCTGAATCAATCAGTGCCTGCACCAGATGGGTCTGTTGCTCATGGATGAGAAAAACTGGAAACAGGCGGCGTTGACCTGGGGATCTTCCTGGTGACGCACCCTCCAATCCTCCCAGCTGGACTAGAAGACGCTCCCTTTTTACAGGACAGTCTTTGAGCTGATGACATGATTTCCCACAGTAGAAACACGCACCATCCACTCTGCGTCGTCGACGTTCTTCAGGGGAAATGCGGGTCCTGTCCAGCCGCGTGGGTCTCTCTTGAGGATTAGTTTGAGGGGAGCGAGGTTGTGGGCGGTCTCTGGGTGGTGAGAGTGTGGTTGCCTTTCCAAGGCGGAGGCGCGAATCTACTCGGCCGGCCAAATCCATGAGATCTTGGAGCGACGAAGGAAGTTCTTGGGAGATTAACGTATCCTGGAGCGTCGCAGTCAGGCCTTCGAAGAAGGTGTCACTTAGGGCCCGACCATTCCACCCGCTGGAGAGAGCTAGGGTCTGGAAATCGATGGCATAGTCATAGGCTGAACGTGAACCTTGGTGGAGTTTTAACAGCTTGTGACCTGCCTCCCTGCCATGACATGAGCGATCAAACACCCTCCTCATCTCTTTAGCGAAGTGCTCGTAGCTGGTGCAGCAGGAGTCATGAGCATCCCAGAGTGCAGTGCTCCATTCCCGAGCCCGTCCTGAGAGGAGAGTTATCACGTATGCGACCTTGGAGCGTTCAGTGGGAAATGTGGATGGCTGGAGCTCAAATATCAGCGTGCACTGAGAGAGAAAGGAGCGACAGGTGCCTGGATCTCCTTCATAGGTGGGGGGGGCAGGCAGTCGTGGTTCCCGTTGCGTGCAGGGACCCCCACTTTGTGCCGGAGAGAGATGGAGCCGTTGGAGTTGGGTAATAACATCAGCAAGGGTTTGCTTGGTGTTGAGCAGCTCCTGCTGGTGAGCTCCGAGAAGTGCACCTTGACTCTCCAGCGCCGATTTCATGTGGTCAATATCTGCTGGATTCATTTCGATGGCTGGATTATTCTGTCACGGAGCGGAACGGAACGAGGTGAATCCAAGTGCAGATGACGTGCCACAACGTCAGGCGAGAGCGTGGTCGGAATGCGGAAGTCAATGCCGGGCGATCAGTCAGCGGAGCGTCTAAGCCAAATCGTAAAGCGGGAGCCGTGGTCAAAAAGAGGAAGCGTTAATTCAAAACCGGGAGATCAAAGGGCGAGGCAAACAAATCAGAGACGAGAAACCGAAAGCGAAAAACGAGAAACAAAGCGAACTTGGCAACGTGAGATCAAGGGAAAATAAACGCGAGAAGATCGGGGCATGAAAACACAAGATAATCCAGCGATTTGAGCAGCGCAGTGTGCGTGCTTAAATCACTGGAGAAATCAGCGTAGGGAATGGGAAACAGGTGAGCAGAAGGGGCGGAAACGGGGGCGTGAGAGCGCACGTGACGGCTAGACAACAACATGAGCGCGTGGGGAAGTGACAGCGTGGGAAAAAGACGGCCGACAGACCGTGACTCGTGACATATATTACTTTCTCTCTGAGATCGTGTATTGATTATAAGAGTCCGACAGCTGCATAAAGTTTTCTCCAGCACACAAGTATATCTATATAGTATGTAAAGGACAAAGAAAATGATTTATCACCTCCTAATCAGAAACATGTGGAGTGCTATCTGTTCAATTACAATCACTGCAGTAAGTAATTTGGTTAAATGCAAAATAAAAAAAATGGGACTAACATTTATCTTGATTATATCACACAATGTTTGTGAAGGACAGCCAGCAGGACTCCTGATACAATATGTGGAGGTTTGTGTGTGTGTGTGTGTGTGTGTGTGTGTGTGTGTGTTTGTGCGTTTGCGTGTGCGCGCGTTTGCGTTTACATGCATACAGTACATACCTTAATGATATTTTATTTATTCATGAAAATGTTTAGAGGTTTTGAATTGCAAGCTACTCAAATACAACATTTGACATTGTTTCCAGATTCCACTCACCCGAATCATGTTTGATTTTCCGTTGCAAAAAATACTGTGGTGTGGTGACGGATATTTCATCAGACAGTTCACATACAAAGCAGGTACTAAACACCAGGGAAGGATTCACTGCCTCTGCGATTGAGTTGTTGACCTTAAGAAGAGATTTCTTTAAAGCACAGTGTGATCAGAACCTTCTGTTCTGAAAGTGCAGATGTGATTCACATGGTTTTAGTGACTTTTAAGATTAGGCCATCCCGAATAACCTATTATAGGTTCTAACTGCAGGACAGGAAATCAATAAGGTGCTCTGCTTTGAGCACATCATCAGGCTGTCCTTATACACAGATCAGCCATAAAATTTAATCCACTGACAGGTGAAGTAAATAACATTGATTATCTTGTTACAATCACATCTGTTAAGGGGTGGGACGTACCAGGCAGCAAGTGAACACTCAGTTCTCAAAGTCGTTGTGTTGGAAACAGGAGACATGGACATGCGTAAGAATCGGAACTGTTTTGACAAGAACAAATTTTGATGACTAAATAATCAGTTCTAAAGGGAATTTCTAGTATGCACTGGTCTTAATATAGACCAATGAAGGGCAACTGGTGAATTATTGAAATGGTCATGTGCACCCAAGGTTTAATGATGCACTTGGGGAGTGAGGGCTCCTCTGTCTGGGCTGATTTTACAAAAGAGCTTCTGTAGCACAGATTGCTGAGAAAGTTCATGCTGGTTCTGATAGATAGGTGTCAGAACACAGAGAACCGTCGCTTACTTGGAAAAGTGATGGTACCAAGATGCACTACAGTACATGCATCAGATCCATGGAGGCCTCACCTTACAATTTAAAGGATCTGTAGCTAATGCCTTAGTGTCAGATACCAAAGATAGATAGATAGATAGATAGATGGATAGATAGGATATCCTCTAAAAACTGTATATGTCCAATATTTTACTTCTTCTTTAATAAGTTAACACATATGTTATAGCGCCCCAAGGTCTGTCTATTAATGTTCTAGCTGAAATTCCTCTCATATAATGAGTTCTTTCATAGAAAGATTCCCCATATTTCACTCCTTCTCCAAATGAGCTGTTTCAGTGTCTATGTAAGTAAATATAGAACAGCAGAGCTGAGCAACATGTTGGGGGAGGGACTTTTCTTATACTGTATGATGTCACAATAGTGGAACAACATGCACCCTGGAAACTACAAAGTGAATCATGCACCGTGAGTTATTTTAGGGCTACTTACACAAATAGCATTTGCATTTTTAAATGTATTTATTTATTTGTTCGATTTATTAATATTTGTAATTTTAACAAGTGAAATTCATCTCAGTTGTAGGGTGTAACATCCTCAAGGGCTGATTACTGTATTTCCACTTACCGTATGGTAGAATAGCAAATTGTTTAGTTTTTTCAACTTTATAAAGTAAAACTATAAAGAACCAGGCTGACATTCAGCACCTAAGGTTTTTTTTTTTTTTTGACATTATATATACAGTATACTAGGTTTTGATGTTCTTTTTTGCAAGGCAGTGCGATTTTCTTCAATCCAACCGAACCAGGGATGTGACCCCCCCCTGTGGTTTATAGAGTTCTGTATTTTGCCATGTAGTTATAACTGCAACAATGAGACCACCTCTGATTTAAAAATAAATAAATAAATTTAAAAAAAGCTACCCACATGCTTATTTTAATCATGCTCGAACCTTTTTACCTTGCTTGACATTTTCATAAACCTGTTATGCAGCCTGTCAAACTGATTTGCATAAAATTGTTTAAAAGATTTGTAAACTGAATTCTGGCAAGAAGTCCTTTAAAGTCACTGTGGATTATTCCAGAAAAGGACTTACATGAACCAAAACAAAGTTTCCCATAATCTTCATGTAGTTTATACTGTTATAAAGGGCATGACAAACACTCATGGCCAGGGCTGACGTTACTTGTTCATATGCAGTCACACGAGGCTCTGTTTTATTTAATTTGTTCTTATGCCAAGAATTATTTTTATTTCCACTAAGTGTGATCTGTCTTATGTTTTCTATGGTGTAGATCTGTTTTTTTTTTTTGTTTTAAATAGTACAATATCTCATTTGCATACACCTACAATTCATATTGCTGCGCATAAACAAAATTATTTTGCATGATACATTCGTCATCTACATTCATTTATCTGTTAACAGCTTTCATTTCTATATTTATTGTTTAATCTGCCAAATGTGGTCGGGGAATACGTCGCTGGTATAGGCAAATGAAAACAAATTGACATATTTACTCTGATTCGTTAACTTGACTGCTTAGTTATTCTATCACGTGTCGATTTTGCTCAAGTACTGTATGGAAGCGTGTACAGTAAATGCGTTTTATATTGAATCCACGGCTTCACAGTTTACAGACAGGAATAATACAAATCAAGTCAGAACATTATATGCATTTACAATATGTACAGGATTTTCATGTATTTTCATTTTCTGGTAAACTCATTCGTTCTTTCATCCATTAATTAATTAATTAATTAATTAATTCTTTCACTCATTCATGCTTCTAATAAATATCAAAATGTATTTGTTGCTTTGTGCTTTAATAAATGCAGCAGTATCACCATTGAAGTAAAGGATTTGAACATTGTTAATTAACCCCAATTATGTTACTTTAATGAAAATAAAATAGGTAACATTAATTTTTGAATCGCGCGGCGCGGTGGTGTAGTGGTTAGCACTGTTGCCTTGCACCTCCAGGGTCTGGGTTCGATTCCCCGGCCAGGCTCGATTCCCGTCTCTGTGTGCATGGAGTTTGCATGATCTCCCCGTGCTTGGTGGGTTTCCTCCGGGTACTCCGGTTTCCTCCCACAGTCCAAAGATATGCAGGTTAGGCTAATTGGCGTTCCCAAATTGCCCGTAGTGTGTGATTGGGTGTGTGAGTGTGTGTATGTGTGTGTGCCCTGCGATGGATTGGCACCCTGTCCAGGGTGTACCCCGCCTAGTGCCCGAAGTCTCCTGGGATAGGCTCCAGGTCCCCCGCGACCCTGAACACAGGATTAAGCGGCATAGAAAATGAATGAATGAATGAATTTTTGAATCAGGTATATTGAATATTTTCCAAATCTCTCAATTTTTGTGTAGCCATGCAATTGTTTCCTTGTCAAGCCACAATTTTAAAGCAATTATTTTTTCTTCAGTTAGTTTCAGGTTAGTTCACGGTTAATAATAGAGTCCTAAGTGGGTTGGGGTTAGGAGTCAGGGCACTGCATGTTCAGACATAAACATTTGTTAATATTTCAATTCCTTGTCCTGCAAAATTGTTCAAAACTAAAGTTTCCTGCATCATCATGACGAAAGTGATTTTGTTGTCAAAACTCAGTTACTGTATATAAAAGTTGCACTTTTAAAAATAGATGTATAAGGTACTTGCTACACCGCTTCATAACAGTGATGAACACCTCAGCCGTCAAAATGTCTTAGGGATCAGTGGCTAGTTTTAAGCATTTATAATATATTAGCATATTGCAATTATAGGATTGAAAGTTAGATTTATGGTCCATCTGGAAACAGTGAGCGAAACAACATCTGTACTGTAGCTTCTCTTTTGTATGCTAATGTTTAAAAACTATATGTCAGACAGCTGATATACTGTACAGACCTCCTTATGAGGATGCGGCCGGTCCCGAAGTCTTCCTGAACCTGGACAACATGCTGGAAAACTCTGACCTCAGTGGGTTGCCCTGCCCCCATGTCAACATAGTCAACATTGAGCAAGAATGGCCATCTAGTTGTCTTTGCATAAGAGACAACTGCCAAAGGTGGCTGCAGACCCTAAGGGGGTCACTGATCTGGCTGTGCTGTGACACTTACACTGGTGTCACTGACATAGGCAAGGGGATTGGCTGAGAACAACTTGGCAGCATATCCTGGAGCACTTGTCTTTCCCCACAATTCCCATCGCTATGGCATGGCATGGGGTCCATTACTCCAAAGCCAGCTCTCTGAACCTGTGACAACTTTACTAATCCCCTCTACCTCTCCACAAGTGTAGCATTCTTTGCTGCTGGGGCTGAGAAATATCCTGAGCAAGTCAGCTGGTGAATTCTCCCCAAATCACCGCTGTGCCAACTCCAAACCAAGGTCCCATTCAAAGGAATTGTCATGGATCTTGTCGGGCCATTGGACTGGACTGCTCCTGGGCATCACTTTGTGACACAATACCTGGAAGCACTGTTGCACATTACCCCCAAGTCAGAATCCCAGATGAGATTTTGACTGGTAAGAGTAAACTATTTTCATGTTCTGCAGAACCTGCAAACTTGTATGAATTACTGGGAACTTAATGAGTGATTTTTCTAGTCTTTTTTGTCATGCAGACTTAAAAAGTTGAACAGAGGGATAAAGTTTGTATTCTGTCAGGTGGTGAAGGGCAAGAAGTTCCCGCTTCTGAACATCAGTCACAAGATCTCGGTGAGGGAGATTAAGTATACAGCACCATCTGGAGTGTCTGGCTATAAAGTGGAGAGTCCACACTCTCTGGTGCTTCACCCATTTAAATTCAAACTGGACCAGAGGCATAAATGACCATGTTGGATTTCCTTTCATGTCAGATTGGGGAGTCAGCTCTTGGGTTAGAAATCCACAGACCTCAACATTTTTGGTGTAAAATGGAAGTTATGCTCATGACGATATCATAAAGCATTTACCTTGCACGTTTGGACGTATATGACAACGTCCAGTTTCCAATGTCTCATCGACAACAATTACACATGATGTGCAATAAATCTATTTTATATAAATTTGTTAAGTTCAGTTTCAGCGATACCTGATTTCAGTACAGGTAATGGTTCCAGCTTATAATACTGTAGAACTTTAAGTCTGCAATCTGCATGGAAATGACAGATCACATTGTCCTTTTTCCATATCAAAGTCACATTTTGCTGTATGTACTGTACATGGTGTATTTCTTTTTTTTTATTTAAACCTTTCCTCCGTTCTGAAATACTTCTCTTTGAAGTCATTTGGCTTATTTGCTTGTCATTTTCTTGAAAAACCTAACCAGTTTTTTTTTTTTCACCTGCTGTGACATTACAAATCTCACCACCATCACAATTAATTGTTTCAGGCATGTGACTCGTTTATGTAATTGTTATCTGTTAACACTTGACTACTTGATTTCCTGAACCAATTAACTGACTCCAACTGAAGTTAAATGCCGTAGGCAAATTCTTGCCAATCTTTAACTTTAGGTTGTGACCCTTTGGTTGTTTAGGTGTATAAAGCTGTACAATTTACTTATTTTGGGGGCTGGTTCATGCAATCATCCAATTAGGCAATCATGTCAGCAGTCATATGGATAAAATCATGCAGACTCTCATCATTTTGTAAGCTTCAGTAAAGTTACGCATTACACATCAGGAAGGGAAAAATGACTGTTTTTATTTATTTTTTTCAGAAACTGCGGATCTCCTGGGTTTTTCCATACACAAATAATTTTAAACTGTGGTAGGCAGAAAAGCATTTCAAAACACACAATACATAAGGCAGTTGTTCGTCTCATAATCAGACAAAGCCTCCTGTTTTTTTAATGTAGAAATACAGGCAGGTTTTTAAGTTTACATTCATTGATTTATAAATTCATTGTACACACATACAGAGTGCATTTTGAAGAATTTACATTTTTGTGAAAAATAAATTATCTTGTGTAAATTAATGCAAAAAGTTTAACTCATACAGTATATTCTAAATTCATCACGTAACATGTAACTACAAAAAATAACTACCTAAAGTAGTCAAACCTTTTTTCTTATTTAATTTCAATGATTCCAACTTTAAGGTCATGAATTGTCTAAAAAACATTAAAATATTGCATTTCCAGTTTAAGTAAATTACTTCTCATACTATATATATATCTCTCAGTCTAGTTCGGTAAACCCATGGGGATGATTTCTGACTTGACAGTTGTCCAGAAGATGATCAACTAAACCCTCTGCAAGGAAGTTCAGCCACATACAGTACAGTAAGGTGCCGTATTAAAGCCTATTCACGGAATGTTTCATTGAAGGAAAGTCTGGAGGTGAAAGATGCACAAGCAACAGAGATAACTGCAGCCTTAAATAAATTTTCAAGTAAAGCTGATTTGAAACCTTGGGAGAACTTCACAGGGGGTGGAGTGAGGCTAGAGTCAGTGCATCAAGAGCCACCATGCATGGATATATTTAGGAAATGGGCTGCAACTGTTGCATTCCTAGTATAAAGCTATTCCTGAACCAGAGACAATGTCAGAAGCATCTTACCTTGGCTAAAGAGTAAAAAAAACTGGATGGTAAGTTTTTATAGAGGTGCCAAATTTCCTTTCCAGCGGGACTTAGCACCTGCCCACAGTTCCAAAACTACCAGTATGATGATATTACTGTGCTTGATTGGCCAGTCAACTCACCTGACCTGAACCCCATAGGAAATCTATGGGGTGTTGTTAAGAGGAAGATGCGACCTGACCCAACAATACAGCTGAGGTGAAAGCTGCTATCAAAGCAACCTGGTTTTCAACACCTCAACGGTGCTAAGGTTGATTGCCACCATGCCATGCCTTATTACTGCACTAATTCATACTAAAGGAGTCCTGACCAAGTATTGAGTGATTCAGTAATTTGACATAATGTTTTAGAATTTCTATATTGCAAATAAAATTTTAATTGAACCTTTCTATTATTTTGAGATACAGATATTCTGAGATTTTTTATTTGAAAAAAAAAATGGCTTGAAATATTTTACTGATTATATGAATCTCACTTTTTTAAAATAAAATTACAAAGAAAGTTAACTTTCACAATATTCAGTTCTTGTCTGTGCATGCTTGTGTGTTTGTGTGCGTATTCCTTTCTATGAGACCTTTTTCTGAAATGATGGGGTGTTCTGAAGAAGTTAATGAAAAATTCCTTTTCCAGCACATAGACTTTTTTTTCTTTTCTTTTTTTTTTAATCTCTGGAGTAGAGACATCACATGTTTATTCCTGGACAAGTCTTTCTTCCACCTTGTCTCATCCACAGTTTCAGTCTTGCCTCTCCCACAAACAGCCTGGTCCCTCGTGCATGGTAGAATGCAGGCAAAGGCACACCAAACCATCTTTTTTTGACACGTTTGAGGTCTACATACAGAGAAGCTGACAGCTGAATAAGAGTCCAGGTGCAGCCAAATCATGCAGGGATGATTTAAAAAAATAAATAATAACAATAATAATAAAAATAATAATAACCTTCATAATTATGATTTACCTTTCTTCTACTTTGTATGTTACATTCCTTCTTAAAGCAGGGAGATTCTGATTTAATCGAATTCATCATTGACAAAAAATGCTAAATCTATAAGATCCGCCATGACTCATGTGATTGACAGCACTACGTCTAAAAACTCTTCGACTTGACGTCTGTTTTTTCAACTTCTCTCCCAAAAGCAATGGCTCTCTTTGACAGCAGAGACAAAGCACAGCTGTGCTTGAGCGCATCTTATTTTTTCCCACCTGTGTGTGGATGTAACAATTGGAAATATTTGGGTTAGCAAAGATAAATTGAGAAGAACGCCACAGAGGTCAGAGGCACAGTTAAAAGATGGCTTGGGGTTCGAGACTGATGCTGAAGAGGGCTCAGGTAGACACCATGACGTATTTGACTGACAACTTGCCTAATTATTGAAAGGCCAATGAAAAAAAAAAGAAATGTACACCTAAAGAAGTAAGATAAACTGATCTTATTTTGTACCTCCATTGCCATGACGACTGTAATTCTTTTTTCATTTGTTTTAGTTCATGTTTTGCCCATTTTCTTAATCACTATTGTTCTTGATTCATTCCATTATTGTTCATGATTTTCATTTAATTTTAGCTTTTCATCATTTATGCTCCTTTTAACTGAAAGTAAAATAATACTTTCTCTGTTCAGCATTTCAAATATATATATATTTTTTATCACTCATAAGAATAGTTAAAAGAGTAATAAAAATGTAAAATATTCCATCAAGCATATCATTATTGGCACATAACATACATGAAATTAATCAACAGTGTCCGTACAATTAAAGTTATGCTCAGTCAGTGTGTCGAAAAATGTTGTGTTATTATAACAAATTTTGTAAAAAAAAATGCACTATTTGAATTAATTGATATTGTCAGTAACCGATACACATAAGTATAACTACATTGTAAAAAAGTAAACACTTTTAATGTATCACAATTGTTCTAATATAAATATATAATTGTTCTAATATAAAAGTCATTAAGTTTAGTGTTAATACGCTTTGTAAATGTGAATTTGGATGTGCAGACAGGATCTCCATCAGCTCATTAGTGCTTTAATTGGGTAATAGGATCATTTGTATACAAAATGTGAAGTGAAGCTCTGTCCTGAATGCAGTCAGTTCAAAGATGATTTAATATTAATAAAACATATGAAAAAAGTGCATTATGTCAGTTTAATTATTATATTTTGTTTATATAACAGTTTATTTAGGATAGACTTTTTTCTTCCTGAATCGTGATTACATAACTACATCTGAATTGAGCATACTGTATGAATATGAACAGAAAAAAAGAATTGCTAGAAAAACAATCACAATCAAATGATTGAACTATGATTGATCTACAGTATGTTAAAGAATTGTGTGTAAATGCATGTAAAAAATGGCTCAAAACAAAAAGTGAATCACGTGGAATGAAAATAGAAAATAATTGATATGGTCGTGCCAGTGTACAGTATGTGTACAAATGAAAATATGGGGGGGGGGGGGGTATGGGGTTTTTCAACATTTCTAAGTTCTCCCATCACATCACCCCACTTCTCCACTCCCTGGTTTCCTGTAGCTGCCCGCATCGAATTCAGAACGCTGATGCTGGCTTACGAAGCTGGAAACGGCACAGCACCCGCTTATCTCAAATCACTTATCACACGCCGCACTGCACCAGGTTCCCTCGGATCCTCCAGCACTGCTCGACTTGTCCCACCATCACTCAGGGATCTGTGAAGACATGCATTTAGACTATTTTCTGTTCTGCCATCTAGGTGGTGGAATGAACTTTCTCCAGATGTGAAAACAGCTGTATGACACTGGTGACACCTAAAGACTTTTGTTCTGTTTCTTTGGTAGTTGGGTTACCTAAAAATCCTTCCCAACAGTGTCTGACTGATGGTACTTCTAGTTAGTAACCTAGTGAACCAGGTTAAGAACTTATATATTTAATCATGAAAACTTTTGACACATTTGCCAAATGCCTAAATATAAATGCAAATGTGTTAATTTTGATATAAGGTTAATATTATAGACATTTAATATAAATGCGATTCATGTCAAAATGAGTATATGAAGAAAAACTAATTGGTCATGAAGGTTCCTGAAAATAGATGATTTGTGTACAGTATAAACGAAGATGTGAAAAACATGCATTTTCATATGGATTATGAATATTTATACGTGAAGTTCATGTGAGTTTCTGTAAAATATAAATAAAAATAAATAAAAATCATGATTTGTTCTTTATCCTGTATCCTGTTTTATTTCAGTCAGGTTTTGAGAAGGGAGACCATGGGGGACTAAAAGAGCTGCTTTCAGAACAATTTAAATTGTGATTCTGCACATGAGCTACATTTTACAGGAACACCTCCCTAGGGGTCTACCCTCATCAAAGTCAACCACTTGTACAGCCGATAATAAGACAGTGTGGATAAATAATGTGCTGTCCTTCACCAGTGCAGCACACAGATGCCCCTTGCTTGTCCCGCAGTCTCTTTAGTGAGAGATATTCATCACAGAACGCATGTATGAGCCCGAAATTTAAAGGTTGTTAAAAGTGTTTTTAATCAGTAGCTTTGTTCTTGTGACATGGCTTTCGTTTGAAGGGCCTTAAAAGCATGCGTGTGTGTGTGTGTGTGTGTGTGTGTGTGTGTGTGTGTGTGTGTGTGTGTGTGTGTGTGTGTGCACACGAAATACATCTCATTGAATCAATCACATGCTCAGTGCTTCCTGCAGCAATGCAAGCAGTACACAAAAATGCATTCAGCAATCCTAAACATACTGATACATCCCTTGAAGTGTACCGCCTGTATTGCTGAAAAACATCTTGCTATTTATCGAAATTATGTTTGCTTAATTTATTCTGTTCCTAAGGGGATACAAAATTAAATTACTTGAATACTGGCTAGGATATAACCTAGAAAAAAGTAAACTAGCATGCAAATCTGTTATATTGAACTTCTACCACCTCTGCAGGAGTTTTTTTTTTTTTTTAAAGGAAAATGGCACTAATTAGACAGATGATATATTTGTATCTGATAAAATGGATTATGGGTGCCTTATGCAAGTAAGTCACTCACTCACTTATTGTCTATATACCATTTAATCCTGTATTCAGGGTCATGGGGTGCCTGGAGACTATTACCAGGAGACTAGGGCACACATTTACATTTAGGCATTTGGCAGACGATATTATCCAGAGCGACTTACAAAAGTGCTTTGAAGTTTCCGGCATTGGATACAAAGATCCTTACACAGGGTTACTAGGTTACTAACTAAGTACCAGCAGCCCAACACTAGTCATTGTTTAAAGATTGGCAAAAACCGAAATGAGTCCAGGAGCTCTGAGAGATGGTGGGAGCAACCGAGCAGTGCTGGAGGATTGAAGGGAACGTGGTGCGGTGCGGGGTGACAGTAAAGTGGGTGCTGGGCTGTTTTTAGCTTTTGTAAGGAAGCATCAGTGTTTTGATTTTTTTATGTGGGCAGCTACTGTACCGGGAACCAGTGCAGAGAACGGAGAAGTGGGGTGATGTGGGAGAACTTGGGAAGGTTGAAAACGAGACGTGCAGCTGCATTCTGGATCAGCTGAAGAGGATGAATGGAGGCACAGAGGCAGACCTGCCAGGAGTAAGCTGCAGCCTTGAAATAACAAGGGGTTAAATACTGTACACTCCTAAGTAGCCTGTGTAGGAAGAAATAGGTAAATTCTTCTGATGTAGTAAAGAAGAAATCGTTTCCCCAGAGGATGTACGTACTACCATACACACAGTCCCCAGAGAGACCATAAGCTACAGTACTGGATGCTCTTTCTGGTGTGCTGAAAAAGCATAGAAAACATGATTAAATATACTGTACTGTGAAATCTCTTGAACGAGCTTCATCGATTTGGCGAATCGGAGCACAACACGAGATTTTGTTAAGCTCAACTTTGTTAAAACTTAGATGAAATAACTGGGATTTTCTCTTTAATATTGGATTTCACACAAATTGCTTTTACTGCTTTCACTCTCTCAGCCAGCCGTACCAACTAGAACAGAGGACATATGAATAGCAGTAAGCAAAGATAATTGTCCTGCAATCACCAAACCCAGCAAGGTTGCACTTTATGCTGTATTATTATTATTATTATTATTATTGTCACTATTATTATTATTATTATCATCACTATTATTATTATTATTATTATTATTATTATTATTATTATCAATAGGGCGGCGCGGTGGTGTAGTGGTTAGCACTGTCGCCTTGCACCTCCAGGGTCTGGGTTTGATTCCCCGGCCAGGCTCGATTCCCGTCTCTGTGTGCATGGAGTTTGCATGTTCTCCCCGTGCTTGGTGGGTTTCCTCCGGGTACTCCGGTTTCCTCCCACAGTCCAAAGATATGCAGGTTAGGCTAATTGGCGTTCCTAAATTGCCCGTAGTGTGTGATTAGGTGTGTGAGTGTGTGTATGTGTGTGTGCCCTGCGATGGATTGGCACCCTGTCCAGGGTGTACCCCGCCTAGTGCCTGAAGTCTCCTGGGATAGGCTCCAGGTCCCCCGCGACCCTGAACACAGGATTAAGCGGTATAGAAAATGAATGAATGAATGAATTATTATCACTATTATTATTATTATTATTATTATTATTATTATTATCACTAGTATTATTATTATTATCACTATTATTATTATTATTATTATTATTATTATTATTATTATTATTGTTCTTATTATTATTATTGTTATTATTATTGTTGTTATTATTATTGTTATTATTATTATTATTATTATTATTATTATTATTGTTGTTGTTTTTTTAAACACATATAAACACATATATAGGATTCCATTGGTATAAAATACTATTTTTTTTTATATTGACCAGGTGGTTTTTCAAAGGAAAAGAAATGGGATTAGTACCATAGGATCCATCCTGATCCGATATCCAATTCCGTTTCAAATGCACAGTCCAAATCCCAGTACATCTTTCATTCCCTTTCACACAGCACACACATCAGATGAATAAATCAACAAACAAATAAATGGGGAAAAAAGCAGGTCTGATTACATACAGTATTATGCATCACTAACAGAGGTCTACATTCAAGCCCCTCCATCCAGTATACAGTAGTTTGCAGGATAGTAAAAAGGAATGGACTAATGTTGAGTGGCATACCGTATGCTGGAGCTTATGTAATGTATTTTAAATCAACAGCAGTAATTAAAAACACAGCAGGAAGAGGTTTAGCTCCGTTGATTTTGTTTGCCCTGTAACACCTGAAATTATAATTTACTTGGTCTTAATGCAGGCTTAAAGCTTTGCTGAGAACATTTTACAAAATGCAGTGCCTTAACTTCACCCAGCATCATTAAAACTAAAGTTGGCAATGAGGCATCAATCTTAGTGGTTCACTGGCTCTTGTGGAAAAAGTTGGCATCGTACTGTATATTCTGACAAATACCAGAATATTTCAACCGGATACAGTACAGTACGGTACATATCCCTTGGCAGTACAGACATGGTCATAGACAACGCTTGCAATAAGAAGATGAGTCAAAGTAATTCCAAATCAGTACAGAAATGCTTAAAGGACTGGGTGGAGACATAGAATCACTGTGTTGCATTGTGTATGAATTTAAATCCTAATGAAAACCTGTAGTCGGAATTGAAGTCCACCTGTGCAAAGACTGGAGTATAAAGGAGCTTAAAACTCTACTAGAATCTCCAACCTTTGTAAAAAAAATGACAAAGAGTCATTGCTCACTAGTGCTGTCAGTGGTGTCACCAAGGATTAATTATAGAGATACAGATCGATGTTTTGTAGAAACATTTGTACTGCTTAAAGGTGTTTAAACAAATCTATACAATCTCACAATATATGAGCTTAAAAAACTATTACTTAGTGCATAATTTGTTTGTTCTGGTCAGGGTTGTGGTTGATCTGCAAACCAATCCATACAAGCTCGAATGCAAACAATTACAACCTACTGTATGGGCAATTTGGAAATATAGTAGCGTTCAGAGTACTGCATGTCGTTGGATTGACGGAGGAAACTAGAGCATCCGGATGAAACCCACCAAACATGGGGAGAACAAGCAAATGTGCAAAACATAGTAGTATTGCTGCTGATCTTATTTTTTATTTTTTATGTTTTTTAATGTTTTACATACAATATACAGTGGCTTGCAAAAGTATTTGGCCACATTTTGTCACATTACAGCCACAAACATGAATCTATTTTATTTGAATTCCACGTGAAAGACCAATACAAAGTGATGTACAGTACACGTGAGAAGTGGAACGAAAATCATACATGATTCCAAACATTTTTTACAAATAAATAACTGCAAAGTGGGGTGTGCGTAATTATTCAGCCCCCTGAGTCAGTACTTTGTAGAACCACCTTTTGCTGCAATTACAGCTGCCAGTCTTTTAGGGTATGTCTCTACCAGCTTTGCACATCTAGAGACTGAAATCCTCGCCCATTCTTCTTTGCAAAACAGCTCCAGCTCAGTCAGATTAGATGGACAGCGTTTGTGAACAGCAGTTTTCTTCCAAGATCACCCTGTATTTGGCTCCATCCATCTTCCCAACAACTCTGACTAGCTTCCCTGTCCCTGCTGAAGAGAAGCACCCCAGAGCATGATGCTGCCACCACCATATTTGACAGTGGGGATGGTGTGTTCAGAGTGATGTGCAGTGTTAGTTTTCCGCCACACATACTGTAGCGTTTTGCATTTTGGCCAAAAAGTTCCATTTTGGTCTCATCTTTTTTCTGTGAAATCGAAATAGTTCCATCTGAATGACACTACATAAAAGGTCATGAAATTGTATTTAGCAAATGTGTTTTTTTTTATCTAATAAAAATAAATATGTAGGCATATTTACAAAAAACAAAGCATGGACTGGGAGATAAGAAGCATTATGAAAAATACTTACAGTAATGCTTGTTACTGAAAGTATTACAGTGGTGTGAAAAAATATTTGCCCCCTTCCTGATTTCTTATTCTTTTGCATGTTTGTCACACTTAAATGTTTCTGCTCATCAAAAACCGTTAACTATTAGTCAAAGATAACATAATTGAACACAAAATGCAGTTTTTTTTTACGTTATTAAGGGAGAAGAAAAACTCCAAATCTACATGAAGTGATTAAAAAATAACTTACTGTGGTTTATCACACCTGAGTTCAATTTCTGTAGTCACCCCCAGGCCTGATTACTGCCGCACCTGTTTCAATCAAGAAATCACTTAAATAGGAGCTACCTGACACAGAGAAGTAGACCAAAAGCACCTCAAAAGCTAGACCT
Organism: Channallabes apus; assembly: GCA_030522415.1. Lineage (NCBI taxonomy): Eukaryota > Metazoa > Chordata > Actinopteri > Siluriformes > Clariidae > Channallabes > Channallabes apus. The sequence continues at coordinate 26,549,273 of CM060127.1, read as the reverse complement.
CATGCCAAGATCCAAAGAAATTCAGGAACAAATGAGAACAAAAGTAATTGAGATCTATCAGTCTAGTAAAGGTTATAAAGCCATTTCTAAAGCTTTGGGACTCCAGCGAACCACAGTGAGAGCCATTATCCACAAATGGCAAAAACATGGAACAGTGGTGAACCTTCCCAGGAGTGGCCGGCCGACCAAAATTACCCCAAGAGCGCAGAGACAACTCATCCGAGAGGCCACAAAAGACCCCAGGACAACATCTAAAGAACTGCAGGCCTCACTTGCCTCAATTAAGGTCAGTGTTCACGACTCCACCATAAGAAAGAGACTGGGCAAAAACGGCCTGCATGGCAGATTTCCAAGACGCAAACCACTTTTAAGCAAAAAGAACATTAAGGCTCGTCTCAATTTTGCTAAAAAACATCTCAATGATTGCCAAGACTTTTGGGAAAATACCTTGTGGACCGATGAGAGAAAAGTTTAACTTTTTGGAAGGTGCGTGTCCCGTTATATCTGGCATGAAAGTAACACAGCATTTCAAAAAAAGAGCATCATACCAACAGTAAAATATGGTGGTGGTAGTGTGATGGTCTGGGGTTGTTTTGCTGCTTCAGGACCTGGAAGGCTTGCTGTGATAGATGGAACCATGAATTCTACTGTCTACCAAAAATTCCTGAAGGAGAATGTCCGGCCATCTGTTCGTCAACTCAAGCTGAAGCGATCTTGGGTGCTGCAGCAGGACAATGACCCAAAACACACCAGCAAATCCACCTCTGAATGGCTGAAGAAAAACAAAATGAAGACTTTGGAGTGGCCTAGTCAAAGTCCTGACCTGAATCCTATTGAGATGTTGTGGCATGACCTTAAAAATGCGGTTCATGCTAGAAAACCCTCAAATAAAGCTGAATTACAACAATTCTGCAAAGATGAGTGGTCAAAATTCCTCCAGAGCGCTGTAAAAGACTCATTGCAAGTTATCGCAAACGCTTGATTGCAGTTATTGCTGCTAAGGGTGGCCCAACCAGTTATTAGGTTCAGGGGGCAATTACTTTTTCACACAGGGCCATGTAGGTTTGGATTTTTTTTCTCCCTAAATAATAAAACCCCTCATTTAAAAACTGCATTTTGTGTTTACTTGTTATCTTTGACTATTAGTTAAATGTGTTTGATGATCAGAAACATTTTGTGTGACAAACATGCAAAAGAATAAGAAATCAGGAGGGGGGCAAATAGTTTTTCACACCACTGTACTGTATATGATCGGAAAATTCACTTATTTACCTAAGTGAGACGTTTTGGCCGAAATGTTTAAACATTAAATTTTTTATTTTAATTAAGTTTAATTTCAATGTTTTTTTGTTTTTGTTTTTTCTAAATCAAACATGTAAAATGTAAAATTTTAAATAATAAAAGTTCAGTTGATCAATACGAAAGCACATTGTACTGTCTATCAGGGGACTCATAATTATGTACTGTCTGGGTTTCACAACTATTTTCCAGATGAATCTAAGTAGCAGGGAAGCCTCATAAAGTATGTATTATTGAAATGCCTTCTGCATACAAGATGTACATCACTAATGTAAGCTTTACCATGTTTTTAAGGCACTACTCAGAATTCTTGCCGTACTTTTTTTTTTTTTATTAGGGGTAATAGTTGCTTAAAACTTTGCAGAGAAATGCAATCTGTAGTTGATAAAAACAGACCATTAAAAGAAAAAAAGCATACTAATTGTACAAAATTAGATGCTCTTTCCACAGTGCATGATGGAATCTAAATCATATAATAAATGTTGTGGCTTCTTTACTAATGGAAAAGTTGTCTTCTGAAGGCTTTTAGGTATAAATGCCTATGATACTTATGCAGAATCTGCAGGCAACGGTGATCAATATAGGCACATATAGTATTTTATTCAATAAAGCTGGCTTTGGCAAGAGTCTGAAGAGGAGGCTCATAATAGAGTTTAATGCATCTTTTAAAACTGCAATTACATCTTCAACTAATTCCAATGCTTCCCTACAGATCTAAAAGGAGAAATGTGATCAGGATACGGCACAGTTTCTAACACACGTACAAAAAATAATAAAAGAAATACAAAATAATAAAATAAATAAATAACATATCACGGAAAAGTTTTATCCATACATGTAGAATAGGTCCTAAGATGAATAAACAGATAAAAGTAAAAATGATTAACATTAGAGAAATGCACTCGCTTCTTGGTCGGGGTTCCTTTAGCACAAATTACTGCATCAATACGATGTGACATGGAGGTGATCAGCCTGTGGCATTTCTGAGGCGTTATTAAAGACCAGGTTGCTGGACCATGAGAGTACAAACTGTTCAGCACTGTTTCGTTAGGCAAACTGCAGGGGGTCCATAGTCCCTTGGTATGGTTTCAGCCTCTCAGTGGTCTTTATTACATATAATGTCAGAGCTAATGTAGAATAGTCATTTAAGTCTTTACCACTGGAGGGGGTAAGTAAGTGTTCCACTGCGTTTAAGAGCAGGGCATAAGGTGGGCAGTGGGGTTCTAATGAAACTGGTGCATGGCATCTGCAATGGCATGGATTTGCTACACTTGGAACACAGAAGAAAATAATAATTACATATAAGTGCCAGGTAATGGCAGGTAATGGCAAGTGTATATATATATACACACAGTATACAGTATACTGAAATGTATTGCTACATGTTATATATTAATATATAGGCTAATATAATATAATATAATATAATATAATATAATATAATATAATATAATAATGGATATAATATGTTTCATATTATTTTTTTCCCTAAAGTGTGTATAATTTTTGGCTAACTTTGTGAACATGGTGAACCTGTGTCATATTTGGCTATTATATGATATTTGAATGATATATGAATTTAAATTTTATATTAATATTCTTCTTCATTGTAATTTTTTATAAGTATGTACAGTATATTTGAAGTGTATATATATATATATATATATATATATATATATATATATATATATATATATACACACACACACACACACACACACACACACACACAGTCAGGCAAAAATTATATACACTTTAGGAAAAACTGTAGGAATGGAGATTCCCTTAAAGAGAAATGTCTTTGGGAAGTTGGCAAGGGTGCCCTAAAAGCAGCATTGGAAAGCAGCCATGCAGTTCAGTTTGACTTGGCCACTTTTCAAGTTGATAAAACATCTATGAATGATCAATATCTAGCTGTCCTGTGTACTGAATCCACACACTGCACAATAGGCTACAGTTAAGAATGGAGAAAGGCAGCATTTGGAGTTGGCGGTTTAACCCATATTGCTTTTTGAGTTTGATCGAGAATGCCCTGGCAGCTGCCAATGTCCATGGTGGTGGCTCAGGTGGCTAAGACTTTAGGTTGTTGATTTGGGGATCTGAGGATTTCGGTTTGAGCCCCATACTGCCCAGTCTACTGTATGCGGTGATGATCCCGAGCCTGGATAGAAAAATGGGAGGTTTGCATCAGGAAGGTCATCTGGTGTAAAACCTCAATGTGGATTGGATGGTCTGCTGTGGAAACTTCTTGATGGGAGCAGCCGAAAGAAAGTTTAATCAGGCATTTTTGCTTTGTTCTAAAAATTTCATTTTTTTATGATAAAAAATGATACAGTATCTTAGGACTAATTTGTGGTAGGTCTCTCGCCTGCCATGCAGAAGGCCTGGGTTCAATTCCCAGCCACTGGATACAGTGCCAGTTCCAAGCCTGGATAAAATGGGAGAGTTGTATCAGGAAGGGCATCTGGTATAAAACCTATGCCAAGTTGTTGTGTGGATTAAATGATCTGCCGTGGCAACCCCTCGATGGAAGCAGCTGAAAGGCTAACAACAGCAACATATCAAGATCTACTTGAGAATGTCCCCTTATAGTATTTGGCAGACGTCCTCTTTGGATGATCGTATTTGGCAGATATCCAGAGCAACTTACAGTACATTTTTATTTCTTTCTACACCGGAGGAGTTAAGGGTTGTGGCAACACAGTGGAGGGGTTTGGACCTGGGACCTCCCAGTCAGTAGTCCAACACCTTACCCTCTGCACATGTAATGCTTTGCATTGTTCTTTCTCAGTCATGTTATCCTTTGACTGTTCAGCCTTTGTCACAACAAATGAAATCAATTAAATTTGATTTGATTTGTATAGTGCTTTTAATAATAGACCCCTTGTTCAAGCAGCTGAACAGAAATCGAGATGATGATCTAGATCTCTATAGAGAAAAGGCTTTCTGAGAGTATACGAGGAAAGAAATGTAATTCTCTTCGGGGTGACACCACATTGTTGTCTTAGCACTACTTACCATTTACACATCACTTCAGTGAAACTTTTCTCACTGTTCAAAATCATTTCTAGCATATGAAGGGAAGATTACATCATGCAATCTTTATAAGATTGCCTAAAAAGTCTGGTGTTCTGATTCCTGGTATGCAGTAGAGACCATCATCTAATGATACGGTACAATCTTCCTCATGAGTCTTCCACTCTAAACTAAGAGTAAACTGATTAATAAAGGCAGAAAAAAAAAGATAAGGTTTAAATTTTCTCTATTAATTGTCTTTAAACAAAGACTTTCTGTAATGCAGCAGATAATAAATTATAAATAAACTGTAAATTCTTATTATCTAAAATGTTTTTTTTTTTTTTTTTGGTAAAAAGGAACCATATCAGCCTAATTATTAAAATACCTAGCAAGGGCTCTTTCTCTTTCATAAACACGGGCAGAAAAAAAGAGGCGAGCCAGCTGTCTGCTGGATTGATCACTTTATTAAAAGCACTCGAATTATGAGTAATTAGAGCCATGAATGACACATCAACAAGGGCTTTGGATACACATGTTAACACTCTTTGTAAACAAATCCATGGTCCTTGTTAGAGAGTTCCTGATCTCCCACATGCCGTTTCTGAGGGTTGGAAAGCGCATCCAAATGATGATGGATCTGGATTATGAGCAGCCTGGTTTTAAACTTCATTTAACCTCAATTAGAGCCGGCATTCTGGCTCATTGCTGCCACTGAGACTATGAGAAAACAGGCAAGTATGCATAATTTGCCTGCTGCTCTGCATGGAGTCTAGTTTAGATCAGAGGTTAATGACAATTACAAAGCCGTAGCTGAAGCTTAATAGTGGTCTAGGTCAATGATACAATTGGATTAATAAGGACAACTGATTTGGCATTTGCTAATGTGCTCTCCTACTAAAAAAGAGAATGATTTAATGCGCTGTATCCTTGAGAAGTGCAATATCCTTTAGCAATGCTGGGAGGTGTGACCATTTATTAGCAATAAACAGTAAATTTACAAGTTGCATTCCTTTCCGAATGGCTCAACACCCTGTCATAAACTTGGGATAATGAAGTTACACCATTGTAAATCTCAAATGTATTTGGTCTTTAAAAAAGCATGAACCATTTTCTCTTCTATCTATCTATCTATCTATCTATCTATCTATCTATCTATCTATCTATCTATCTATCTATCTATCTATCTATCCATCCATCCATCCATCCATCCATCCATCCATCCATCGAAAAATACAAATATTACATTACATTACATTACATTTATAAGAGCCACTCTCAGAAACATGCTTTTTTTTTCCTGTTGATTAATCCCAAATAGCATTAAAACATTGAAAAATGTCTGTTTGTCTTCTTCCTTTTGTCATAATTTGTTTCTTACTTTTATCCATCGCTTCTGTAGTCTGTAACAAAAGCAGATAATTTTTTTTTTTAGCAAAAAGTTTATTTTATTCTGTTATATATTTTAGCCTTGTTTTACAATAAGGCACCTTCTTACTGTATGTCAGACACTAGAACCGCTCAGTCTTCCTCTATGAGCACGAGGAGGGAAAAATCACCTTGTAAGAATGTTCTAAGATTTTCCTCTATACTCTACACTGTTGTCAGTGTAGAAGTTCATGGGTGGTTCTACCTTCTTTTTTTTTTTTCTTGGATGAAAGGAATCAAAATTAGCAGAGTGAATGCACTACTATTGAATTAATTATATCATCTTCATCTAATACTGTAAAAAAAAAAAAAAAAAGAAGTAGACAAGTTGTATTTTTGCCTAATTGCCACATTTGTATTAAACATTTTAGACGTTCATAATGAAAAGCAGAGGTCTTTGTGATAAGCAGAACTATACAAATCTCACAACCCTGAAGGTTAATAAGCCACTCACTGTGTTATTGTAGTCACCTGAATGAGAGAACAATAAAGCACAATTTTTGATTATTATTAAATCAGGTATAATATACCTGCCAACTCTGGTTGTTACAGTGCCACAATTCACAAACACAAAGGATTCATATATAACTATATAACTGAAAGGGAGATTATATCTCACCTGATTTTGCCACCTTTGCAAGAACCGTGCCACTACAACAATACATGTCTTGCTACTGTATTCATTGAAAGTCCCTCTTGGGATTAATAGCCATCCATCCATCCTTCCATCCATCCTTCCATTCATCCATCCTTTCATCCATCCATCCATCCTTCCATCCATCCATCCATCCATCCATCCATCCATCCATCTCACAGTTAGCACTATACCACTGTCGGTCAGTTTGTGATGTGACCCAAAAATACAGTTCTAATCAGGCAGAAAATAAGATTTTGTGTAGCATTAAGTGTACAATAAAATTGTAGCAATAGAAATTTAAAGTCACCATCCATTTGAATAGAAATACCTGTACACCTGCTCATTCACAGTAAACAGTCATTCAATCGTCCAATCAAGTGGCAGCAACTCAAAGCATAACGTCATGCACGCCTCATAAGGTTTAGTTGATGTTAACATTAAACAACACAATGAATAAAAATGTGTTCTATACCTTTGGCATGGCTGTTGATTTAAGGCTGCATAGCTGCAGAATGGTCAGTAGCTCCATGCTAACCCGTGTCCTCTGCAGAAATCGCCTATTATAGCCTTTTGAACATCAGAACTATTCCATGGACCAATGGAAAAAGGTGACCCGGTATTATAATCAGATTTTCTTTTACTTCATGTCGACGGCTGGATGCTGGGAGCTGCTTGTTCCATTCCCTCTTGAAGATATGGCACCAGGAAAAATGCACTATGGGAAGAAGTCGAGCCTTGAGCACCCTTGGGAAAAGACCTTCACCCCCAAGTGCTCAGATACAAGTGTCGGGCTGGCAACCTGACCCCGTAAGTAACTGCCAAGAAAATTACATATACAGTATATAACTCCATGTGTTGGGTATCCATTGCCAGATGGCACATAGACTGATCCCTTTCTCATATGAACAAGCTGTTTCCACCCACAATTCTTTCACACACACCATTCTTCTATAGATTCATCTTCTATACCGCTTTATCCTGTATTTAGGGTCGCGGGGACCTGGAGCCTATCCCAGGAGACTCAGGGCACGAGGCGGGGTACACCCTGGACAGCGTGCCAATCCATCGCAGAGAACACACACACTCGTTCACAGACTATGGTCAATTTAGGAACGCCAATTAGCCTAATCTGCATGTCTTTGGACTGTGGGAGGAAACCGGAGTACCCGGAGGAAACCCACCAAGCACGGGGAGAACATGCAACCTCCATGCACACAGAGACGGGAATCGAGCCTGGCCGGGGAATCGAACCCGGACCCTGGAGGTGCAAGGCGACAGTGCTAACCACTACACCACCGTTAATTATACCACTCTGTATAAGCTTTAGAGATTGTTGTGTGCACATTTTTTTCCCCCCATCTATTTGAAAATGCTAACTCGACCCTGGACACAAAGTATAGTACAGCACTCTTGCGCACACAGGGCAAGAAACATACTGTAATTGTCATAATGACATTGTCATTTAGATCAAAGAGAGAACGATAGGAATGGATTCTCTGCATGTAGACATTTTATAATTGAAAAATTGCTACTCCTTCACTTAGTGAGAAGCTGCTGTGGCTGTGTGCTACAGTCTACAATAAAGGTTGTGTTATCTAGGGCAATACAATACAGTACATTATACATGTGGCAGAGACATAGCTAAAACATTTTCTTTGTACACATGTCCAGTGCAAAAGGTCATCTATGAGTGTATTGGGTATTAGGGGTATATAGGGTATTAGTCAGGTGTTTAAAGAGAAGCTCCTAGGCCCTATCTACTCGTTCCTTTATTTTGAGTTACACTGGACACAAGCTTCGGGTGAATACTGTATCTTGAGCTGATCACTCATAATCCCAGACTAGATGCCAAACCCCCATTACTCACCCCACCCTTTTGATCTGAGAGCACATGGTCATCCCCTAATGCCTTCTTTCTGTTCCATGCAGGATACTTCCTGCCCCATCTGTACTTGCTGATCTCAGGGAGTGTTCTGTACTGCTGGGCATCTGGCATGTACATATTTTAGAAATCTGTGCTTCTTTACTAGTAAGAGAACCAGAAGTAAAAGTCCTACCTCAAGTGTCCTGAGTGTCCACATCTGGTCATCCATATTTAAACTTTCCTGTACTTATATACAGTAGGCTACTGTATTATATGTAGCAAACTTTTTCACATTACCTACAATTGATATTCATGTATTTTACCTCCAGATTGCTTGCGACACGTTGTCCTGATATTATTTGGTATTTTATTGAATCAGACCAACCCATGGAATTATTTAAACTTGTCCTGCTATTCCCGAATCCCTCCAAAGTTGCACAAGACCGGGCAGACTTGACTACAGAGTATTAATTTTCCAGCACCGTAGCTAAACATTATGCAGACCTGAAAAGCAAATATGAGGTGAAACGTTTAGAATACTCTAGATGTTTATCGGAGAAAGGAAAACCACATTTTTCTGATGGCACATTGACACTGAGCATGGTTTATTAGGTTTCATTATCAAAAAATAAATACAGTAAATTAATCAAATCTAGGCGGCATGGTGGTGTAGTGGTTAGCACTGTCGCCTTGCACCTCCAGGGTCCGGGTTCGATTCCCGGCCAGGCTCGATTCCCGTCTCTGTGTGCATGGAGTTTGCATGTTCTTCCCGTGCTTGGTGGGTTTCCTCCGGGTACTCCGGTTTCCTCCCACAGTCCAAAGACATGCAGATTAGGCGATTTGGCGTTCCTAAATTGACCATAGTGTGTGTGTGTGTGCTCTGCGATGGATTGGCACGCTGTCCAGGGTGTACCCTGCCTCGTGCCCTGAGTCTCCTGGGATAGGCTCCAGGTTCCCGCGACCCTAAATACAGGATAAAGCGGTATAGAAGATGAATGAATGAATGAATAATCAAATCTAAAGTTTTAAAATCTGGGGAACTGCATCTTGTCATGTTTCTTAAACCATTCCACATTGATTTTTACAGTACAGCAGGGAACGTTATCTTGCCAATAGGAAACACTGTTTCTATGAATTACATCAACATGAACAATGATATGTATTTAGTAATATCCATATGAATTACAGGATCCACAGTTTCCAAGGAGAACAACACCAAGAGCATCATGCTGTCTTTGCTTGACTTCTTCCCATACTGCATTCTTCCTGATGCCATAGCTGTATCTTCCACAGGTAAGTGATGAACAATCACCCTGCTGTCCACATGATGTAAAAGAACATCTGAATATACAGTAATACCGGGCCACCTTTTTCCATTGGTCCATGGAATAGTTCTGGTGTTCAAAAGGCAATTTCTGCAGAGGACTGGGGTTAGCACAGGGCCACTGACCAGTCTGCAGCTATGCAGCCCTATACGCACGGCAAGTAGCAATGAATTACATTTTCTGACACCTTTATAGCAATAACATGCATTAATGCTTTCTGTAATATGTGCAACAGCAGCTTTTTTTATGAGATCTGATCAGACAAGCTAGTCTTTGCTGCCTACCAACATTAGTGAACCCCGGTCACCCATGATCTTGTGATGGATTGGCTCCCTGTCCAGGGTGTGCCCTGCCTTGTGCCCTAAGCCTCCTGGGATAGGCTCCAGGTCCCCACAACCCTGAATACAGGATAAAGCGGTATAGAAGATGAGTAAGTGAGTGAGTGAGTGAGGGTCACCCATGACCCTGTTTCCGGATAACCAGTTGTCATTTCTTGGATGACTTTTGGTAGGTGTTACCACTGCATACTAGGAACACTTCACAAAACCTTTTATTCTCTGCCCATTCTTCTTGCTTTATATTATTTTTTTGCATTTTCCCCCGATTTTCTCCTTAATTTAGTCGTGTCCAATTCCTCCCCGTTACTAGGGGGATCCCACATTAAGGCAACTACTACCACTCAGCCGGGAGGGCCGATGACTGTCACGTGTTTCCTCCGAAACATCGTCCAGGCGACTGCATCTTTTCAAACTGCTCGCCCACGCACTGTTAGGGGCGCAAGCTCACAGACACCCCTGATTGGTTTATGTGATTAATGTGGGAGCACTAACTACCTCTAATCCCTCGCCTCTGAGAAAGCTCAGCCAATCAGCTCTCTCTAGACCTCCGGCTGTGAGAGGTTACAGCATCACCCGGGTACCGAACCAGCGATCTCCGGATGATAGGGCGAGCACTTTACCACTGTGCCACTCAGAGGCCCCTTGCTTCCAACTTTAACTTTCTTAACCAGTAGAAATGGCTGGTCACTTGATGGCAAATAGTCAATCAAGTTTTTGCACATTTTAGTGGATTGTGTAGTCTAAAACAATTAATAATATATAGTACCAGTCAAAAGTTTGAACACACCATCTTATTCATAGTTTTTCCCTTTTTCCGTGTTCGATTCCCGCCTCGGGTCGTTGTGCATGGTGTTCCCGTGCAGTGCATGTTGTCCCTGTGCTTGGTGGGTTTCCTGTGGGTACTCATGCAAACATACAAATTAGGCTAATTGCCTGTCCCAAATTACCCGCAGTGTGTGTGTAAGTTTGTCTATATGTGTGTTTCCTGCAATGGATTGGGGCCCTGTCACGTGCCCTAAGTCTGTATACAAGACGAAGCGGTAGGGATGATGAGTGAGTGACATTGAAATCATGACAGAACAAATATGGACTTATGTAGTCGAAAATTCCATATTTTTTAAAATTTGTTAAATAATCCTTAGCCACCATTATGTAGCCACAATTTGCTTTGATGACAGCTTTGCCCACTCTTGGTATTCTCTCAGTCAGCCTCATGACGTCATCACCTGGAATGGTTTCCCAAACAAGAGTTCCCAGTAATGTTGAGAACTTGTTGACTGCTTTTTCTTTACTCTCTGGTCCAACTCAACCCAAACCATCTCAAATGGATTTAGATGGGATGATTATGGAGGCCAATTCATCTGATGCAGCACTCTATCAGACAAATAGCTCTTATACTGTACAGTGTCACCAGCAAAGCTCCTCCACACCATCACAGGTCCTCCTCGATGCTTCACAATGGGAACTACACATTCAGGAACCATCTGTTTACCCGCTTTCTGGCTAATAAAGACACAGAGGTTAGAGCCAAAATTCTCAAATTCGGACTCATCAGACCAAAGGACAGTTTTCAACTGATAGAATATCCATTCTTTGTGTTTCTTTGCCCAAGCAAGGCTCTTTTTCTTCTTCTTGATTTTCTGCTGATGTAATGGTTTCTTTGCTGCAATTTGACCATGAAGGCCTGACTCACACAGTCTTCTCTGAAATATGTCTGCCGCTTGAACTCCGAGAAGCATTTATGTGGGCTCTAATCTGAGTTGCTGTAAGTCATCAGTTTCTGAGGCTGGTCATTATAATTCACTCGACTCATGAGAGCCAATTTCGCAATAGCGTTTAATGGTTTTGGAGATTTCATTTGGGGCTACATTCAAATTTCTTGAGTGTTGAACAATGTTAAAATAAAGAAAAACTGAAAAAGAAGGTGTGCCTAAACTTTTTACTGGGTATAGATCTCAATTTCTCTCCAAACTTTAATGAAAAGAAACATATACTGTATATAAGAATATACAGTATGTAAGCTAAGGTGATACAGTTGAGTCCATTGAATTGAAAAGGAATACAAGAACGATAATATAATAGAAAAAGAAGTCAGAATGTTTCCTCTCCCTGCCAGCAGAGGTCCTGCTTATTAGAAATCTAACATGACCTCTACCCTCCTGGGTTCCTCATTCCTTCCTGGTTCTCGGTAAGTTCTGAGCTGTATGCTTGTATCTGCCTTGATCTATTTTGACCTTTGGATATTTTTATTTGAATATTACACTCTAGCCTTTATTTATTTGATCTCTTCTGCCATAACATGTGTTTGATGGTTTGAACAAGATTTTGGACTACTTTTCCCTTTGTGCACTAAGCTTGTATGGTTCACTTATCATTTAGGCTCATATAGTTACATACACATCACAAACTGTGTTTTCACTTTGGATTAAACAGAAATCAGCAAACTTCTCCCAACGTAGTGAAGGAAAGCCAATTCTGATTTCATACGTGGTTTCGGGGGAAAAGGTACAAATATGATAATTATAAAAATGTATCCTTGCGCAGAGATAAAAGTCTGGCACATCTTGAAGACTGGAAGATTAAAAAAAAATGTCACTTGGTCTTTTTTCAATCTTCAACTGTCCAGTGTCTCTGAGCCTGTCCCCAGTGTAGAAAGATTCCTGTTTATGCTGACAAAAGTAATGATTTGAGTTACTGTAACTTTTCTGTCAGCGTTAACCAATCTGTTCATTCTTCTCTGACCTCTCTCTTCAACAAGGCATTGTTAGCTACAGAACTGCTGTTCACTGGATGCTTTCTTGTTTTTTTCCACACCAACCTTTGTCAGCACTATAGCCTGCTGTTTGTGAAAATATAGAAGATATGCAGTTTCTGAAATATTCAATACAGTAATAACCTTGCCATGGTGCAAGTCACTGAGTTCATGTTTTTCCCTGTTCTGATGTTAGACGTGAGCAGAACTTATGAACCGATCTTGGTGCATTCCGCTGCTATCACAGTGATTGGTTGTGGTTTTTGTATATGGGCAAAAGAATGTGGACACATAACTATCACACCCGGAGGAATTCATTTGTGTTGAGGTCAGGGTTCTGGGCTAGATGTGCTGGATGGACCCTCAGGGTATGACTCCATAAGACGTCTGGGCTGTTTTGGTCTGGTGCCTTGACGTTATGAACAGAACCTTTGGGTGCTGTAGTTTGCAGAATGGGTCCTCCGTGGATCTGTATTTGTCCAGCATACCCCATGGGTGTTTGATCAAAATGGGTTCTGGAGAATTTTGAGGCTGTATTAGTGGCCTAGGCCATGGGGTCTTTGTCTGCTGGGCCCCATGCGTGGTAGGCTGTATTCTCCTGGTTGTTCTGGTGCATATTTTCATTGCCAGCGTCGGCATTTTTTCAGCGATCGACCCAGACAGAAAGGCCTTTGGTCTCTGCAGGCACTTGTGAGCTTTGGGTGCCCATGATCCTGTCACCAGTTTACTGGTGTATAATTAATAATCCATGGTAATGTGTTAATGTTATGGCTAATCAGTGTATGTTTTGAGCTGCTTAATTCCAGTGGAGAGAAATCTTAACACTATACTGTAGCACACAAAGACATTCTATACAGTTGTGTCCTTTCATGTTTGTGGCCATGTAATGCATTTTCAATATAACTGTTTTTTTTATCAGGTACAGCCAAATGTTGATCTATCCAGACCATGCATAACAAAATGTAAAAACTACATGCTATGATTAGGGGTTTGTTTGGATTGTATGCACATGCAGTACTGTATGTACTGTATACTGTAGGTTGAGCATGTTGACAGTATTTTGATGAATTCGAGTCCTCTTTTTAAAAATGGTGAGTTTTTGAGAATATTTTCCATCTCCGATTATCCTGTGGTGGCTGCCAGGTTCTTGCTTAATGAATGTTGCTTGACAGTGAATATGAGAAACATAACATACAGTATCTCAGATAGTAAGGAAAGAGATAAATGCTATCCGTTTCACTCAAGACCAGGCCACTAGTGTCATCTACATTCTTCTAGCATTCCCAGTCTCATTCTCATCCTGCCCACATTCATAGTAACTCACTGTGACTGCATATCTCAAAAGGTAAAACCTTATCTTTGACATGTTCACAGTTAAGAACTATTTGTGGTTTGCATCCCCAACCTTGGGTTCAATCATGCATGTGTGTCACTGAAAATCTAATCAACAGTGTTCAGATCGCAATGGCTTAGGCAGTGTAATTTGTTCCACTGATGCATAAACTGATGCAATAACATAGAAGTATTTTGCGTTTAGCTCGAGTTTGACTTACCTTCAGGCTTATGTTCACCTGTAAAATCACATTTTATCTATGCATACTGGCAACATATTAATCCCATGTCAGGTAGTACATCGCTTCTGGTTGTTGTTCAAGCCTGAATGATTAAAAAATTGATTTGTCTCTCTGTTGTATACTCCATTTGCATCCCTTAATTGCAAAATTATATCATCTAAATCTTGTCAGCTCGGTTGCTGTGTTTGTATTTGTTGCACCTGACATTTCCGAATATTGCAGCAGCCCTTGATTACTTCTTTCATATGCATTTTAATTCTATTATTTATTTTTTTTGTTGCAGCACACCAGTCTTATTTTCACTCACTCATCGTCTATACTGTTATATCCTGAATACAGGGTCACGGGAGGGGCCTGGAGCCTAAACCAGTAGACTTAGGGCATGAGATGGACTGGCTCCCCGTCCAGGGTGTACCCTATAGTGATGGGAAGTTTGAATCATTTTTGTGACTCGGTTCTTTGAATCTCGGTCATCGAAATGAATGAATCTTTCTTTTTTGAGTCATTTAGTTCATTTCGTTTTTTTTATAAGAAATAAAATGAAATGTTGCATTTTCAGTAAAAAGACCCCCAATACGTCTACAGTACATACACAAATTTTGGTTACTGTTTCAGTAATGAAAATATTACAATGCAGCTAAGGACATATTATAATAATAAACAGAATGAGTAGCTCACCTCTCATATCTTCCAGTCTGAGTCGTTCATTCTTCTGAATCTATTGCACCGCATAGCGTCTATGGGAGTCACGTGGCAAAACAGCGAACGACTCGGGACTTGAAGACTCGTCGAAAAACCGTTCAACTCTGTTTCCTGTGTACTGCACTGCATAGCGTCTATAAGAGTCACATGACAAAAGAACGAACGACTCAGAGTAGAAGAGTTATTGAGAAAGAATCGCTCAATTCTATTTCCTGTACATAACCTACGGGGGTTTGCGATGATTTGCGCGATCGCGCTCAGTAGAAAATGAACGAATCACTCTCCGAGACGACTCGTTCTTCTGAGTCACGTTAAAGATCGAAAGAAGAGAACGAATTGTTCATGAACGACTCATCACTAGTACCCTATCACAGGGCACACACTCGTACGAACAGACTCGCGCACTCTTTTGCACACTGCGGGCAATTTGGGAACTCCAATTATCCTAAACTGCATTTCTTTGGACTGTGGGAAGAAACCGGAGCATGTGGAGAACATGAAGAACTTAAAGAATTGCTTTAAATATACACCAAAGCCTCTTGTATGTAGGATTCATGAAGAGTGAGACAACAAATATTGTACAGACCATGGCACATGAGAAGAAACAGAAAGTAAGTAGAGATGCCCTTCTACTGTATAGCAGTGATGAGCATAAGAGTGAATAGATGGATACAGGGCTAGGAATTAGGACTAGATTCAAAATAATTAATAATACTTAAGTTCAAGTCCTATCTTAAACTTAAGATAGCAAATACAAATAACGCATCCTTTATATACGGCAAAATTCCCAGCAGGTGATTATTGATTTCTTTTTTTTTTCTTTTTTTTTCCTATTGAAAACTCATTTCCTATCATCAGTAACAAAATCATCTCGATTACTCTCTCTCTCTCAGACTGATCAGTCATGCTTTATTTATAGTTTCCATCCATTATGCAGTGTCTACTATTGCCAGAATAATGCATCCCCTCTATTTAATAAGAGCTTTACACGCTTCACTCACCATTCTTCATAGATTATTACTAACTGAATCAAAAGTAGCATTGTTTTATTTGTCAAAAGGCAAATCACACTCTGACTAAAATTAATGTTTGAGAATAGTGACTAAGAAATTATTTGTTTAGAAAAACATTTTAATTACAGTTCTCACTAGCTGTTTTTTTTTTTTTTTTTCCTCCTCCTGCTGATTCCAGAATTTGGTCCCAGCATGCATTTAAAACCGATCTCTCTTACTGTAGTTCAGCTGATGCACAGTCCGAGGTGGCAGTGTGTGCCATGCTAGAATAATGAGAAACGTACAGCTGGGGATGCCACATTTGCTTGAGAGATTTTTTTCAGGTCTTATACTGTATATTTGTCTGCATGCTACAGTAAGTCATTATATATTACAGGCAGGGGTGGAAATGTAATTTTTTTTATATATATATATTTTTTTACCTCTGTCATGTTGTGTATCTGGATTGTGGTGCAGAACAGTTGTTGTTTTAGATGAGATGAATTGAAAATGAAGAAAGCCTGTCTGGTAATTTTAAATTGCCGTCATTTGTGATTCTTTATTAAAAGCAACATCATGCTGTTGAAGGATGATTTCGAATGCTGTTTGGTTTAGTTTAAAAGCTGTGCATGTTTTGCTTTTGAAGAGCTGATTTTCTTATATTTTAATGTAGTCTTGAGAAATAGTTCTCTAGGCTTCCAGAAGGCCCTTATGGCTCTCATTTTTGGCAAGTTTTTGACTCTTATTTGGAGTCCAGTCCCTGTACCTGAGCAAATCTTTAGCATCAAACAACATAATATTATGTGGCGCGGTGGTGTAGTGGTTAGCACTGTCGCCTTGCACCTCCAGGGTCTGGGTTCGATTTTGATTTTGAAATTGAGTAACATCCAATTCTTAGTCCATAGAGTTTAATACAGTATGATGTTAGCCCACCATTTGCAGCTATAACAGCTTCAGTTCCTCTGGGAAGGCTTTCCACACGATTTAAGAATGTGTTTATGAAATGTTCGACCATTCTTCCATAATTAAAAGACATCCATGTCTTTATTGACTTTGCTTGTGCACTAGTTCCCAGCCCTGTTGGAACTGGTATGGAGTTATTTTTCAGGAGTTGGCCCTTTATGTCCAGTGAAAGGAACTCTTAATGCTTCAGACCAAGACATTTTGGACAATTTCATGCTCCCAACTTTGTGAGCAGTTTGTGGACGGCCCCTTCCTGTTCCAACATGACTGCGCACCAGTGCACAAAGCAACGTCCATAAAGACATGGATGAGCCAGTTTGTCTTTATCATCAGTGTCTGACCTCAAAAATGTGCTTCGGGAAGAAAAGTAAAAAATTCCCATAAACACAGTAAACCTTGTTGCCAACATCATATTAATCCCTATGGATTAAGAATTGGATGTTACTCAAATTCATATGCATACGAAGCTAGGTGAGCAAATACTCTATCTAATAATTTTTTTTACTCATTTAACTTGCACCATATAATTTGCACAATGCCTATATTTGCACTGATGTATATACACTGCTACTAAATGCTAAACTGCATTTCATTGCATTTTCATATCTGTACCATGCAATGACAATAAAGTTACGTCCCCACCTACCTATCTTTAGATATATTTTTTCAAAATCCAAAAAATATTTTACATAATTAAATGTACATTTTTAAAAAGTTGTTTTTCCCCCAATGGGTTCTCAATTCTCAATTTGATATATAATTTATGCATAAGACCATATGGAATGTGGATAAATCACCTAAAGTGCCTGCAAGTCAATTGTATTTTGTGCATTTTACTGTATTTAGTAATAACGGCAAGCATATTTTTGATATTTTTACATAAAGATGCAAAATGCTTACTGCAATCCATAAGATAGCAATTCTTTCTTCATAAATTTTAGTAGCTTGATGTAAAAACAAACAAGTAACTTACTTATTTAAAATCTGAATACGTGCCCAAAGCTCACGGAAAGACTGTTTCAAATAAGAAGTCTGTACAATTGTGGTAAGCAGAAAATCCTCTAATAATGTTCAGCACATCAAAATCTGAAGCAGATGAGCTTCAACAGGAAAGGACCACATCGAGGTCCACTTCTGTCAGACCAAGAATAGAAAGCTGAGGCTGCAGTTGGCACAGGCTCATAAAAACGGGTTAGCCGAGGAAACAAACCAAAAAAAAAAGCATTGCCTGGTCTGAAGAATCTCGATTTCTGCTGAGGCCCACAGATGGTTGGGTGAGAATTTGGCATCGGCAGCATGAATCCATGGACCCAACCTGCCTTGTGTCAACAGTGAACGCCATTGGAAGTGGTGTAATGGTATGGGGAATGTTTTCTTGACACACCTTTGGCTATTAATACCAATCACTTCTATTTGAGTTTAATGTTCTTTAACCTTCACAATCACCAGTTCTGAATCCATAGGAACACATTAAGGATGTGGGACAACTGGGGACTCAGCATGAATGTGCACCTGAAAAATTAGCAGGAACTCTATGACGCAATCATGTCAACATGGACCGAAATCTCAAATACAATTAATTGCTAAATTTAAGTATTTGAGTAGGATAAAAAAAGAAAATAATCATCATACCAGTAGTTTTGACACGTTTAGCATCTTTCAATTTAAAGGCTGAGTTTTTTTTCCTTGTGTGTATTATTGTAGGTGTTTTATTTTTAGCTTTAATTTATTGGTATGATCATACAGTTAGAAATTTGCTTAACATACCCATATGTAAGCATTTTATGTCTCCGAGTGTCAGGGACCCATAAGTAATCAGTCAATTTGATATATGGGATATATATATATATATATATTTGGGGCGGCCCCTTCCTGTTCCAACATGACTGTGCACAAAGCAACGTCCATAAAGACATGGATGAGCCAGTTTGGTGTGGAAGAACTTGACTGGCCTGCACAGAGCCCTGACCGCAACCTGATAGAACACCATAGGAATGAATTATACTGGTGACTGTGAGCCAGGCCTTCTCATACAACATCAGTCTCTGACCTCAAAAATGTGCTTTGGGAAGAAAAGTCAAAAATTATTAACTTTATTATTTATATATAATATAATATAATATAATATCTATTATTATATTAACTTAATCATCTGAATCAACTAATTAACTCTAAACACCTGCAAAAGATTCCTGAGGATTTTAAGAACTCCAGCCTGGTTCATTACTCAAAACCGCAATCATGGGTAAGACTGCCGACCTGACTGCTGTCCAGAAGGCCATCATTGACACCCTCAAGCAAGAGGGTAAGACACAGAAAGAAATTTCTGAACGAATAGGCTGTTCCCAAAGTGCTGTATCAAGGCACCTCAGTGGGAAGTCTGTGGGAAGGAAAAAGTCTGGCAGAAAACGCTGCACAACGAGAAGAGGTGACCGGGCCCTGAGGAAGATTGTGGAGAAGGACCGATTCCAGACCTTGGGGGACCTGCGGAAGCAGTGGACTGAGTCTGGAGTAGAAACATCCAGAGCCACCGTGTACAGGCGTGTGCAGGAAATGGGCTACAGGTTGCAAATTTTGCATGTCATTCGGAAATCAAGGTGCCAGAGTCTGGAGGAAGACTGGGGAGAGGGAAATGCCAAAATGCCTGAAGTCCAGTGTCAAGTACCCACAGTCAGTGATGGTCTGGGGTGCCATGTCAGCTGCTGGTGTTGGTCCACTGTGTTTTATCAAGGGCAGGGTCAATGCAACTAGCTATCAGGAGATTTTGGAGCACTTCATGCTTCCATCTGCTGAAAAGCTTTATGAAGATGAAGATTTAATTTTTCAGCACGACCTGGCACCTGCTCACAGTGCCAAAACCACTGGTAAATGGTTTACTGACCATGGTATTACTGTGCTCAATTGGCCTGCCAACTCTCCTGACCTGAACCCCATAGAGAATCTGTGGGATATTGTGAAGAGAAAGTTGAGAGACACAAGAATCTGCAAAAGGATTCCCGACCAAGTATTGAGTGCAGAACTGAACATAATTATTTGAAGGTTGACTTTTTTTGTATTAAAAACACTTTTCTTTCATTGGTCGGATGAAATATGCAAATTTTTTGAGATAGGGATTTTGGGTTTTCATGAGCTGTATGCCACAATCATCAATATTAAAACAATAAAAGGCTTGAACTACTTCAGTTTGTGTGTAATGAATCTAAAATATATGAAAGTCTAATGTTTATCAGTACATTACAGAAAATAATGAACTTCATCACAATATGCAAATTTTTTTAGAAGGACCTGTGTGTGTGTGTGTGTGTGTGTGTATATGTATGTGTGTGTGTATATATATATATATATATATATATATAGATATAGATATAGATACATACATACATACATACATACATACATATATACATACAGTACAGTGGTTACTCAACGGGAATGTCTATGACTGCCGCGCACTCTGTCGCGGCCAAAATTAATCAGTCGCAATTCAAAGTAATTTGTGAAATGACCGCCAGGTGGCGCAAAGGGACATTTTGTAAAACGGCTGCAATTAATTTTGTTTAGACAGACTCTGTTACTATCTGTCTATTGTTATTGTTAAAGAAAACAGCACAAACAACGGCTCAATGGCTTGTAAAATTTTTTTTATTTTTAACAGTAAAAATGTAAATTTTGGAGTCAGTGGTCCGAGCACAACGTAATAATCTTTGTATGATAAAATGACTCGTGGCATGAATCTACACGAATCGCTTCAGTTTCCAATAATCATTTAACACTGACTGGCATTAAATGATGAAACAGCAAACGAACATGATAATAATAATCTAAAGAATAATAATCATCTTGATTTTAGCTGTTTATGTCCAGCATTGAATAATTATTTAATAATTAATAATTAAAGCTGCTCACATTGCGCTCGTTTTCACTTAAAAAAAATGCAGTGTTTAATCAGCAAGTATATGTCGCCTCTCTTTATGATAGATGAATATCCTGACTGAAACAAAGCTGCACGTGTTGGCTCATATCGGGAGCATTTTGATCAAAGGGGAGATAAAAAGTGAAAGTGTGTACCAACGACATAGCACTATGCATGTGTGTGAATGGCTGAAATGTGGTTGTGAATAACTCTTTTAGTGAATGTAAAATGTTCGCGGGAACCCGCCGCGCGTGTGTGCTCTTTCACTTTGCCGAGTTTTGATCTAAAGTCAACGCGCGCCGATATGAGAGATTTATCAGAGATTTCTCTTTCCCAGAAATACAACAAATACACATTTATACGTGTTAAATAAGCGGTCTTTGAAATAAGGCATTTCGCACAGCGCCGCAGTCATAATGTACTAAAATATTTTTGCTGTGTATAGTTGACCGCACGCGCACAACCTCTCACGGGCGGGCCTCTGAATATGCCGTTTTAACGGGGGTGGGGATAAGAAACACCGCACCGACAGAAGTAGACTAATGATTATGAATGCGTCGGGGAAAACGGCAAGGAAACTGACTGGCTATTTTAATAATTCATTAATAAGTTGATGTCTTTGGTTTCGGCTGTGAGTAGATGCGCTGTAGTAATCCACGATCACAGAAACCCACACAGAATAGCGCTGTATCCCTGTTTGCTTTCATTATTTTACAACATCATAACGTTTTCTCGTCATTGTGTCCTGCACTTAAATAAAAGTAAAGTCTAATAAAGGCTATGTAGCTTATATAGGTTTATTATATCGTTTTTGCCCATTAATCTGACAACACCTGTGGCTCACCCACGTTTTCTGATACACACAGCCAGAGTTTTCTCATTGGTATTAAACTAAAAGGCTAAAAAGAAGGCATTGTCTGGTTGGGTTATTTTAAACTGCAGCCTCACTGGACTTTATTCTGTTATGATGTTGTTGACTAAGGACCTGATATTAAAACCAAATATAGTAGCATGAGGTCATTAAATGGAGACATGTTCAGGACATTTGTCTAGTCCTCATAATGGGCCAAGAATAAGATGTACAAAAAAGACAAATTTATTGTTAGGAGCAAGTAAGGTACATTTTCAAGGTATTCAAATTATGAAATGGGGGGGGGGGGGACTGGGGAAAACTTGCTAGAACTTGCTCTGGCTGCAAGATTTTAAAACATTGGGGTTTTCTGCCTATTTCAATTGCTAAAACAGTTGGTTTTAGAGTTGGTGTGTTGGCACTATTCATCAAGTTGGGAAGAATTTTTTTAAGTAATTTGTCTCTCTTTTCACTTTGGGGGTAAAACTAAATAATAAAAAAAAACTAAATTGCCATAGAAAATGTATTGTGTTTGACGGCTGCTCCTTACAAGGGATCAAGACCACGGAGCATCCAATCCGCACACAACTAGGGACAGGTTTTAAACCAGATGCACTTCCTGATACAACCCTGATTTACCATTTTTATCCGGGCTTGCGATTGGCACTGCATCCAGTGGATAGGGTTTGGGCATTAGGTAGGAATTGAACCTGGGCCTTCTGCATTGGCAGGCAAGAAACCAACAGTACAGTACAGTACCACTGAGCCGAGCCACCAATGCCCCTGTGCTTAATGTACTGTATGTGCAAAAAAAGTTTTTTCTTAAGCAAACCTGTACCCCCCCCCCCCAATCTAATCACTAGAAATAATAGTACGACAACTATGATATTTTATCTTTTGTTTGTGTGAACGTTTAACACAAAGTCAGAGTGAGCACACTGTATGACGCTGCAAAACACCATCAGTAATGACTGACATTTCCTTTCCTCTCTGAGTAACACGTAGGTTGAGCCTACTGAGCCAAATATCCGATTGAGAAGAACACAAGTATTTTTTTTCTCTCAAAATAGTAAAAATCACATTTTTCTCACAATGGGATGAATTAAAGAGGAATTACAGAAGACTGGTGGGGCCATCTTACAAGCGGCTCACCAACAGCTTGGAGAGTCCATTATCCACCGGGTCAGCACAAAGGCTCAGTGGTCACGCTACGGATTAAAGCAAATATGTCCAGGAAAGTGGTGTCTGTGCCCTCAGGTGCTACAGCAACCCTGAGAATTCACCTGGGCACTCCTTTTCTTTGCCAATGTCAAGAAGGTTCTCCCAAGTGGAACCAAACTGGACAAAAGGTTGTCAGGTGTTAAAACACCACCTCGGACAATTATCTAATGTTCCATACAAAATTTATAACTTTTAAAACTTTGTTGTAGAACAAGTGAACATTTCCCTTGATGAACCTATTTACCCAGCCTGCCACACATATATTTGTGAGTCATGAATGTTAAGGTGTAGATGATAATTAGAAGGTTGTGTGGAGACCCCTTAGATTCTCAAGAGTCAAATCTCAGTTGAATTAAGAGGGGGGGAAATTCTCTCTTTACTTTCTTACAACAGGCAGCAAGGGCAATTTGTTTCTTTGCTTGAAAGGATTTTCTCTTGCAAGTCAGACACTAAACAACTCCAGGTTGCCTTGAGCTGGATCCATTATGGACTGTGATCAGGGCAGAAGTGGTGCCACTCTGAACTAGTTAGCAGCTAACAGAGAAATGGAAATGACAACATCTGTCACCAGCTGGAAAACTATGCCAGGTTTTACCTGCTTGTCCCATAGAGCCTCTGAGGGAAGTAAACAGCTCATCTGCATCTGTCACTTGGCCTGTACAACTCATTTTTTCCTTCTTTGGTCAGTTCCACCTGTGGAAAATGGGCATTTATACCCAGGAATAAGAGAAAGAGAGTGATTAATAGCAACAGTAAGGACAATATCTATACTTATAATAAAACTAAATATTTGGCGTGTCTACATTGAAGATATATAATTATTTTTTTTGGGGGGGGCGGGGCATAAGATGAGTAATGGAACACATCAAGATGTTTTTGGGAATTTTTATTTGTTTGTTTGTTTGTGCACACATCATGTAAAAAGTCCTGAACAACTTTTAACGGGGTTGAGCTTAAGGTGACACATAGACTTTGTTTCATTGCAATCGGCAGACTGGAAGAGATGTTACTCACTCCCTCACTCATCCTCTATACCACTTAATCCTGTATTCAGGGTCACATGGGGGCCAGAGGCTCAAGGCGTGGTACATCCTGGACAGGGTGCCAATCCATCGCAGGCCACACTTATTTACACACAATATAGACAAATTGGGAAAGCAAGTTAGCCTAATCTACATGTTTTTGGACTGCGGGAGGAAACCGGAGTACTCTGAGGAAACCCACCAAGCACAGGGAGAACATGTAACTTCTATGCACTCAGAGGCTGGAATCGAATCTGGCTGGGAATCGAACCCAGACCCTGGAGGTGCAAGGCGACAGTGCTAACTCCTAGATATGCTACAGTACTTTGAAATTTAAATGGAAAATGCCCTATATCATATTAAAAAAAAAATACATTGACCTTGAAAAAAAATAAATTAGTTCATCTCAAACTTCAGCAGATGGCGCGGGACATATAATATGTGCTTATGAGTGTGCAATAGAAATCTACTTAATAAACGCGATCTCACACCTTCATTCCGCACACTTCACAGAAACACGTAAAAGTTTTAGTTCAACAGATGGCATTGTACATTTTTAAAAAACGTACTTATGAGTGTGCAGTTAAATTCCACATGAACAAAGTCATGGGCACAGCTACTATAATATTTAGAATAGCAGAAATATATACAGGTATATTGTAAGTGATGCCAGGGTATTAAACATTTTTGTTGAATGAAATATTCTCTTTCTAATAAGGTTTTTTGTCACTTATAAAAATTTACTTTACATTATAAATGTGGTACTGCATATGAATATTTTTAAGAATGACTGTTTATAACGATCGTTCATATGTTTCCTGTTCATAAAATCAAAACTTGCTGTTTATAGACCATCCATGAATACATTCCATCCTTCATGATGTCTGTAGATTTGATTCTCCATGGCAAGTGTCTAATCAGTAATGTGGGATAAATAATGAATTACTGACTTCCACAAGTGTGAACGTAAGGTAGTAACAGTTGTGGAGGATTTTTTTTCAGGTGTTTGCTTTCACCTCTCCTCTCTTGACTCTCAGTCAGTGTAGATGAGGCCTTACTGACATACTGTACATAGCAAAAGCTGCGCTTGTATTTTTATCTCAGCTGGAAAGAATGTACTTCTGTCTCTTTTTGTGAGTGTTCAGTCTCTCTCATTTTCTTTTCCCACTAAGTCTTAACTGCCTTTAAGTCTGATTTATTATTTTTGCTTGAAGGCTCGAACATGCTGAATGTATAGACTTCACTGCCACAATAAACCTCTGCTACTGACAGGTGAAGCCATCTTAGACCTAGTAGAGACTCTCGTACTGTACAATCTCTCCAAATGTTCTCTCATAAGCACAAATACCACCACCTTGGATATAATGAGAAATGTTTTTATTTTTCATAATTTAATTATGAAAAGTCAAATTTATTTTAAATTCATTACACATCAATTAAATTATCTAAAGTCCTTTTTGTTTTCATTTAGATAATTATGGCTTATACTGTAGCTCATGATAACCAAAAATCCAGTATTTCAAACTATTCGTATTTTTCAAATAGTATTTTGTTTGAATTAAAAAACTATTCATACAGTGTATATATACCGTCTTCTTCACTACGCACAGCCGGAATTATGAGGAAGGCTGATGACTTGACAGTTGTCTAGAAGGCAACCATTCCCACCCTCCAAAAGGTCATCACTGGAAGGGCTGGAAGAGGGATGTACTGTATTGAAGCATATTTATGAAAAGTTGCCTGGAAAGGAAAAGTGTGGTAGGAAAAAGTGCAAAAGTACAGTAGAAGGGGATGTCCACCGCCTTAAGAAGATTGTAAAGCAAAGCCTATTAAAGTGGGAGAGCTTTACATGGGAGTGAGGCTGGAGTCAGTTCATCAAGAGCCACCACTTCGCACGTGTTAACGAAATGGGGCTAAAACGGTTGCATTATTAGCACCCATACCTGGGCTAAATGAAAAAAAAAATTATATATATATTAGGGCCGGGACTTTAAGGCGTTAATTTAGATTAATTAATTACACAAAAATAATGTGTTAAATTTTTTTTAACGCATTTTAATCGCACTTATTATTGCACTGTGGAACGTTTCTCACTGGACCGATTATACTGGAGCACCAACTAGCGTTCAGACAAAAAAAACCACAGTGAACATGGTCAAAAAAGCTGGTGAGACCGCTTTGGTTGGCCCTGTGGATGGGAAAATTTGTTATAAAAACCGAATGGATGGAAGCGTCAGGGTTTCCAATGTTCTGAATGTACTTGAATGTATTGTGTTTTACTTAAAAAAACAGTTTACAGAAGGTCTACCTACCTATAGGGTACCTGAAGTTCTGAAATGTAGGCTACTATATTTCTAAATATTCTATTGCTACACTTAATGGCAATATTGCACTGGTCTGTTGGACTTGGTTGAACAAAAATAAACTATTTTGTTGCTTAAGCTTATTTATTCAGTCATTATTCAATGGTATACTAAAAATTAAAAAAACCTACTTCTCACTGTTCTCAGGTCAAATATTTATATGCGATTAAAATGCGATTAATTTCGATTAATTATTTACAAAGCCTCTAATTAGATTTTTTTTTAAATAGAGTCCCGTGTTTATGTATGTACTGTATGTATTGGTGAGATGAACAGTTTTGTTTAATTTTTTGTGAACTGCTGACAATATTTCTCCTAAATTCAAAATATAACTATATTATATGTATATTATGCATACTCATCTGCAATATTATATACACACGTATACACACTGTTTTAATTTTGTTCCAAAAGCTGTCAGTGCAGATGGACACATAATTAATGATACTGATAGAATCCACCACAAGACTTGCCAGGAAAAAAAAAAAAAACAAGGTTCTACGCTGGCATATCTGTTTCCTTTTCATTTTTGTGACTGTCATGCTCTTCAGTGGTCTGTGGTTTTATGCTACCACTGCATATTTTATTTGTGCTGGAAATGTTTTAGATAGTGACTTGGATAGCTGTGTCTGCATTTGAGCTGAAATTTGTCCTTTACATTGCAAGTGAATTGTCAATCATGAAGGGATAATGTTTCATTGTGTACATTATAAGATTGTTTTTGTACATGTACAGTACATGACTGAATGCCAATTAGGATTGAATTTAAATGTGTTTGTAATGTTAGTAGTTAGATAGTATGATAGATGCAGGACTAGATTCATTTAGCAATGGGAAATAATAATTATAGGAAAGATTGTCAGGGTTTCTTATCTCCACTACATATTAAATATATAATTTTGTTTTTTATATATATATATATATATAACCTCAGAACTCCCTATTGCAGCTCAGAAATGGCATCTCACCTCATTATTAAGATTTTGAGGAGTATAGGGAGGAGAGAGAGCTTGAAAATGTCAGTGGCAATGGGTCATATCATATAAAATTGAAAAATAAGACAACTTCATACTTTAGGCTGTCATACCATTTAAAGCACCTCTCACACTTGGACAGGCTAATATGTTCATTGGTTCGTTTTGTAATAACGAGTAATCAGACTTTCAGCTCATTGTTTAATATGTTTGTATCAAATTCTTTAGAAAGTTCTCAATCAAACATACAGTACACCCCAGTGCTTTTACAGTAGTAGATCGTTACATAAAATAAGCCCTGGCTATTACAACTACATACGTTGTTAGCTACTGTAACATAAATTTTACCTTATGCACTGTATTTACCCCGGAGGCACGAAGAGAAAGAGGGCTTAACTGTCTTCACCAATTCTCTGCTTAGTGTAGGTGGCAGCGGGGGTGTAATTGAGCACTGGCTCTGGAAAGAAGGCTGATAAAAAAAAGAAATGAGCAAGTACTGAGTTACTGTACATGTCTGTCTTTTCTCTGTAGGCTTTCCGTCACTGTGTTTGTTTTTGTTTGCATGTTTGCTTTTTTTGCTTAAATGTTAACAAGACTAAGATTAAAGGTACTTGCTTTTTATTTGTTTGTTCTTTCAGAGTAAAAGTGGGATGTAAAATGCCTTCTTGCGTTGTCCTCATTCTGTACAGATCCGCCAGGGTGTTATAGTGAGAAATTACCATTATTGTACCTTTCTTCTTTTAGTCGGTCTACTTGGTCACGTCTTCTTCAGTCCAAAATGACCTTAGATATCGTTAAACAAATAACTTCTGATATGACCGCTCTCAGTGCTGATAAAATGGATGATGTATGGGATTTAGTAGATAGTTTGTATCTTGTTCAGTATAGTCATTACATTGCGACCACTACTAAATCAACATAAATTCTTTAAGTTGTATTTAATCATTACTTCAATTTTAACTTATTCATAAAATAAAGTGAATTTGGGTGCATACATTAATTAGACATAATTAATTAAGAATTAATCAAGATCCTCTGACTCAGACCTATTGTAATTGTAAAAAAAAAATGTGTAAGAAATTTGACTCAGGTTTACTAGGCAAGTACTGTATGTTGGGACAAACACAAAAGCACATATACTGATCAGCCATAATATCACGACCACCTGCCCAATATTGAGTAGGTCTTCCCCATTTTGCCACCAAAACGGTGATGCACTGTGTGTTCTGCTACCATTTTTTTTATTTATCTCAATCAGCATTAACCTCTTGATCTACATGAGTGCTTTAATTAGATCAGATTACTGTACATGACCCAGCATTCACTCCCCATGTGCATCATTTGGCCATTGTTAAAGTCACTCAAAAAATTACGCTTGCCCATTTTTCCTGCTTCCAACACATCGACTTCAAGAAAAAAGGTTCACTTCAATTCAACTTTATTTGTATAGCGCTTTTAACAATTGTCATTGTCTTCAGAAAGACGGGTTGTTGGAAAAGGAATCAGGGTGTTCAGCCCTTTCTCATGCGATTTCAAGATATTCCACCTTGATTTTAATCTAGGATGTTGGCAAAGCTGTAGTTGTGTCAAACATACTTTTAAAGCCATTTCTATTATACAGAGCGGACTTGGAGAATGTGAATCAGCTGTTGCGATAAACCCGTAATGGGACTCTTGGAATTTATGTATTTATTAATGCAGCTTTCTTTATGTCTCATTTTCTGTGTCATCACTGGGTATCTCCCTTTACAAAGGAGCGCTCTAGAGATGTTTTTTTTTTTTTTAAAACCCTTTTAGCTAGAGTTACCTTGTTCTAACATTCGCTTCATTTGTATCAGGCTTTAAACTGGAACAAATGTAAATGTTTATTATAAATAGGTAGATAGAGACAATAGATACGTACATGGATAGCAGCACATTGGCTCAAACAGCAGTGTCACCTTGCACCTTCGGGTCCGGTGTTCGATTCCCGCATCGGATCTGTGTGCATGGACTTTGCATGTTGTCTCCCTGTGCTTGGTGGGGTTCCTCTGGGTTCTCCGGTTTCCTCCCACATGCAGATTAAACTAATTATCATTTCCATATAGCCTGAAATGTGTCAATGCATGATTGAGTGTTGACTAGAGATCCTACCATGGTTGTGCGAAACTAAATAAATACAATAGCCCTCATTGGCCTCCATGGTTCCCTACAGAGGTCGATGGATAGATTGATGGATGAGTAGGTAGGTTGTTTGGTTGGTAGGTGGTTGGTTATTGATCCAGAAGGTCATTCCAGACCCCTCCCCCCCCTAAATTTACTAAGAAATCTAAAATCCCAAATGAAAATTAAAAACATTGTATTTATTTGTTACTATAGGGGACCCTTGGATCCGCCCACACCGATGCTGACACCCAGTGCTACCATTACCTGTAAAAGCAGTGTGAGATCAACTCGCTCCCTCTTCTCATGCATGGCCTATACACTTTGGTGAAGCCTACACTGATTACGTGTCAGAAGTAAGTGACGTGATTGAATCTACATGGATTTGTCCCATTTACTTGACGGTTAGTTTTTAGACGCCCATATGGAAAATATATTTCTCTATTTATTACCTGTCAATATATTAAATGATTTAGTGTTCTGAACTAGTAAATTGAAATGTATAAGTTTCAATATAAAAATATAAGCACCTGTTTTGTATATGTAAATGTATTATTTAATTTATTGCACTATATTTTACAATCTACAGTATTGCCATATATATATATATATATATATATATATATATATATATGGCAATAGATATAATAGAGTTTTATTATAGACAACCATGTGTGTCTGAGGGCATAAATTTGGCAGGATGAGTGAATGTCGTTTGTCACGTTTTGCACTTTTTAACTACTGTACAAATTTATATAAATCCCACCTGCATGTGTAACATTCTTTGCACTAACCTACCAGTCTACTGAGGGAAGGTAAGCTTTGTTTGCACAGCAGGAGATGCGTTTGAAAGTGCGTTTGAAACTGCGCTTCTCTTTCTACTGTCACATCCACCTTCAATTTATACGTAAGAAATAAAATGTGAAAGGACGTGTGTTGTACAGTCTGATGCAAAGCAGAGAGACCTGGTTTATACTTGTCGGGTGACTTTATGTGCGTGTGTCAAAGCAGCGGCAACACAAGCAGCATTGTTCCCACACTTAACCTACGCTCATTTAAAGGAATAAATGTAACTGTAAAAGATGGGATGTCATGCACTGTGGCAAACTCTGTTCACCTTAAACTTTCAACTTCATGAGCTGCAACCGGTATAGTATACTGTAGGTGTTCCTTTTACGTTTGGTCTTTTCAGATACCTAACTATTCTCACCTACCTGTAGTTTGGGTGAGTTTGTGTCCATGATGGCCTCAGATCGCTGTTCTAGGTTCACCAGAGTGGAATACAAAGTGGAATTCTGCTGTTGTAGCCCATCTTCAGTAACTTAAAGTTTGATGTTTTGTACATGGACTAACTATTTGAGTTCCAGTCAAAAGTTTGTACACCCCTTCTAACTCCGTGGTCGTTCCTGATTTTTATTTCTTTCTACACTGTAAAACAATTCTGAAGGCGTTTATCCAAAATCCACAATAATCTCCTTTGAACAGTTGATATTGAGATGTTTATCTGCTACTTCTACTCTGTAAAGCTTCATAACGGCTCTAATCTGAGGTGCTGGTTGAGGTTAATTGGTGATTTCTGAGGCTGGTGACTCTAAATGAACGTCTCCTCTGCAGCAGAGGTCAGTTTCGGTCTCGCTTTCCTGGGAAGGTCTTCATGAGAGACAGTTTCATCATCATGGAGCTTGATGGGTTTTTGCAAATGCACTTTACAATACTGTTCTTACAAGAACTGTTCCAGAACTGCTGACCTTTGTGTATTAAAATAACAACTTACTGTTGTTGTTCTTCTTACTTAATTGCCGAATGCCATATGTGTTATTTCATAGTTAAAAAAAAAAACGAATCCAATATTGTTCTAAATGCCATTTTTCCTGTATTATTTTTGCGCAAACTCTAGTGACTGTTGTGTGTCAGATTTTCATGAGATTACCAGATTCTGAAATACTCAAACCAGGCTGATGGTACCAACATCTGCTCCATGATCAAAGTCAAAGGGGTGATGCTTTTAGATCAGTGTGATGTTTGATGTGGTCAATACATGAACTCATATTTTGACCTGTATGTGTGTGATTGTTGACATTCTGCTACTGCCACATGGTTTCCTGATTAGATAAACAGGTACAGGTAATTATTAATAAAGTAAAGTCAGTGCATTTGTTCAGCAATTGAAACGTTATGAATCTAAAATTTATTTGAATGATGTTACAACTACCACAATCCATAGAAAGTCCAAGTCCATTGATATTCAGTCTCTATTCATGCTTACTTGCACAATTTTCACAAATTATACTTGTTTGAGCTCACGCAAGTTTCTGATCTCTACATCCACTAGAGTCTAGACTCATCGAGCTTAGAATATAAATGTGTTTG
This sequence comes from Channallabes apus, assembly GCA_030522415.1. Lineage (NCBI taxonomy): Eukaryota > Metazoa > Chordata > Actinopteri > Siluriformes > Clariidae > Channallabes > Channallabes apus. The sequence goes on along the minus strand of CM060127.1, from coordinate 26,517,529 downwards.
TTAAAATATAAAAGTTTTTCTCTTTTCACTTCCAAGCCTTCATTGTTTGTCTGTTCCTTCCATGTATTATACTGTATGCTGTAGGTTTCCATGTTTTTTTTTCTACTCTCTCGATTTGAACCTTTTCTGTTTTGCTTGTCAATTCTGACTTACCTACTGTATCCTTTGTAGTTCTTCTAAATCAACCTCTTCTTTTAATTGCACCTCTAAAGCACGAGGAAATTGGTCTTATACAGTATCTGGGAAATTGTATATTTAAATAAGAATGTGTTTATTTATTTAGATTAGTCTATTTTTTTTTTTCGTATTCTGCCAAGGTTGCTAGTAAAATGCACACTTTATTCTTTGTGAACATAATCAGCAGATTGTTGTTCCGCAAGTATGGAAAAGTCATGGAAAGACAACAGACAATTATTTCCTGGGTGTCTTCATTACAGCAGGAGTCAGCAGAAGTGAGACAACCTTGAAAGTAGCTTTCAGCTTCAGAAGTCATTTTTACATCCATTACAAATAAAAGCCTTATTTGTTTACTGAAACTGTACTTTAGAGGGAAAGAATTAGGGTTTAGCATATCAGCGGTGTAAATGGAGAGAGATGTCGGCACCTGTGTCGGTGAAAGTGAAAGCTCTCATCAAGCTCTATCGACTGCTTTTTACACTCCAGTTTCAGCAGGTCGGGTTTGTCAGGTCAAGTGGCTTTTTATTGCCTTTTCAACAATATATAGTACAACTGATATTGGGTAGTACCTAGTGAAATGAGATGAGTCCCAACCTCCCCCACCCCCAACCCCCCAAAAAAACCATGGAACATACAGTATTACTGTAGCTACATGAATGCAGAGCTACATGAGGCTATAAATAACTGAATTAGACGACAACACAGGACTACATAATGTGCATTTGTGCAAATAGAACGAGACAATGTAATTACTACACGCATAAGATCAGTAACCCATTATTTTGTAAATAAAGGACAAGAAAATATATCTATATACTGTAAATAAACCAAAACCATATAATGCTGTCACACCAAACAAGATTTTGAGAAATTACAGTTACTATTTCTATGAACTCTTTTCCCGCCAACGACAGGTACTAATATACGTTATAATACATAAAAAGAATAATATGTAAAAGGCTTGCAGCAATAAGGCTGCAATTTGTATTTTTTTTTGGTGTGTGTACATGTGTGTGTTTGTCTGTCTCTGTGTGTTTGTCTGTGTCGTCACCACAATGCTTGTGGCTTTGCGCGGATACAACTTGTGGTGTAAATATCTGTGATAAAGGGCTGTGATCTTCTTCCCAGCTGCCCTCACTATCCGCTGCAACGTTTTACAATCTGAAACAGTGCAATTCCCAAACCAGGCAGTGTTTCATCTACTCAGGATGTAGTATGTGCTGAGGATGAGGCTGAAAAATGCGCTTTTCTCAGCCTTCTCGGGAAGTAGAGAAGTTGTTGGGCTTTCTTTGGTGTGGAGTGGTGTCGAGTGACCACTTGAGCTTCTCTGCCAGGTTAAAAGCAATGAATTGGGTGTGCTTGACTATCTGTATGGAGGAGCCACCAATATTCAGGGGAGAGTGCTTATGCTATGCTCACTTCCGTTTTATCTACGTTCAGAGAGTGGTTGTTGGCTCTGCACCTGTCTGATAGACCCTGCATCTTCACTTTGTACACTGACGTGACCCACCACGTTCGTGTCATTGGCAAACGCGATGATGTGGTTTAAGCTGTGCATTGCTGTGCAGTTACGAGGGACAGGAGTGAACATTAGTGGACTGAGCATACAGACCTGGGGTTCCCCGTGCTCAGTGATGGTGCTGGAGATTCTTTTAAATATCCAGACTGACTGAAAGTCAGGAAGTCAAGAATCCAGTTGCAGAAGGTGTGTAATATAGTAATATGTTGCAATATCTTATTCTGATAGATATTTATGATTATTTTACGAACCACGTGATGCCAGCAGACTGCATGTTTTCTGACTTTTTTTCACTTGTCATATTCATATTGTGATTCAAACTCGTATTTTATTTCGAAGTCAACTTTATGACTACTATTCGAACAAATGTTTATATTTTTATCATTCCCTTCAACAGTATAGGAATTACCAAGGTGGTTTTGTTCCTGTCTGTTTCTTTTGTTCATGAAGGACAGCTGCTATTGATGTACAGTATGGAATCGGATGGCATGAATAAATATGAAAAATAGCACCAAGTTTTAAGGAACTTGACTGGTACAGGTACAGTATGATTAGACTGAATGAGCCTGCTTAATTTCAGTTACACTGTTTTTTTTTTTTATGTGTGTTATACATAAAATTCTAAATATGCCATGGCATTCAGTCAAGACACTGCACCAAGATTTATTTCAAGACTGAGTGGTATTAAAGCATGACCATATTTCTTATCCCTGCTGTCAGTGATCATGCATCCGCTGCAGAGAATATATTGCACTACCTTGTGTGTCAATGTACTGATGAATCATCGGTTCACTCAGAGTGTATTTGCCTAAGCTGTGATGTATGTTAAGCTAAAGAGAATGCTGAGTGGAATGTGGGTTGGGTTTCTCTTGCATGATGATGTATGTGTGTGTATTTATTTGTGTCCGTACGTACGTCCGCATATTGCCCTGAAATGTACTGGAATCCCATCCAAAGTGTCGCCACCTTGTGCCCAATATTTCTGGGAGGGGACCATAAAAACCTACAGTGATACAGTAGTGCCCAGGATAAAGCGGTTACTATTGTACGTATATGAATGAATATAGAAAATGCGATGAGAAATGTGGCTGCACGCTTAACAAGTATATAATATATGGGAAATGGTGTTTACATATAAGCGAGCACTCATCGCATCTCAACATGACAGCATAAATAGGCCGAATGCACAGATTTATTTATACATAATGCAGAAGGCATTGTAATAACGAGCACAGGAGCAGAAAATCCTTCGAGCAATGATGCTGTTTTTCTTCACTGACCACTGACCTGTGGGTTGCATTCTAAACTACACAACTTGATAAACACAGATACAATAAATACGGCGAATTCATGAGCTGAACACTGATTAGCTTTCTTTCTTCACAGGATAACCTTGACCGTTACCACTCGGGGCAAAAGAACGAAAGTGCATTAAAGTAGCATAAAACTTGGGATTTATTTCTGTTTAAATTATAAATAAGTCATGATGGAGTCACTCTTATCCAGGCTATTAATCCCTGTTGCATTTTAAATCAAACAGAATGAGAATCTGTTTTTTCCTGTTTTTTTTTTTTTTTTTTGGTAATTAAAGCTGTTTATAAAAACGAAACAGAAAGCTGAAGCGGGTTTGAAATATCGATTCCAATAAAGCTGTTATTAAACAACAGTTGAACAAGCCAAGTGAAAATGCTTTGTCTGGGCTGTGTTGCATTAGCACCTGAATGATTTCATACTTCCCAGGGGAAATGAATATTTAATCTTTTGTGGAAATCAGTGGCAGGACTTTAGCTTTTATTCACACCTCCTTTATTGCTTAATCCAATAACACTATGAAGTCTAAGCCCAGGAAATCGACTTCCTCGTAAACCCTATGTATATCACAGTTTCAAAGCTGGTTTTTTTTGTTTCATAATTCATAATAATATATTATACCGGTACTTTAAAAGGGAATCGCAAAACAAATCAACACAACCGAATAGCAATCAGCAAATGGAATCACAGTTATTCTTAAACACTGTAAGCAATATCGCATTCAGGTAGTACAATTTGTTGCACCCCTTGACTGCTCAGAAGCTTCATAATGCATGCATATTGCTTATATCAAGCCTTAGCATCTCCCCTGGTGTCTGTAAATTGCCAGACATTCAGACCTTTATGAGTATGGTGCAACATTTGTTGATGTCTCTTTGGGCTATGTTCTCCTTCAGGTCCAGTGGAGCGCTGAGGGCAGACCCAGCTGATGATCCCGGCTTCTGTGTGATTCACTGCTTTTAGTTGACTGGACCTCTTTCTGCCCTGTGCGTTCTGTTATTCTCTTTGTTTTTCCCTTTTATTTCCTTTGCCTTTTCTCATGTCTCCTCACCTATAGTGATTTTGCCCCAGGTTTTAAGAATTACGATTTTAACATCATGTCAAAAGTATTTTCATTCAAGACACATCAACAGTGAGTCAGTGATGGAATACGATGGCTTTCATTGTTACTTTCTTTCTTTTTTTTTTCATTTGTTTCTTTGTTTCATTTGATCTTTTTTCTCTTCCTTTTTTTCTTTCTTTCACATCTGGGACTTGTTAATAGCTTCAACTGTTAAGGGAACCTTAATAAAATGGGCACAATGAGACAAACCCTTACGAACACCTGATTGACACATATTTTAACATCTTTATTCCTATAAGTATAGGACTTATTCCAGTTGGCATTGCAGATAGTCCTGAAATAATTTGAGTCAAATTTGTGAGAAAACAAATTTTGTACTTGACTAGGAGTAAGAAATATTTCTAAATTAAAAGTCATAATCGTAATAAATGAAATAAATGAAAAGAAAATCGCTGTGTGGCTCTTTATCATTGTAGAGTGGTTGTGTACACACTCTCCTAACACACATTTCAGTCCAAACAGCTTGAAAAAGTTGTGCCAAAAACCTGTGCCAAGTTGTAGTGCGGACTGAATAGTCCGCTGTGGCGACCCCTCGTCGGGAGCAGCCGAAAGACCAACAACCAAGTTTTTTGGGCTGTAGAACCAATAATTTGAGTTTCCATTATTTCTTATGGGAAATTTTGCTTTGCTTTACGAGTGTTTTGGAATACGAGCTCACTTCCTGAACGAAATATGCTCGTAATCCGAGGTTCCACTGTATGTACTTAAATACAGTAACAAAGGACATGTACTAAGTACTGTGTTAGCAGAACTGCTGTTGTAGCTTAGTGGACTAAAAGTAAGTTAGCCATATAGTGGTATGTAATAAATAAAAAATTATATCGAGGTAACATTTTATAGTCACCAAAAATATAAATAATCTTTCCATTAAATTGTCACTCTACTGTACAGTAGGTATGCATAAGCATCATATAAATAGCATAAATGAAACTCACATTAATTATGAGCCGGAGAAAATATACATAACTCATTAATGTCATGTCAACGGTGTTGGTGATCCCAGTGACCCTTTAATTAAGGATTAGAAAACTGTGTGTACTGTACTGTATATAGCTCTGCTGTTATAATCATATCCATCGAAAAGCCGTGTGCAGCCGTTTGGATAATATTCCCTCCAAGTGCAAAGTTCAGGAGTGCTCACCTTTTTCATTTATTAATTATCTTTTATTTAAAATTTTTCCGTAAATTAAAATATTTGTTTTGATTCTTAAAAACCATTTTCTCCCTCCATATTAGTATATCCCACTGCTATTACAGTATCAAAATTTTTCACCTGGCAACTAGTTGGTTTAAAATACAGCATCTACTGTAGCTGTGCTTTTTTTTTTTTTTTTTTTTTTTTTTTGTTACTTCCATATTGTCACATATTCAGATTAAACATATGTTAAAGGATCTGCAGCGACTGTATATCAGAAGTTCATTATATAGAAAAGCCCTTGTATAGACAAGTTCCTTAATAGAGGATTACAGTAGACTCCTTCTCTGTCCAGAGCAACCTTCAACACTTAATCCACTTTGCAGGATTAACTTTAATTGCTGTAACCTGATAGATGTGTAGTGCATAGAAGAGTGAGACCGATGCAGAGCTGTGAGAGAGTCTGGGCAACAGCTTGGGGTCAAACACAATTTCTGCTCGATTATTTTTCATTCTTTATCGAATAACAATTATGCTGCAACGCTGACGTTTCTTGCACGTGGATTCGAGTGCGTCTGTGAGTTGATAACTTCCGTGCATGGTTCTGAACAACCATTAATGTAAGCACTTATAGTTATAATAACACCTGGGGAAATAAAAGAGGCTGCAAAAGATTAAAAATAATTTGCTTCGTTTTATATTAGCCTCTTTTATTTTATCCCATTTCCTCTCAAAAGGGAGTATCCAAAAGCATTCACTGATGCCCAGAGTCTTTGTTAAGGATCCATTAGCCTAAGCTTCCAGGGACTCTGTCATAATAACGCTTCACTGGCCAGAAATTTAGCCCTCTGACCTCCTCCTGATTGGGAAGGAGTACTGGGCTATCATAAAACAGTTGTGCAAACTTATTCTTCTGTTAAATGCTAGCACTAAATGAATTGGCAGACATTAGTTATGCTTAATAGGTGGTTGCACAGCCATGATAATGCACTCTAATGTGATGTGTGAATAAGTGGCTTTTTTTTTGTGAGCGAGAGAAAGAGAGAGTTGCATAGTAGGTGCATGCATTGTTTAAATTAATAAGAGAAATTAGGGTGGAAAAATCACCCCATTTCATGCTAATTCGTATTAAAATTGAAATTTAATTCAAATTTGATTTGGGGCAAAAAAAAAGAAAAGTCTGAAAACAAAGGTGACTTCTGCATGACTAGTTCATTGTGCCTGATTTCTTTGGGGTCTTGACATGAATTATTCGAGACGACTGAAAATATGCTAAAAGCATGCAGTCGCACTTTAAACTCCCCATGTATTGTATAATCAGTAACCTCATGATGACATATCCTAATATCAAAATGTCACGGCTCATCACTCTAATAAATGTTTGTTTTGCAATTAAACTTTAATCTTTCCATCGTTCCAGCTTAATCTCAATTAAAGAAATTACTTTTTAAGTGTCTCTTATCCATCCAGTCCGACAGTTTAATTCCACTTGGTATCAAATGTGGACTGTTTTAAACTGTGCATCACATCCATGTGTGCATTCTGTACAAACTCTAGTGAGGATTACCATGGCTTAAATCAGATGATCTTTAAAGTGTCTGTATACACTACCCTTTGTCCCATCAGTCCTAGAACAATGGTCTGCACACATCTTTACAACTTCACATCTTTATATGAGTGGAAGCCCTTACGGGGGCGTTGGAATGGCAATACTGTATACTGCAATGTAATAAATAATACATTTCCATATATAGGAAACTACTGTAATGCTTATATTTATTTATATATTGCAATATATAAATGGACCATATACAGTATGTATATTACAATGAAGACCAAAAACATTATAATTATACTTTATTGAAACAATATTGAAACAATATGCATGTTTTAGAATTATAAACACACATTTACTTTCAGTGTGCTCTGATCAATGCATATAAAGTCAATTGTGTTCAAACTACATTATCATATAAGCATATTGTAAAAAGAAATATGAATAGATATATTCATTCAAATGCAATATATTATGAAGTATATTGTTCAATATAAAATTAAATACATTAAGATATAATTTTTTTAAATATATCTTAATATTTTTCTAAATTTATAAAAAGCAGCAATTCCTTATGTATTTTTCAATATACAGTAATGTACTATTATTATATGAGAAATATTAAAGTTTTAAAACTTTAACATTTCTCGTTGCTACTCCAAATTATACTAGCTAATAATTGTAAAAAATAAATGAAAAAAATAACATATATATATATATATATATACACACTAATTAAAAAAAAGTATTTACCAGTAGAACACTAAATCATTTAATATATTGACCGTTAACATACTGTATAGAGGAATTTATTTCTTTGAGTAAACAAGAGGTTGCACGATGGCGTAGTGGTTAGCACTGTGGCCTTGCACCTCCAGAGTCCGGGTATCGTTTCCTTCCACTGTCCAAAAACATGCAGGTTAAGCGAATTACCCTAAGGTTTACCCTGCCATGTGCCCCAAGTCTCCTGGGATAGGCTCCAGGCTCCCCACAACCCTCTACACTGGATAAAGTGGTATAGTATAAGTGGAAGACTTTTTAGGCTTTATGTCCGGACACTATGAATACAAACTGATGTATGATACTGTATAGCTTGTTTAATGCTTCCTCCAGCTTGTAGGCATTTGTGGAAGAAAAAAAAACCCTCTGTGACATACTTGGTCTATTTCTTATTGCGTACACTGATGACACTTTGATTTCCAGGAGCAACAAATCCATGATGTAAAGGGAGTCCTAAACAGACTAATGAAGAAAAATCTTCCTTGTCTCCCGAGAGGCTTAGGTACAATATAAACAAGGATCAGGTTATTATAAATCATTTCAAGGTACTATACAAGCACTTATTCCCCCAAAACACTTCTAGAATCCTAGCTTTTGCCAAATTGTACAGGGAATATATTAAAAACTTTAGCTTAGTCACAATAATCTTCACATCTTTGTGGAAATAAAAACCAACTTATCTGGAATTGACAAACTGAGATGTCATTCTTCTCAGTCAACAAAACATTTATTACATTCTGCCATTTATCATTAAAACTGATACCCCAGAAGAGGATCTAAGCAATATTCTCTTCCAGTGCCAGGACTCTCATGCCAAAAGCACCCCTTTATATTCTTTTCAAAAAAAAGCTCTCACCAAAAGAAAGCACATGTAACACTTGGAACAGACTGTAAAATGATCAATGGCCAGAGGATCCAGACTATCCTGATCATAATAAACTCGAAATTAGACCATCATCTCACACTACAGATATTCAGATGGATATATATTGTATAGATTTTCTCATGATGACAGTTTATTATACTGTATAATACCCTTCCTGTTTCCATAAACATTCAAGTTAACGCTGTGTGCTCGATGTACCCATCAATTCCTAAACCTGAATCCACTGAGAGAGCCTACCACGTCCATCTTATTTGAACATGAAAAAAAAAAATTGGGGCCCTTAGAGAACAACCAGTCCTGGTAGAGTACCCCATATTTGTTTGTGACGTCCTAATAAAAGGTTATAAAAAGGAGAATCACCAAAATCTTGCGCCTTCTTGCCACTCAATACTGCGAATGTATTCACATTATGTCAACATGTGCTACTTTATCAAACAGCCATGTTTCCCCTTGGAGCACGAAATCATCGGATCCGCCTGCCATTAATGAATTTCTCCAAACAATAATGGAAAGAGGAGGATGCCCACTGGCATCTCCATCACACCATTCAATTTGTATACCAGTGTCACTTAGTAACATCCGTTAATGAACCTAGTGATTGATTCTGGCTATCCTACAGAGATTTCCATCCTTTTAGAGGAGGTCAGAATCTCATTGACTTGGTCATTCAGTACGGTCATGTATAAACTCAATTACCACGTCAATATCGTATCGCAGTTTTCCACTTATTCCTCGAGCCCGTAGTTCGGAGGTGATTTAAAGTATATTGTTTACTTGACACCACTTTCTGGCCTCAATTACTTTCAATGTGTGTTTTTGTATCTTCACTGCATTGCAGTAGGCGCAAAATATCTTCAAGCTGATTGCGTTCAACTGTATTTGCGCTGTTAATCACAGAAGCTAGAGAAGCTCCTCTACAAGTCTAGTTTCTTCGTCTTTCCATAATGTAAAGCATAATATTAAATGATTTCAAGCAGAACAGAAGAGGTACTTTATTAGGAGGAGAGCTGATTGATTACTTTCTAACCATATTGGTTCATTTATCATGATCCTTTATGATTTGCAGGTTTGACAAAAGTGATAAACATTGGAATACTGTCCATAATCTAGACACAAACAGAACGTTCTAGCGAAGAGAAATATATACACAATGGAGTGATCGATAGCCGTAGTCAATAGTAACGTCAATACATAAATGCATGATGATACTGTAGGTTTTGACCTGAAACCATGGAAAAAGCTGTTTTATAATTTAAAATATGGCTTTAAACAGCATCGTAACCCATTCTTTTATTTCTTGCAACACGATTATATAATTCCAATTAAATAGTTAAACACATTTTTTCATGAATGAAACAACATTAATCTTTCACTACACACCAGTAAATTGGTGACAGGATTACGGGCACCCAAGGCTCGCCCATGCCTGTGGGAACCAATGGCCAACTTCGCTGGTCCAATCCCATAGAAAAGCCAATGCAGCACATTTCTTCAAACAAAAGTCATAGCTGGCCATGGTTGAAAGCCACAGAACACCCAGTGCACCTCAGCCCAGTACAGATTGGACCCAGCGGGCAAAGTGCCCAAGGCCACCAATCATGGCATATATCCCAATCCAACTGAGCACCCATGGGATGCACTGTACAAACAAGTTCAATCCTCAGAGGCCCCGCTCCTGAAGGTCCCGCTCAAACATCCTGGTGCCAAACAAAAAACTTTCAGAACTGGCTAGTTTTTAAAGACTTGTCAATGTTATATTTATTCATTTTAATTATATAATGGTGCACTGAAGCTGTTCTTGGCACAGATTTTACAATGGTGAAAGGATGAAGGGGCATTCTTCCAAAAGTTATATCCACCCAAGTTGGTGAGGTGTTGAGTTGGGTTGAGTTTTGCTGACTGTAAAGGTCATAGCACATGATTTTTTCCCCCCTTATGATCAACCCATCCTTCAGTGATTCCATGTCCCTTGCAGATAGGGATACATTCATTATGAATGAGACCACTCCCATTAGGATAGAAAGTTTGAATAAAGGGGAGGAGTCAGTTTAACTTGCTGTATTTTGACGTGCTTACCCACGTGACATCCTACTTTCATTTACTGTATCATCTGTTTATTAACTGTGTTACTGTATGCACAGCTTCAGTTTTGCCTGTGTGCTGGATAAGGATGGCAGAATCATGTGACTGGGTTTATTTCCTTCACACATGCTTCTCTTCATGTTGGTTTAGCATTGACATGTGGGGCTATGCGCTGTGCAAGCTGGCACTCATTAAATGGGAACCACAAGAAGGTAACCATGGTGAAAACGGGACTGGGGCTGACCGGCCTTGGCTCTAGGGAGCGGCCAACAAAGTGAAACGCCAAGTTGGATCCTGCCAGTTACCTAGGCAACGCACACTGCACTATTCCACTATGGCAATCTAAAAGACTCTAAGAATAGAGGGGGGAAATAAGAGATTAAATTGTCTACTGAAGAATATATCAGTGTCTGTGCGTGTGAGCGTAGTGTAGTGTGGAGGCAATGAGAGGGAGTTGACATTTGACTCTGGATGGTGAAAAACATTGACAATATTTGCCATTATGGAAAATCAGACAGTACAATGGAAGTCCAGTTTAAAATCACCTTGAAAATAAATTGGCATTAGCGGGTTGCAGGTAAAGGTGGCATGGACAGCAATAATTGTTTTAAAAAAGGAGTCCGATGATATTTATTATAGATTATAGATTATGCATTATTACGTATAACAGTCTTGGCCTTCAGTGGTTTAGCTGCATCTTGCAACAACTGTAAATCCACCACAAGTATCCACCAAATGAGCAAATATAAATGTAATTTATTAATGTCTCGTATGTGTGTATATAAACACTAACTCTGGAAGCCGTCAATATGGTCCCTCCATGAAGGCCAATGAAGCAGCATGCCATCTGTTATGCTTATGGGGTCTGATAAACTGATACGGTTCTTCAAGCCTGGCCTGTGTGAGCCTTGGACTATTAATACGAGCAGTTCTATACAAGTCTGGCAGAGTGGGTATGGACTAATGAAATGCCCTAGCTTGTACATGCCTGGCAAGACCTAAAGGAGGGCCACATTTCCTCATGCCAGCTTTATTTGTGGACGATTTTTTTTGGGGGGGAGTCAAGCATGCATGCTGGTGCTGTAGATGGAAATGAGAAATGGAAAGAACACAGCATGTTTTATGGTTGACTCAAAATGAAATGCTCTCCCTGATGGTGCTCTTCACTCTGCCAGGCTCCCGTCTCTCTCTCTTAATGATGATGGATTCAATAGCAAGACAAAACAATCACATCAGCTTTTAACAGCGTTCGTCTGTTTTCAAATTTTCTCCAGTTGGTTGTAGAATATATGTATATTTTATGTATGTATATATATATATATATATATATATATATATATATATATATATATATATATATATATATATATATATATATATATATATATTAAAAGTTTTTTTTCTGTGTGGTTTTAGTGCCCTTGGTTGTGTTAACTTAAGTGGGAATTGTAATTACCGTAATGTCTTGGCACTCTGTGCCTGTGACACTTGTAAAAGTTGTAATGTCGCTTCACAAGAGATCTCAGCTTTTCAAGTTCAAAGACTTTTTAATTGACCATCAAAGACCATATGGTTGATTGAGCCACTAAGGCAGAGTACATTTAAAGTCATTATGTACAGTAAATAATAAAGGTGTACTTTAATAAGTATAAATCAGATGACACATGATAGACCTATCAATGATGTATATATTATTTAATAAAATAAAGTCATTTATGGATAATAAATGGCTGCTTATTGTTCTAGTTGGGCTTTGGTGGCTTCCTACCATGTGGAAGGCCCAAAACCCCAACCACTGGATTCAGTGCTGGTCCCAAGCCCGGATTAATTGGCGGGACTGGATCAGGAATGGCATCCTGCATAAAAACTGTGATAAAACAGCAAAGATTAGCCCAAATAGGGCACTGGTGGCTGAGTGGTAGGTGTTTCGCCTGCCATGCGGAAGGCCCGGGTTCGATTCCAGCCAGTGCCCACACCCCAGCCACTGGATACAGTGCCGGTCAAAAGCCCGGATAAAATGGGAGGGTTGCGTCAGGAAGGGCATCCGGCGTAAAACCATTGCCAAGTTGTAGTGCGGACTGGATATTCCGCTGTGGCGACCCCTTGCCGGGAGCAGCCGAAAGACCAACAACAACATCAGCAATAACATTAGAACGCAAAACATTATGCAGTATACTGTATAGTGTAGGTTCATCCTGTTTTGCCTTGACAGCTAAGGTTTCTCAAGGCATGACTCCCTAAGACCTGGGTTTGGTCTGTGCTGTCTGGCACCAGGACAGTAGCAGAATGCTGTGAGTTGCACGGTGGGGGGTTATGGTCTTCGCCCGCTGTGCCCTGTGCAGGGCGTGCTGTGGTGCATCGGGGGTCCTGCTGCCTTTCTATTGTGGGCTGCATTGTTTTTATTGATTTACAAGTTTTTAGTCATTTGTGCCACATTGGCTTTTCTGTTTTACACCAGACAGGCTGGCTGGTACAGAATGGGTTGAAGCTTTGCCCATGATCCTGTCACCAGGTTACTTACAGTATGTACAGCAAAGATAATTAGTGTTAGTGGGTTAATGTTATGTACTGTAACCAACGTCAGGTTGCCAATATTTTAGTTCCACTACTATTAAGTTTAAATGCCTTCATACTGTAGAACATACTTTAAAGAGGTTATTTGAAGATCTTACAGTATGTGCTTTCGTACAGTCAGTCAGTCAAATGTGTTAGAATGTAATGAGTATTAGAAGTACAGGAAGTCTGCATACTGCAAGCCAACAGTTGCTGCTGTTAACTACATTTCCTCCTATGGACATGTGCAGATCTACCATCTTAAAGTTGGCTGTATGTTCAAAGTAATTCTTACAAAATCACCTTTGTTACATGGATCCCAATTTTTCAGTGATTGAGCACTGATAGAGCATAAAGTTGGGCAAAGCAGTAAGACTGATTGAGATCCCTGTACAGTACATTCAAATGGATATTACTTTGCCATGTAGCATCTGCCAAAAGACCAAGTTTGGCGGTGGCCTTTTTTGTTTTAGCAGGATGTCGTACCCTATTGCACTGCAAAATCATTTAGGAACGTTTTGAGGAACATGACCGTGAGTTCACAAAGTGTTGAGCATCTGTGGGATGTTCTGGATTAACAAGCCTGATAAATGACCCACTATGTAACTTACGGAAGTTAAAGGATCTGTTGCTGACACCTTTGTGCCAGATACCATAACGCACCTTCGGAGATCTTGTGGAGTCCATGCCTTGATGGTTCAGAATTGGTTTCATGACGCAAGAGGGACCTGTAAAATTCTATGCAGGTGATTTTATTGTTCTGGCTGATTGCCGTCCCTGAAACGTTTAGTATTCAAGCAGTTTCTTGATCTGGGAAAGGCATTCTTGTTTTGAGTTTCCCCAGAATTAATGTTCTTGATCCTGTATGAACAAAAAGGTCTTCAGAGTGTTTCAAAAAGAACAGGGACATGGGTCATCCTGGGTGAAAGGTGGAAGGGGAACCTATTTCACTACACTTGCATTACAAGCCTGTTTAGACTTAAACATGGACTCGGCCCCAGCTGTTAGTGCATGCGTCACTTCTGTCTATGCTCACGTACTTTATCGCCGTCAGCTTCCTACTGGCAGCTCCGCCGTCCGGCAAGTGCTGTGTGTAAGAGTGTGGCCTCAGGGAACCATTACCTCCCTCTGTAGTCCTCATTAGCAGTCCCTTCGTTTTCTCCATTTTAGTCTGCAGTTGCTTCCAAGGCTGAAGGTCAGTGAAATGTCAACCTTTTTGGATGTATGCAGCTTTACTGTGTTCCTTCATTAGTATTCGCACATTATTTGCCACATCCATATCTCTGTTCATTCCCAATCATTTCTCCGCCATCAGTCCTTTTTGCTGGTGAAATGAACTTGCACCTGGTATCAATTATGCAATCCGCAGCAATGCAAAACAGTGCTTAGACATTTTGAGCATTGCATTTCTAATGCAAAGGGAGCTAGGAGCGCTGTATTAAATGAACTCAATTTGGTGGAGTGAAATGAAAGAGATTTGTGCTATACATACTAACAAGGTCTATGGTTATAGAGTAACTCTATGGTTAGTTTGCACTGTCATGTAAATGCAGTTACATGTTGATAAATGGTTTAAATACCAATAATTGTATATGATACAATTTACTGGTTTAATATAATGGCATTTACTGCTTGTTGATTGGTTGATTGATTGGTTGATTGATTGATTGATTGATTGATTGGTTGATTGGTTGGTTGGTTTGTGGAGGGTTCAACCTAGGTAAACCAGTGTCCCATGTTCTGTACATTTATTATTTGGCCTTTATTTTGGTTACTTTACTCCTAGTGTTGGATTTTGGTGGAAAGAATGGATAGACAGGCGGAGAAAAGAAACCTGAAAAAGCCTGCGATCAATATTCTTTCTTGAGGGGAATGTCACTTATTCTTCTCAGATGTGAACCAGGGCGTTGAGAAGAGATGGATTGTCTGTGGTTCAGCAGCAGATTATTCCTGTACAATCTTTATTCTTGGACTGCGTGATGCTTTTTATGTCATTAACACTTACTTCTGAGAAAAAATCTGCTGGAGATACACATCCACTAACTAACACACTTATTTGATAATAAAATAAAATAAAAATACAGATTGAAATAAATGCACCACTATTCCTTAATGTGTCCTGTTAGATTATTTTTTCCTCTTGGCAACTAAAGTACTGAACATTTCTATTTCTTTCTTTTGAAAGATGGACCCAGAGGAGGAATAAGCTTGTATAAAAAGAGAGAACTAGAGAATATATTTGCTATTTAAATAATGGAGTGAAATTCATGTGTGCTTTTACACTCGATTACGGTTTAACTACTGTACGATGATTATAATCATCATGATTGAATTTTCCTATGATTAACTGTTAAATATGACGTGTCAAATAAAAGGCATGCATTGAATTTTTCTGTTGTTCTTTTTAGACGGGTACGATAATGAGGCCTCAAACAAGTAGATATATACAGTACAGTATGTATAAGCGCAACCCCTGACCTTGTTGCATTATTGGTTACTGACAGATGGGTAAAAACAATACATACATCAGTCAATGATGTTTTTTTTTTTTTTGGATTGGATTGGATGGGATTTGCCATCCCATGATGGTGAACATTCATAATTACAAGTGACTTTTATCTGACTCGGCTGTAGCAGTCCTCTGAAGCAGCACTCATGCACACATCGATCCGTCTTTTGTCCCGAGCCACGTGGGTTTAAACACACGGTATTTGTGCAAGCACTCAAACAATGAATGTCTGACAAGCTGCTTCTCCAAATTCCAAAAACCCGATGCAAACTTCAACTTTCAGTAGCTGCTCCTCAACTATGGAATGAGTTACCCTTACTCATTCGACAAGCTCCATCAGTGGCTGTTTTTCAAATCTCGTTTAAAAACTCATTTTTACTCTCTGGCCTTCAACCCAGTGTGAAGTATTTTAATGAGATGTTTTGTGTTTTATATCTTGTTTCTACTTTTATTATCAATATTTTTTTATTATGACTATTATTAGTAGTGGTATGTTATTTGTGTTGCTATGTTCTTATTTGTTTCTTTTGTTCTTGTTGCCATCATTTAAATTTTTAATTTTTATTTTGTTAAATTATTTATCAATTGAGCGGCGCGGTGGTGTAGTGGTTAGCACTGTCGCCTTGCACCTCAGGGGTCTGGGTTCGATTCCCCGGCCAGGCTCGATTCCCGTCTCTGTGTGCATGGAGTTTGCATGTTCTCCCCGTGCTTGGTGGGTTTCCTCCGGGTACTCCGGTTTCCTCCCACAGTCCAAAGATATGCAGATTAGGCTAATTGGCGTTCCTAAATTGCCCGTAGTGTGTGATTGGGTGTGTGAGTGTGTGTATGTGTGTGTGCCCTGCGATGGATTGGCACCCTGTCCAGGGTGTACCCCGCCTAGTGCCCGAAGTCTCATAGAAATGAAATTGCTGCCTTGCCCATGCTGATTGATGAGGCAGGATATCACATGGATTCCAATCTGACTGTACTCATTCGAGTCAAATGACCTTGTACCATGTATGACCACATACAGTACAGTAGGAAAGTGACTCAGGTCTGTTCTGTTCAGCTCTAAAAAAATAAATAAAATTTTGACTCAAATTGACTCAAATCCAGATTTGATTTTAATGAATTAATTCACATTTACTTTAATTACCTGACAAATTCATACAGTATGACTGCAAGAAATATTTGATATTAGTCCAAAGTTTAGAAAAAAGTTTAGAAAAATGATTTTCCATGTATTTTAAGTTAAGCCTTTATTTGTCACATATACTGTACATTACAGCACAGTGAAATTCCTTCTTCGAATATCCCAGCGTAACTGGGGTCAGAGCGCAGGGTCAGCCATGATACAGGGCCCCTGGAGCAGATAGGGTTAAGGGCCTTGCTCAAGGGCACAACACTGGCAACCTGGTGGAGCTGGGGATCGAACCGCCAACCTTCCGGTCGGTAACTCCGTGCCTTAGCCCTCTGAGCCACCACTGCCCCATTTTGTAATGGTATGGGGCGTCAGATCATTACCCTTAGGTTGCTACAGTATATACAGTACACCATACCTTAATGCAGGAGCAATCATCACAGTCACACGTCATTTCATTCCCATACGTGATGCACATTATTGTTGTTTGCACTACTCCTCCATCTTGTACTACTGTATATATCATGTTTTGTTTAAACAAGTTCCTTATATTATAATATCATATTATTTACACTATCAAGCACAAATCGCACTTCATGCATATTGCTGATCTCTTATTTATACTCTGTATATTGTGGTCTTCATTTGATCTGTTCAGTTCTTGAATGTGGAATGTGTGTTTCCATCTATGGATAGGTTCTTGTCTATAAACAGTATGTATGAGTACAGCCTTGTTATTCATGTCTGTGCTTTAGAAAAGTCAATAACATGTGGAACCAAACATATTGTAGAGTACTTGGCCAACAAACCTGATTTAAATCTGATTTTAGTGATTTTTATATGTATTCTGTGACAATTTAATTTAAATTACAGCGAGCACAGTTCGTTTAATACTTGACTCTTTGCATAAGAGACACCTTGTACAGGC
The DNA here is from genome assembly GCA_030522415.1 of Channallabes apus. NCBI lineage: Eukaryota > Metazoa > Chordata > Actinopteri > Siluriformes > Clariidae > Channallabes > Channallabes apus. The sequence continues at coordinate 26,499,851 of CM060127.1, read as the reverse complement.
TTGGCTTCAAGTTCAAGTTCAAGTAGGCTTTATTGTCACTTCGACCATATACAGTTAGTACACAGTGAAACGAAACAACGTTCCTCCAGGACCAAGGTGCTACATGAAAGGCTTCTTGAGCTTCAGCATTTCATTTTAGAATGCTTATTATTGTTGCCTTGGTAATGCAACCATGGGGGGGCGCAATCCAGTGTCTTCTTCTGCCAGTCCCAAGTCTGGATAAATGCAGAGGGTTGTGTCAGGAAGGGCATCCGATGTAAAACATTTGCTAAATCAATGATGCGAATCACAAATCTAATTCCCATACCGGATTGGTCGTGGCCCGGGTTAACAACGACCACCACCGGTGCTGTTGACCTACAGGGTGCTGGTGGAAATTGGGCTATTGTTGGTCGAAGAAGGAGAGGAGGCAGGCGTGTTCGAAAGCAGAGAGAGAAGAGGAAAGGCAAGAGTTTAGGAGTGATAGTAGGGACCTTGAATGTTGGGACCATGACAGGGAAGGGAAGAGAGTTGGTTGATATGATGCAGAGAAGGAAGGTGGATATACTGTGTGTCCAGGAGACCAGGTGGAAAGGTAGCAAGGCTAGAAGCTTAGGATCAGGGTTCAAATTGTTTTACTATGGTGTGGATAGGAAAAGAAATGGAGTAGGAGTTATCCTGAAAGAGGAGTTTGTAAGGAATGTCCTAGAGGTGAAGAGAGTATCAGATAGGGTGTTGAGTCTGAAGCTGGAAATTGAAGGGCTAATGTTCAATCTTGTTAGTGGTTATGCCCCACAGGTAGGGTGTGAGTTAGAAGAGAAGGAGAAATTCTGGAGTGAGTTAGATGAAGTGATGCAGAGCATCCCCAGAGATGAGAGAGTGGTGATTGGTGCAGACTTGGTGAAGGGAACAGAGATGATGAAAATGTGATGGGCAGGTTTGGTCTTCAGGACAGGAATGTAGAAGGACAGATGGTGGGGGACTTTGCAAAGAGGACGGAAATGGCAGTAGTAAATACTTTCTTCCAGAAGATGCAGGAACATAGGGTGACATATAAAAGTGGAGGCAGAAGCACTCAGGTAGACTACATCTTGTGTCGACGTTGTAATCTGAAGGAGATCAGTGACTGCAAAGTGCTGGTAGGGGAGAGTGTAGCCAGACAACACAGAATGGTGGTGTGTAAAATAACCCTGGTGGTGAGGAAGGTGAAGAGGACAAAGGCAGAGCAGAGGACAAAGTGCTGGAAGCTGAGAAAGGAAGAATGTTGTGTAATCTTTAGGGAGGAGTTGGTATGGGTGGCCAGGAGGTGCTTTCAGTTGACTGGACAACTAAAGCCAATGTGATCAGGGAGACAGGTAGGAGGGTACTTGGTGTATCATCAGGTAAGGGAAAAGTGGACAAGGAGACTTGGTGGTGGAATGAGGAAGTCCAGGAGTGTATACAGGGAAAGGGGCTAGCTAAGAAGAAGTGGGACTCTGAGAGAGGACTGAAGAGAGTAGACAGGAGTACAGGGAGATGCAGCATAAGGTGAAGGTAGAAGTGGCAAAGGCCAAGCAAAGAGCATATGAGGACTTGTATGCTAGGCTGGACAGTAAGGAGGGAGAGGTGGATCTGTACAGGTTGGCGAGGCAGAAAGATAGAGATGGGAAGGATGTGCAGCAGGTTAGAGTGATTAAAGATAGAGCTGGAAATGTACTGACAGATGCCAGGAGGGTGATGGGAAGATGGAAGGAGTACTTTGAGGAGTTGATGAATGAGGAAAATGAAAGAGAACAAAGAGTAGGAGAGGTGACTTTTGTGGAGCAGGAAGTAGCAAATATTAGTAAAAGTGAGGTGAGAAGGGCGTTGAAGAGGATGAAGAGTGGAAAGGCTGTTGGTCCTGATGACATACCTGTGGAGGTATGGAAGTGCTTAGGAGAGGTGGCAGTAGAGTTTCTGACTAGTTTGTTTAACAAGATCTTGAAGAGTGAGAGGATTCCAGAGGAATGGAGGAGAAGTGTATTGGTGCCGATTTTTAAGAACTAGGGAGATGTGCAGAGCTGTGGCAATTACAGAGATATAAAGCTAATGAGCCATACAATGAAGCTGTGGGAAAGAGTAGTGGAGGCTAGGTTAAGGGCAGAGGTGAGCATTTGTGAGCAGCAATATAGTTTTATGCCTAGAAAGAGTACATCAGATGCAGTATTTGCTTTGAGGATGCTGGTGGAGAAGTCCAGAGAAGGTAATAAAGAGTTGCATTGTGTCTTTGTAGATTTAGAGAAAGCGTACGACAGGGTGCCGAGAGAGGAGCTGTGGTCTTGTATGAGGAAGTCTGGAGTGGCAGAGAAGTATGTTAGAGTGGGTTCAAGAGTTCAAGGTGAAGGTGGGTCTGCATCAAGGATCGATCTTTTGTTTGCTCTGGTGATGGACAGGATGACAGATGGCAGGAGTCTCCATGGACTATGATGTTTGCAGATGACATTGTGCTTTGTAGTGAGAGCAGGGAACAGGTGGAGGAAAATTTGGAGAGGTGGAGGTACGCTCTGGAAAGCAGAGGAATGAAGGGTAGCCACAGCAAGACGGAATACATGTGTGTGAATGAGAGGAACCCAAGTGGAACGGTGAGGCTACAGGGAGCAGAGGTAAAGAAGGTGCAGGATTTTAAGTACCTAGCGTCAGTGGTCCAGAGCAACGGAGAGTGACCAAAGAAGGTGAAGAGGCCGGTTGGAATGGGTGGAGAAAAGTGTCAGGTGTGTTGTGCGATTTAAAAGAGTATCAGCCAGAATGAAAGGAAAGGTGTACAGGACAGTGGTGAGACCAGCGATGCTCTACGGCTTAGAGACAGTAGCACTGAAGAAAAGACAGGAGGCAGAGCTAGAGGTAGCAGAGCTGAAGATGTTGAGGTTCTCTTTGGGAGTGACAAGGATGGATAGGATCAAGAATGAGTTCATCAGAGGGACAAGCCATGTTGGATGTTTTGGAGATAAAGTCAGAGAGGCCAGATTGAAGTGGTTTGGACATGTTCAGAGGAGAGATTGTGAACATATCGGTAGAAGGATGCTGAGGTTGGAACTGCCAGGCAGGAGGTCTAGTGGAAGACCAAAGAGGAGATTTATGGATGCAGTGAGAGAGGACATGAAGTTAGTTGGTGTGAGAGAAGAGGATGCAGAGGATAGGATTAGATGGAGGCAGATGATTTGCTGTGGCGACCTCTGAAAGGGGACAGCCGAAAGACAAAAAAGAAGATTACTGTTGCCTTGGTGAAAAGTATTTTGGAGTGCAAGCAGGTCAGAGTTGAGATGCATCTATTTTTGTTTGTGGTTTTGCACATTTTTTTTTCTTTTTGAGAAAATTATACATTATAGGTATACATTGGTTTATTATCATCAGAGGACAAAGTCCAAAGTAAAGATCCTTCAAAGTTACAATAAAAAAAATACCTTGTATTTGATGTTTACGGAAAAATAATTGCTCTTGGTGCCATTAAGTTGACCATGATGATCAGAAGCGACTTAGTATCTGTTTAGAGGGAATAGCCCAGTAGCAGGCTGATCTGGGACTGCCTGAGCAGTTTGTTAATCCTTATGGTTATGGCTTATTGTAGTGATAAAACATGACTCTTGCAAAATGGTGTTGCTGTGGATACGTGTTGTGATGGGCTGCACGATATATCGAAAAATTATCATTATCGCGATAATGGTATACATGATATCCGTATCGCAAAGAGTTGTGATAAATGAAATTTATGGGTCAAGCATTTGTGTGCCCAAATTTGACCAATCAGATGGGCCCTTATAGGGATGTACCGGTATCAAAACTTCATGGTACGGTAATACCTCTGTATGAATGTCACGGTACGGTATTTATTGAATCATTTACAGGAAAAACAAAACTAATGAAGAGACTCGAAAAAAGTGCCAGAAGTGTTTATTAAACAGTTTACATGAACACTGAACACATCAATGGCATACAAATTAGCCATTTATCTGTAAACTTTGAAACATAAACTTAAATTTTTCAATTTTAATAACAAAAAATTATTAAACCATATAAAAAAAAGGTTCAATTTAGTATTCTTGAAAATTCAGAGTATTTGACAACACTCAACTCATTCACTCACTTATTCAGACAGAGACAGGATTATTTTTTTCCTTTCTCGTTTCTTTTCAGAGAGAAACCGAAATGACTCGATAAAACTATAGGTCTTCTGAGAAAAGTTTGCTCAGGCGAATGGAGCGAACGGGAGGTAGCGGGAACTACAATTCCCATCAGCCCAGGCGTGACCATCATCCTTTGCGGTCTGTTGTCGCTACAGATCCAGTAATGCGGAAATGGTGGGTGCTGCTATTAGCGGCCGAAGGAAAAGAGATGGAAAGAGTAATTAATCATTACGGAGTAAGCGGGTTTTAAATCGGATGTGCGCGTTACTGGATCTGTAGCGACAACAGACCGCAAAGGATGATGGTCACGCCTGGGCTGATGGGAATTGTAGTTCCCGCTACCTCCCGTTCGCTCCATTTGCCTGAGCAAACTTTTCTCAGAAGACCTGTCATTTAACCGTCATGCGACCACGGTATTATCGAAATAAAGTGTTATTGCGGTACGACGGTATTTACAATAACGTTACATCCCTAGGCCCATACTATCTTTATACCCGCTTATATCTTTATACTTATGTCTTTATACTTAATTCTGTCTCGAACTAACCCGTATAATAGTATTCTTTTATTTAATTTTTGTTTAATAATATTTATTTTTATTAAAAAAAAAAAAAAAAAAAACATGCAAACGAAAGGAAATATTTTTGTGTAAAAGATGCTTTTGTTTTAAGACACTATTTATGAGTGTATGGTTACACGTAAATAAAAAGTAATGTTTGAAAGTAATTCATATTGTGTTGGCAGGTCTATGGTAACAGCAAACCAGTCTGAATAGAATATCTATCAGAATATCTGCTGAGGGTTTTAAGTCATTCATAGTGTTTTGAAGGCTAAATATTTGCAACTTGACATATACAGTACTGTAGTTTCTTTTTAGCCTGAATAAGATTTAATTACATCAGACAAATATCTATTACCTGTTTATTTTAGTATGATCATTACATAAAAATGATTTAAAAAAATATAGGCAATAATAATAATAATAATAATAATAAAAAAATGCATTTCTCTAGGTAAATGTTATATCGCAAGAAATATAATTATCGCAATATTCAACAATATCGCATATCGCATATTTTCCTAATATCGTGCAGCCCTAGTGTTGTGGTTGCAATGCCATCATTTTAAATGAATATTTGCTAGGAATTTATAAAACCCTAGCAATATATGTAGGCACTTGATTCCTAGGTAGGAAAGGAGTCACTCTGCTATTGCTTGTACCTTGGCTTGACGTATGATTACAGCCCAGCAGGATGACTTGAGAATCGTGGAACTTGCACTTCCTAATGATTGTTTTGGACAAGATTTGTGTTTATTGCGTCGTGTTAAGGAGTCGGAGCCGATTACCGCCGTCGATGTAAGCGTAATCATGAATTCTTAGAGCATGCCTCTGAGTACATCGCTAATGAATGGTTTGCGTCTCGGAGTGGGCATCGACCAGTTTACACAGCATTCAATTGTGAATCACATTGACTCTCTTTTTGATTCAAAACAGATTGTCAGTGCTTCAAAGGTGAGGCATGGATTTTGCAGATTGTAGCTGTACATCAAAAAACTCATGGAACTCAAGCCTCCTCTCTTCTGCATGAAGGAAAGACCCTGGCGGTGTTTATGCTTTGGATTTACTAAAGATTTCCAACATTTGGGGTCTCTCTTTGAGTTTCTGAACTCTCTGCATGCATATCTGAAGGCTATGGTGATTGTGGAAAGCAGGCTCGTTGCACACAAGACACACCACTCTGATGCAAGCTGAGAGAAAGGTCTGAATATCCAGTGCCTACAGTATTTTTACTATTTTTAAGTTTATTATTAGGTAGTGGATACTGATGAGCTGTAATGTCTAGCTTCAACCGAGTGTAGTTCAAATGTACATCATGTGGCATCAACTAATTGTAAACATTTTAGGAGATGCAGGTTAAGAAACTTATAACTCATTAATGTTCACATGATTTTTCACACATAGCAGTCTCAGGACTGTGCAAAAACATTACTGTAAAGTTTCTGTAGGCTGAAGCAATTGGTTGATGAAAGAGATCAAAGGAAAAAAAGAACACACTGGTCTTGGACAACAGGAAGTTTGTAAGTATTCAATTCAATTAAATTTTATTTATATAGCGCTTTTAAAAATGGTCATTGTCTCAAAGCAGCTTCACAAAAATGAAAGAAAATTTACACAAAAAAAAAATTTATAATAATTTTAGAAAAGAAAATATTGGAAGTGTGTATGTGTGAGAAAAATGTGTAGATAATAATGAGACGAATGAATGAAATGTCTCTGATGAGCAAGCCAAGGGTGACGGCGACGGTGGCAAGGAAAAACTCCCTGAGATGGCATTAGGAAGAAACCTTGAGAGGAACCAGACTCAACAGGGAACCCATCCTCATTTGGGTGATAATAAGTATCTAAGTTAGATAAGCACTCTTTACAACCATGGTGAGCAGAAAAACATCTTAGAATGCACGAAACATCAAACACTGAGATGGATGAGCAACAAAAGCAGTGAAGCACACCAGGTTCTACTCCTGTCTGCCAAGAACAAGAATCCTAAGCATGGGCACAGACCCACCTAAATTGAACTAAACAACCAAGTGTGTTCTTTTCTAATCCCCATTGTCCGGTTTGGGCGAGTCCACACACACTATAGCCTCAGATTCCAATGTGGTCTCCTCCTGTTATAGCCAATCTACGTACCTCAATGTTCAATGTGTTTATTCATGCTGAGGTACTTTTCAACTCGGCAGAAAGCATAAAGAGTGATTATTTGAGATGCTAGAACCTTCCTGGCAGCACAAACCTCCCACAAATCTGTCTATTTCTCAGAACTGTATTATTAACAAGGTGTTTCAGCCCACAGTCACTCTGCACACAGTCTCTGTTTTGTATTTCATACCATCATGTAACGTCTCAACTGGCACCAACAGCCATGCGACAAATAACCTCACAGTACTCCTATTCTTTCTCCATTTCAGCATCTGCATGATTTTACGCATTGTGCTGCAACCACATGATTGGCTGATTGGATACCTGCATACTTTAACAGTGTGTGTATACTTCTGCTATAGCAAACCTAATCCAGGTAAAGGAAAGCTTAACGGCCAAAACGTGGTATCGGTGCTGAAAAGTGTCTCACATGCAGTAGGTGAAAAAGTGAATTTTCAGAACAAACGCTTCTTATCTCCCAATTCATGCTTTTTTTTTTTTTTTTTTTAGATTATATTTATATTATAAATTATATATATTATACATATATTTTATATTATATTTATATTGTTTATATTTATATTTGAATCAGATAAAAAGACATTCATGCCCTCTTATGTAGTTTCCGTAACTTTTTTAAAATTCAAATCTTTCAATGATCTTAATTGTCATTCGGATAAAACTTGTCTGATTTAGATTTCACATGAAAAAACATAAACCTGAAAGAAAAAAAAATTCTAAAACGCAAAATTGTCAAGATATTGCGACATGAATTTGACATGGTCAGATACTGTACATGCAGATTTTTTGTTCTCTTAAAACTGCTTTTATTCATTCATTCATTCATTCATTCATTCATCTTCTGTACCGCTTAATCCTGTGTTCAGGGTCGCGGGGACCTGGAGCCTATCCCAGGAGACTTCGGGCACTAGGAGGGGTACTGTACACCCTGGACAGGGTGCCAATCCATCGCAGGGCACACACACATACACACACTCACACACCCAATCACACACTACGGGCAATTTAGGAACGCCAATTAGCCTAACCTGCATATCTTTGGACTGTGGGAGGAAACCGGAGTACCCGGAGGAAACCCACCAAGCACGGGGAGAACATGCAAACTCCATGCACACAGAGACGAGAATCGAGCCTGGCCGGGGAATCGAACCCAGACCCTGGAGGTGCAAGGCGACAGTGCTAACCACTACACCACCGTGCCGCCAAAACTGCTTTTAATGTATTAAAAAAATTGTACAGGTCATATGCTTCTAGAAGCTTACACCAATTATAAGCTTACACCAAGTATCAATACTATGAAATGGGAATAATCCATCTCTCCAAAACGACTGAAGTTAGCAAACTGAAATATTTAGGGAAGAAAGATCGGTTTCATGTTGCATAAACTCCAGAAGTAGCTTCTTTGGCCCACACACATTTTCTGCATTATGAAAAAGATATACTGTATGTGTTGGCCATTAGTTTCTTTGCATAACTGTTACCTGGACCATTGTTTGAGGGTTTCCATTGTAACAGACAAAAGCAGAATCTCCCACAGAGTGACTCTTCTCTACCTACATCATAAAACACCTAGAGCCCATTGAAATACTTATCCTAGACATACAGTGGTGTGAAAAACTATTTGCCCCCTTCCTGATTTCTTATTCTTTTGCATGTTTGTCACACTTAAATGTTTCTGCTCATCAAAAACCGTTAACTATTAGTCAAAGATAACATAATTGAACACAAAATGCAGTTTTTAAATGAAGGTTTACATTATTAAGGAAGGAAAAAACTCCAAATCTACATGGCCCTGTGTGAAAAAGTGATTGCCCCCTTTGTTAAAAAAAATAACTTAACTGTGGTTTATCACACCTGAGTTCAATTTCTGTAGTCACCCCCAGGCCTGATTACTGCCACACCTGTTTCAATCAAGAAATCACTTAAATAGGAGCTACCTGACACAGAGAAGTAGACCAAAAGCACCTCAAAAGCTAGACATCATGCCAAGATCCAAAGAAATTCAGGAACAAATGAGAACAAAAGTAATTGAGATCTATCAGTCTGGTAAAGGTTATAAAGCCATTTCTAAAGCTTTGGGACTCCAGCGAACCACAGTGAGAGCCATTATCCACAAATGGCAAAAACATGGAACAGTGGTGAACCTTCCCAGGAGTGGCCGGCCGACAAAAATTACCCCAAGAGCGCAGAGACAACTCATCCGAGAGGCCACAAAAGACCCCAGGACAACATCTAAAGAACTGCAGGCCTCACTTGCCTCAATTAAGGTCAGTGTTCACGACTCCACCATAAGAAAGAGACTGGGCAAAAACGGCCCGCATGGCAGATTTCCAAGGCGCAAACCACTTTTAAGCAAAAAGAACATTAAGGCTCGTCTCAATTTTGCTAAAAAAAAACATCTCAATGATTGCCAAGACTTTTGGGAAAATACCTTGTGGACCGACGAGACAAAAGTTGAACTTTTTGGAAGGTGCGTGTCCCGTTACATCTGGCGTAAAAGTAACACAGCATTTCAGTAAAAGAACATCATACCAACAGTAAAATGTGGTGGTGGTAGTGTGATGGTCTGGGGTTGTTTTGCTGCTTCAGGACCTGGAAGGCTTGCTGTGATAGATGGAACCATGAATTCTACTGTCTACCAAAAAATCCTGAAGGAGAATGTCCGGCCATCTGTTCGTCAACTCAAGCTGAAGCGATCTTGGGTGCTGCAGCAGGATAATGACCCAAAACACACCAGCAAATCCACCTCTGAATGGCTGAAGAAAAACAAGATGAAGACTTTGGAGTGGCCTAGTCAAAGTCCTGACCTGAATCCTATTGAGATGTTGTGGCATGACCTTAAAAAGGCGGTTCATGCTAGAAAACCCTCAAATAAAGCTGAATTACAACAATTCTGCAAAGATGAGTGGGCCAAAATTCCTCCAGAGCGCTGTAAAAGACTCGTTGCAAGTTATCGCAAACGATTGATTGCAGTTATTGCTGCTAAGGGTGGCCCAACCAGTTATTAGGTTCAGGGGGCAATTACTTTTTCACACAGGGCCATGTAGGTTTGGATTTTTTTTTCTCCCTAAATAATAAAACCCCTCATTTAAAAACTGCATTTCGTGTTTACTTGTGTTATCTTTGACTAATAGTTAAATGTGTTTGATGATCAGAAACAGTTTGTGTGACAAACATGCAAAAGAATAAAAAATCAGGAGGGGGGCAAATAGTTTTTCACACCACTGTATCTGCATACAGAACAGCTTTATGTAGCGTTCATTTTACAGTATATTCAATAACTGCATATTAATGTAATATGGCACAAATGGTCAGTTATTGTTTTTATATGGATACTTTGCTATATTGATGGAAAATTATATACAGTATACAGGTCCTTCTCAAAAAATTTGCATATTGTGATGAAGTTCATTATTTTCTGTAATGTACTGATAAACATTAGACTTTCATGTATTTTAGATTCATTACACACAACTGAAGTAGTCCAAGCCTTTTATTGTTTTAATATTGATGATTGTGGCATACAGCTCATGAGAACCCCAAATCCCTATCTCAAAAAATTAGCATATTTTATCCGACCAATAAAAGAAAAGTGTTTTTAATACAAAAATTCAACCTTCAGATAATTATGTTCAGTTATGCACTCAATACTTGGTCGGGAATCCTTTTGCAGATTCTTGTGTCTCTCAACTTTCTCTTCACAATATCCCACAGATTCTCTATGGGGTTCAGGTCAGGAGAGTTGGCAGGCCAATTGAGCACAGTAATACCATGGTCAGTGAACCGTTTACCAGTGGTTTTGGCACTGTGAGCAGGTGCCAGGTCGTGCTGAAAAATGAAATCTTCATCTCCATAAAGCTTTTCAGCAGATGGAAGCATGAAGTGCTCCAAAATCTCCTGATAGCTAGCTGGTGGACCAACACCAGCAGCTGACATTGCACCCCAGACCATCACTGACTGTGGGTACTTGACACTGGACTTCAGGCATTTTGGCATTTCCCTCTCCCCAGTCTTCCTCCAAACTTTGGCACCTTGATTTCCGAATGACATGCAAAATTTGCAACCTGTAGCCCATTTCCTGCACACGCCTGTACACGATGGCTCTGGATGTTTCTACTCCAGACTCAGTCCACTGCTTCCGCAGGTCCCCCAAGGTCTGGAATCGGTCCTTCTCCACAATCTTCCTCAGGGCCCGGTCACCTCTTCTCGTTGTGCAGCGTTTTCTGCCAGACTTTTTCCTTCCCACAGACTTCCCACTGAGGTGCCTTGATACAGCACTCTGGGAACAGCCTATTCGTTCAGAAATGTCTTTCTGTGTCTTACCCTCTTGCTTGAGGGTGTCAATGATGGCCTCCTGGACAGCAGTCAGGTCGGCAGTCTTACCCATGATTGCGGTTTTGAGTAATGAACCAGGCTGGGAGTTTTTAAAAGCCTCAGGAATCTTTTGCAGGTGTTTAGAGTTAATTAGTTGATTCAGATGTGTCATTCCAAACCAGGAAGTATAAAAGAGGTAAACAAACGATGGCTCACCGCTCAGTCATTGAGTTCGGCCCATGTCAGTTCCAGTTGTCGTTTCAGCAAACCGTGAGTACTCACCAGTTGGTTCCGTTGTCTTTTGCTATTGTGTGTGTATCTATAGGACGTGGGTTAAATTTGTGTTTTTCCTTTGCTCCGTTTTTGTGAGAGTCCTTAGAGTAAATCGCGTGGCTATCCTGCCTACTCGCTTCTTTCCGCGTTTGGGTTTATCCTCCACGCTACATTGGGCTAACCGCTAAAGCTACGTCTTCTGGTCACCTCAGGTTAGTCCACCTTGACAGAATGACTGAGCCTTCCGCGGTGAACCCAGCGGATTATGCGGGTCTTTGCGACGTTGTGGATCAGCATGCCGCGCTAATCAATCAGCTAACCGGGGATCTCGCTTCTCTCCGCCACGAGGTTGCTGAGCTCTGGCGGGAGAATGCGGATCTCGGCGCGGCTGTTGATGGCGTCACTGCTCGATCGCACGCCGCGGGGGCCGTGGCGCCGCATCATCACCCCTCCCCCCCCTTCTGATGTTTTTCTTTCTCTACCAGAGAAGTGGAACGGCACGGATGGGAAGTGCAGTGTGTTTCTGACAGCTCTCGATCTGGTGTTTGAGTTCAATGCCACCAAGTACTCCACCGATCGCCTCCGCATTGCTCTTCTCGTCTCGTTGCTTAAAGGGCAGGCAGCTGAGTGGGCCACGGCAGTTCTCCAAGCAGATACAGACACCGCCCACTCATACAATGAGTTCACCCACCAACTCCGACTCACCTTCGAGCACCCAGCGTGCGAGGTGGTAATGCTCGGCCGGTGGGCATTCGCTTACCTGGATGATATCTTAATCTATTCACGTACTATGGAAGAACACACCCAGCACGTCAGAGCGGTTCTCAAGAGATTACTCGCCCACCAACTGTACTGTAAGTTGGAAAAGTGCGCTTTTCACGAGCGCTCCACCACGTTCCTGGGTTTTGTCATCTCGCCCCAGGGTGTGGCCATGGACCCGCAGAAGCTAGAGGTTGTGCATCATTGGCCCCTACCCAAGACCCTCAAGCAGCTTCAACGGTTTCTCGGGTTTGCGAACTTCTATCGTCGCTTTATCCGGGGCTACAGTACAGTTGCCGCCCCCCTAACCGCTCTGACCCGTCCTTCACCCATGTAGCTTCTTCTCCAGAAAATTTTATCCCACTCAGCAGCGATACGGTGTAGGGGACTGCGAACTGCTGGCCATAAAGTGGGCTCTGGAGGAATGGCGTCACTGGCTCCAGGGCGTCAGCGAGCCATTCATAATCTGGACAGACCATCAAAACCTCATCACCATTAAAACCATCAGGCAGCTAAACCCACGACAGGCGCGGTGGGCTCTCTTTTTCGAAAGCTACAATTTTCACCTCTCATACCGCCCGGGGTCCAAGAACACCAAAGCGGACGCCCTCTCACGACAGCTAGAGGTGGACCTTCCCCGGGCGGACCCCGCGTCTGTCCTTCCATCTTCCAGGATCATCGCTCCCCTCCAACTGGACCTGGAAACGAGAGTCCGCCAGGCACAAGGTACAGAGACCGAACCGGCAGGTGTGCCACCTGGACGACTCTTCGTGCCCGAGGTGATAAGACCAGAGGTCCTCCAATGGGGACACTCATCACCCATCTCAGGACATCCGGGCACCCGACGATCCCTCCAATTCCTTCAGCGCGATTTCTGGTGGCCGTCCATGACGAGGGACGTCCGAGAGTTCGTTCAGGCATGCCCCGTGTGCGCCAGGGCCAAAAGCACCAACCAACCAACCCCAGGAGAACTGCAACCACTCCCAGTTCCTCGACAGTCCTGGACGCACATCGCCGTCGACTTCATCACGGGCCTGCCGGCCTCCGAAGGAAAGGACACCATCCTCACAATCGTGGATCGGTTCTCTAAAACCGTGCATCTGGTGGCTCTCGCCGGACTCCCGTCAGCAAAGGAGACAGCAGAGTTGATATTAGAGCACGTAGTCCGTCTGCATGGGTTCCCCAAGGACATCGTCTCGGACAGAGGGCCCCAGTTCACAGCCCGGTTCTGGAAGGCCTTCTGCCGTCTGATCGACTCCACCTGCAGTCTGTCCTCCGGATACCACCCACAGACTAACGGTCAGACGGAGCGGACCAACCAACGAGTGTGGCTGAGACATGTCCGCCCATCCTTCCTGCCTGTGGTCTGCCAGTCAGAAAATTGGAGATCCACTGACATATAGATGAGCTGAGTCCCAGGTGCTCCAGCTTGGTGGTGAGTGTGGAGGGAATTATTGTGTTAAAAGCAGAGCTGTAGTCGATGAAGAGCATTTTAACATAATTCCCTTTCCTAGTGTCCAGGTGAGTGAGTGATGTGTGGAGGAGATGAGAGATTGCATCGTCTGTGGAGCGGTTCTGACGGTATGCAAACTGTAGTGGGTCCAGTGTGTCGGGTAGTGAATAAATGATGTCTCTGATAAGGCGTTCAAAGCACTTCATCACTACTGAGGTGAGAGCTACAGGGCGATAGTCATTGAGAGAAGCAGGATGTGGTTTCTTTGGAACAGGAACAATGATGGACTCTTTGAAGCATGTGGGGATCACCGACTGAGATAAAGAGATGTTGAATATCTCAGTGAACACAGGTGCTAGCTGGTCTGCGCAGGCTCTGAGGATACGGCCTGAGATGCCGTCTGGTCCTGCTGCTTTCCTGGTGTTCACTCTCTTGAAGGCTCTCCTCACGTCGTGCTCGGAGATGATGAGCGCGTTCCCGGTGCTGGCTGTGTCTTCCTGTCTGCAGCCGTTAGCGCCGCTAGCATTAGCGCCGCTAGCATTAGCGCCGTTAGCATTAGCATCGCTAGCGTCTTTAGCTGCAGCCTAAAGCATAGAAGAGCATAGAAGATGTTGAGCTCGTCTGCCAGAGTCGCGTCCGCGTTCGTCATACCGGATGCTGGTGCTTTGTAGTCCGTTATTGTTCTCAGTCCCTGCCACAGGCTCCTAGAGTCACTCTGTTGAAGCTGTGACTCTAGTTTTCTCCCGTAGCGCTGCTTCGCCTCTTTCACCGCCTTCCGGACGTTATATGACGCAGCCTTGTACGGTTCCATGTCCCCCGATGCAAGTTCTTTCCGCATTTGGGTTTATCCTCCACGCTACATTGGGCTAACCGCTAAAGCTACGTCTTCTGGTCACCTCAGGTTAGTCCACCTTGACAAGATGATTAGGTTAATAGCTCGTTTAGAGAACCTTTTCATGATATGCTAATTTTTTGAGATAGGGATTTTGGGTTTTCATGAGCTGTCTGCCACAATCATCAATATTAAAACAATAAAAGGCTTGAACTACTTCAGTTGTGTGTAATGAATGTAAAATATATGAAAGTCTAATGTTTATCAGTACATTACAGAAAATAATGAACTTTATCACAATATGCTAATTTTTTGAGAAGGACCTGTATATATATATATATATATATATATATATATATATATATATATATATAGATATTATTTTACTGTTCAGCACTGAATGCTATTTTGCCACTTACTATTTGCAGACTCCACTTACCAGCTGAATGTCATAGAGTGCAGTGCGATGACAATAATTCTTCTTTTAAATCATTGACATGAACACCTACTAACGGTTTTGTTGTGATAAGATGATGCTCTACTCGCATCTGCATGCCAACGAGGCGATCTTGAACCTTAAACCTATTCTTCTATAATCATATGTATATAGAGTGCACTATAATCTCTGCCTTAGAGCAAACATAAAAAGATGTTGTTGTTTTTTTGTAACATTTGAAAAATGGAGATAACAAGGTCACAATATGCAGTAATTACAATCAGAAGGTTTTTCAGCTGTGACATTTCCAGGACAGTTTGTGTTCAGAACCCAGCTGCGCTAACAATTGCAGTCTCAAGGATGTCGACTGGTGACACTTAAATGGCCAATAAGATGAACCGAGGTTGCTCAGACCTAATGCAATGCAGGGAAATCTATGTTTGTTTTTCACCAGGTAGCTCATAAATAAAACTTTATGGACTTTTAATAGCATTGTTTTTTTTTTTAATAAATTCATCTGCATTTTATATGCTAAAATATGTTTTCTGCATTATCTTTGTTAACTTAAACCGTGGACATGCATTTGTAAAAGCATACGGTATATTCACTATTCATACTTTGTCTATTGTGACAGCTGTTTTAAATATTTATGTAGCAGATATTTAAATATCCGGCAGCTATAGTTAACATATTCAACCGGTGAATATTTCAATACCATAACACTTAATGTCACCAAGTCATTGTGTCCATTTGTTATGTGTCTGTTATATAAGCCACGTCCCATAGATGTGGGGGGGGTGGGGGGATCCATCTAATGAAGGTCATGCATCTCTTGACATGTAATATATTCTGAATATAAACCATACATGGGAAAAAATAGTTGATCCTCAAAAGGGTGAGCTCTCTTAAAGAAGGATTTTGAGGAAAACTGAGCAGACAGTCGACTATAAGTAACTGTACAGTCACTACTATTATTATTATTATTATTATTATTATTGCTCTGCGATGGATTGGCACGCTGTACAGGGTGTACCCTGCCTCGTGCCCAGAGTCTCCTGGGATAGGCTCCAGGTCCCCGCGACCCTAAATACAGGATAAAGAGGTATAGAAGATGAATGAATATTATTATTATTATTATTATTATTACCGGTTACTGAAGACAATGAGCTGTGTTGCATCATGGTAGAGGGACTTCAGCTAGAATCGATGTATGGTGCATTTCTGGAATTTAACAATGCCTCTAGAGAAAATACAACCTTGTAACCACATATTAAAACAATACTCCTCTTGGTTAAATGAATATTGAGTACCAAGCTGTGAGCAAACAACCAACTTTTTTGCGAAACACATTGTCCCATAGGGAATAAATTCAAATTTTATTTGTCACGTACACAGTCATACACAGTACGATATTCAGTGAAATGCTTACAGTATACGACCGCCAGTGACCTTAAAAATAAAAGCTTAAACATAAGAAATAAATATGAATAAAAGAAATGCGTTCGAAAATAAAATTAACTAGTAAAATATACTGTACAATTAAAATAAAATATACTGTACAAATAATAAGAACAAAATCACAATATAGAAATATAAAAGAAGAAAATTTAAATTTGTCCAAACCAGAAATGTAGAAATGACTGCTGATAATCTGTTCCAAACACCCCAAAAATATTACCAATTTCCAATGCTGTAATCATATTTTTGCATATAAGAACAATCAAAACATTTAGGAAAGGCATATAAATCGAGTAAAACATGAAATAAATCGACAAACTTAAGTTATGATTCCTCTTGGCGTCGGCTGCTTTCAAAAACAAACGGAAAGTGGTTCTGTTTTCTTCTTGCTACCGTCCTTGCTAATATTCTTGAGACCAATGGTGCTATGCCTTCACTAAATATGGCACGAATGCAAAAATAAACAAGTTTTGATCAACTCTCGGACGTACAGTATGTGCAATTTGCTTGGTCATGCCAAGCCGAATTTCTGGCAAAATTTCGGTTCTTAGAGTGAAAGTTCTACAGTATACGCAGAGGTACAGTACCATTGTGTTCTTCAAGAGGAGGAAGAAGGAAGAAAAGTGACAATCAAGTCATAGAGAGATTTCACAAAGATAAAACTAACAAACCTGTGCTGGAATCATCCACTCCAGCACTAGAATTGATTATCCCCAGCTTGGCTGGTCCATTTTTACATTAAGGAAAAAAAAATCCCACTCCAGTATTTAAACGGAACAGATGAATACGCTGTCAAGGGAACTGATCCTTACTGAGAGGAGAGAGAGAGAGAGAGAGAGAGAGAGGAGGCTGTTTAGAGTTCTTCAGCTATCTGACACCAGTTGTGTTCCTGTCATGGGCTACTGTGAGTGCATTCTAATGAGGGTCATTGTTTGTAGTACTCAGTTTAGCTTACTTGGTATTCTGTAATTGAAAGTGTTGGCTACAGCCACAAATGCCACCAATATGTGCGAAAGTGTCATTTATTTCATGTACAGATAAGCAAAAGACAATGTTCACATGGCCAAAATCTTTGTATTTTTTTTACTCTCTTGTTGAACACATGTTTTTATACAGTGAAAGAAAGGATTGCCTTCAGTGCTATTTCAGCGCTATCAAAGATGGAAAAAAAAATGTATACACAATATACGGTAGCAGACGTAATTGGCCCTTAATTTATCTTAAGTGACTTATGATATTCTGGTCAGTACTGCGGTGGAATTTATAACAAAGAGAAATATAGACTTAAAATTTTGCAGAAATACCAGAATCAGCCGTGTAATGTCCTACAGAGTCTCATGCTGTAATTCACTTATCTGGGTTTCTACATGACCATAAGCATCACAAAGTAAATAAAGCTGACATACTGTGGGTGACAGTCCAAAGGAAAAAAGTTCTAGAAGATTTTGGTACATTTAAAAAAAAAAAAAAAAACGAAATATTCACACGGCTATAATAAAGCCATAGATAATTGCAGGTGTGGTGAAATGTAGTATAATAACAAGAGGGATGTTAAACAAGAAGCTAATACAGTGGAACCTCGGATTACGAGTAACGCGGTTTACGAGTGTTCCGCAAGACGAGCAAAGATTTTTAATACATTTTGACTTGGAAAATGAACAAGTCTTGGTTTACGAGCACCGAGTATCATGTATCACGCATGCGCCGAGCGTCATGTGATCACAACTGAGCCAATGGTTTTTCTTTCTCTTGCGCTGCGGAATTGTGGGTAATCGTCTGCTCTCCTGGGTCTTACTGCTCGTCTCTTACTGGTATAATCAACATCCGTGGACATGTGTACTGTTTACTATAACACTGTGACCACGTGTGTGTGTGTGAAACATATTTTATCTTGTGTTTGAAAGCGTTTTGATGTGTGTGTGAACTCGTGCGGGTTCACACACACACGCACACTCTCTCTCTCTCTCTCTCTCTCTCTCTCTCTCTCACCTTGTGTGTGTGTGTGTGTGTGTGTGTGTGTGAAGCACCCCCTTTCTGCTTCACACGCATACACACAGAGAGGGAGAGAGAAAGAGAGAGACAGAGAGAGTGTGTGAACCGGCACAGTGTCAAATTACGCACGCATACGCATAACGAGAGGCTGAGAGAGCCCCCCCCCCCCCCCACACACACACACACAGTGCCTGTGTGCATAAAAGGAAACACTTATCTGTCTGGATTTTTTTAAACTTTTTTTTTAAGTAAAGTGCAGGCTAATTTGTTTTATTTTTATTATTATTTATTATTAATTCTTTTTATGTATTTAATTTTTGGGGGGGCCGTGGAACGAATAATTCGTTTTTGATCTTATTTGTACTTCCTATTTAAAGATATTTCTGCAAAAAAAATAAAAATAAAAAAGTTGCATCCCTATTTCTTGTTCATGTTAATTTGATGAGATTTCATATTTTAAAGCAAAAATTATATTCCTGAAAAACTTCATTTGCAAAGTCATCTGGTGTTGCTGTTATGTCTACTTTTGAACTGTGAATTGAACACAGATGAGCAGACTGATGCACATCTTTTTTTACATTTATAAGGAATATTCACACTCTTGGAACAAAGCACGAACAAACTGACTGAACTAGAACTCGCTGTTGTATAAAACTATTTGAGTCCTTGGGAAGTGAAGTTAAAGCAGTGAAGTTAAAGCAGGGTGAAGTCTTATTTTGCGTGCAGGTGTCCAGGCTGTGTGACTTCTGACCTCCTCACGATGACTGTTCACAGTTGTTATTGCGAATTACTTTGGCTGCACCAAACCCTCTGAGTGTCACCAGCTGCTGCTCCAGCACTGTCTCAAGGGAATGTCAACACTATTCATCATTTGATAATTAGCTAGTTAACACACTTAATTAACTCTCTACCCAGGATGGTTCAACTATTGCTTGCTCTCCTGCTCTCTCTGTCTTATAAAAATAAAGAAAAGAAAGCTACATGCATAACAGAACAGTTTTCATATGGAAACAAAAAAAATATTGTTTAAAATTTCATATTTATACACACACAGTTCAGGAAAAGAAAAACATATACATAATTAAATACTCAAATGTATTGCTATGAATTATATATTGATATATGATAATATTATTAATATTATATTAATATAATATACATCATACTATTTTTTTTCTTTTTCTGAAGTGTGTATACAGTACAGTTTTTATTTTGTTTTTTTTTTATTTGCACTTCAGCTTCCTGTTCATGATCATGAGTGACTCCGACTGGTAGCTTCTCTGTGCCAACATAAAAATGGGTTGTTTTACAGCTTAGTGCAAATCACAAGTCATGAATGTCTCTTGGAGCCCTTTCTAAGGAAATGAATATTCTATGATAATAAATAAATAAATAAAAAGTTATTGGGAGGCGGAGCCACTTTGTTATGGTCTGGAAGAAGAGCCAAAGTTTCACCCCTTAGCTGAGAGGAAATTGGTTTGAATGGTCAGGAATAACAGAGGAATCATTAAGGCACAAGGCCTGCAATTAACTGGAAGCTGTTGGGGCTCCATTGTCACTTGGGCAAAGAAAAAGTCTTTTGGAGAAAGATTTTTGTCAGAGGTTTGTTTGAGGAGTAATGGTGAAGCAAAGGTGGGGGTAGCAAGTGAATTTGTGTGAAATAATAAAGGAGGACAACCTCAGAATAAGTTCAGCGTAACTTCAAATCATCAGCTAGAACAGCTGAAACAACTTAAACTAGCAAGAAGATGATGTCGAGCATACATCAAAGCCAATTGTGGAAGTAATAAAGCAGGAAAAAGTGTCTTGCAGCCGCCAGAGTTCTCACTAGATCCAGAAAATATGATCATATAACCCCAATATTATCATCCCTGCACTGGCTACCTGTTCAGTTTAGAATAAATTACAAAATAGTATTACTTACATACAAGGCCTTAAATGGTTTAGCTCCCACATACCTAACCAGTCTTCTGATGCGCTACAATCCACCACGCGCCTTAAGATCACAAAGCTCCGGACTTCTGGTAGTTCGCAGAATTTCAAAATCTACAAAAGGGGGCGGGGCTTTTTCATATTTAGCTCCAAAGCTTTGGAATAGCCTTCCAGACAGTGTTCGGGGAGCAGACACGGTTTCCCAGTTCAAAAGTAGACTCAAGACGCATCTTTTTAATCTGGCATACACATAACTCATCCCAGTACTCATACTCCAGTACACCTATACCGAATGGCAACTACGCTAATTCTCCCCATCTGTTCTGTATTTCTCTACCCATCCCGAGGCATCGGGAGATTTTGCCAGCTTCAGTAGACAAAGGCCGACCCTGCGAGGTTCCTGAGGCATCCAGAGAAGGACCAGCTCCAGCTGGATTCAGCTTTATGATGGTTGGAGCTACACATGCCGCTCCTGTGCTTCCAGTGATCCAGACCTCATCTGCCCTCTGCACCTACTGACTCGTCCCTATGCTGAACTGGTCTTCATGTCAATTTAAATAATTTCTGTCATATTGAATTTTCACCTGCACAACACACAAGATGTTATATCATTTCTATCTGTTATCGCCCAAATGAGGATGGGTTCCCTGTTGAGTCTGGTTCCTCTCAAGGTTTCTTCCTAATGCCATCTCAGGGAGTTTTTCCTTGCCACCGTCGCCGTCACCCTTGGCTTGCTCATCAGAGACATTTCATTCATCATTCCTTCGTCTCATTATTATCTAAACACATTTTTCTCACACATACACACTTCCAATTTTTTTCTTTTCTAAAAATTTTCATTATTTGTACATTTTCTTTCATTTTTGTGAAGCTGCTTTGAGACAATGACCATTGTTAAAAGCGCTATATAAATAAAATTTAATTGAATTAAAAGTGGTCGTTACATAATATTATTAACAGTAATTATTATAATTATTATAATTATTATTATTATTATTATTATTATTATTATATAGTAATAATAATAATTTGTAGGATACATAAATACCCTGTATTTTATGTAAAAAAAAAAAGGCAGGTTTGGCCCACAAAATAAGTATTTAGCCTCCGTATTGACTCAGGGGGTTTTCTGCAATGAACATGTACAGACATCTTGCAAAGTGATATGTGAAAATTTCAATTATGCCCATGTGGCAGGGACAGCATTCCATACATTAGTGGAATTCATAGGTTATGGGGATTGCCGGGACTGCAAAAGAAGATGAGTTTGTAATGACCTGTCAAGGAAGGCGAAGAATCTAATCACAATAACCTGTCAGACGTATGAGTCGGCCCTCCGCCTGATCTATGTTCAAATTTCAATTGATTGGCATCAGCACTCTAGATCCATCATATATGTCATATTGCTCCAATCCTGCTGATGAGAATTTAACGGTCAGGATGCGGCAGATGCACAGCTTGGCACTTACTGTTCATGCATATACAGTAATATAAAAACAAATTATAGTGCATAGAAAAATATTTGTTGTGCTAATGTTAGTCTCATGAGCATTCTTGTGTGATGTTTCACTTCAGTCCAGCAAACATAATTTATTTTAAAGAAAAGATGTTGTCTTTCAAAAAGTTCAGTTTTTATGCATAAATATTGCATGCTACAGTACTGCTCTTACTGTCTTAAGGTTGGCTGTGGATTGTATAAATATTGTATAACCAGTGACGCTGATTCACACTTGGGCAGAGCTGACATTTCTAAACTAAAGAATAAACTTTTAAAGTAAAGTTTCACTGATGCATAACATGTTAAATTTCCTGCCAGGCTTGTCCTGGGTCAAATCTAGCTCGGATACTGAAGATTAAGGTCAATTAAAATGTATTTAATTTATTTTAATTAATCAAATCAATTTAATTTAATTTAATTAATTAGTTAATTAAAATTAAGATTACGTTGATTAAAAGAACCTATATTCTGTATGTCTTTTTTGTGTTTAAAAAATGTGTTTAGTTTGTGAGAGATGAACAGGAATTAGAATATGAATGAAGCATTAGAATTTGAATAGAAATTAGAATATGAAAGTCACAGACATATGTAATCAGCTTTATATAAGGAAAATTATGCTTTAAATTTATATGCTGTATAGTTCACTATAGTATAGATATAATATTCTATATAATTAAATCATTTTCCCACACTGAAGAATAAGATTATAAATCATTTCAGTACACAATTATAGAAGAGAAAAAAAAGAAACAGTGTAAAGTTTTAAAGGAAACTCCAGTGTGAGAATATCGTAATGTGATGCGGAAAAGAAAAATTTATTAGGATTACAACAGTTGCTAAAACATACAGATCTACAGTTTACCAGTTAGATTATCAAAGGTAAGTCTTGAGTGAAAAGTGTTTTAAAGAAGTGCAACATTTAGATTATCCATATGGGTCCGTGCATAAAAAAAAAGGTGTGTGTATAAACTATGAATCATGAATACAAAACAAAGTTTTCCCCCAAATTTTAGATTGAGATTGACTCCAAAACACACACATCATACTCATGTCATTGCTGTGAGTGTTCTCCGGATATCTTATAGGCTTAGTCTGTGTTATGGATGAAAACTGATTAAAATGTATGTATTGTTAGGCCATTCATAATTTTTTTTATTGTCAATGTCTAGTCAGTGTTCAATCATGGGTGTGTCTGAAGTAATGATTTCCATGAATGCATATATTTTAACTGACTGCTACTGACGTCTACAGAGTCTGATACAGCAGTACCTCGGCATACGAACTGAATCTGTTCCTGAGGCGAGTTCTTAAGGCGAAATTTCGCATTGCAAAACGCATTGTCCCATAGGAAATAATGTAAATGCAGATAATCCGTTCCAGCCCCCCAATAATATTACTGATATTACCAATATTACCAATTTCCAACACTATAATCAAATTTCTGCACAGAAGAACAATCCAGACATTTAGAAAAGACATGTAAATTAAGTAAAATATGAAATAAATAGACATTAAAACCTCACTTAACTTTAATTTATGATTCCTCTTGGCAGCGGCTGCTTTAAAAACCAAACTGAAAGAGGCTCCCTTTTCTTCATGCTACCGTCCTTGCTAACATTCTCGAGACCCGTGGTGCTAGTCTACACTAAAGACTTTTGTCTTCACTTTCCACTTACGCAAACAAGCTTTGAACAGCTCCCGCAACTTAGACGCCATTCGGTTCAGATCAGTATGTTCACTAATATTCCAAAAATGCTTCACATGCCGAAGATGCTTCGCATGGTGAGGCAAATTCCTTCTCCATAAATTACTGTTTTTTTTGTTTTTTGGTTGTTGTTTTTTTTTTTTACTGAAACTGCTATTTTGATAGAAATTATTGAGGAAGCTTAGTATAATAGTTACAAAATAGTATAAAATAATAGTATAAAATATAGGTGTATGCTGTAGAATTTTCTGTAAAAAAAATTCAGCTAAAGTTTAGGGTTATAAGCTTCAGTATTTCTTTAGATTAAATATACTGGTTGTATACTGTAAGTGATCATCTAATTTTATGATAATTGTATAAATATATATATTTTTTAAATCAATTTTAAACTCAGGAATCAGACACCAGCAGTTGGCTGATGGTCGATTTAGGCTTTTTTTCTTTCTTCTATCGCCAGTCCCCAGGTCTGTCATAAAACTATGAGATAGAAAGGTTCTGCTTTAATTTTTTTTGAGTGGGACGGATATCATCGGCCTCTAAAGACAGACCTCTGGCTAATAAATTACTAGTACAGTATGCCTTTCGCTTCAGCTTGGACACAGACTGAGATGAACAGTCGAGAACTGTAATGGAAAAGGCTGATTAGTTAAACCCGAGGGGAGCTAGCCACTGAACCCAGACACATGACAAATCCTGAATAACATTCTACGGGTGAAGGTGTCAAGACAACTCTCTCGGAATAGACGGAGTGTACAGTAGAAGCCAGTAACCTTTGTTGTATGCAGTGTATATATTTAGGGAGCAGAGAATCATTTGGCAAGTGGCCTACTCTGGGTTGGCATTTTCTTGCATTTTAATGAGTACATTATACTGTAATTTATACACCATATTATGATATAAAATTTTAAATGAGCATTGGTGGCTCAGTGGTACTGTAGGTTTCTCACCTGCCATGCAGAATGCCCGGGTTCGATTCCAACCTTCCATCCAAACTCCAGCCAAGGGATGCAGTCCTGGTCCCAAGCCCAGATAAAATATGAGGGTTGCATCCATCAGATGGTCCATTGTGGCGATCATTCGATGTGAGCAGCCAAAAGACTAACAACAACAATATAACATAACATAACATTTTCCTTATTAACTTATTTCGGTGAGTAAAACAGAACTATACGCATTACACTGATGTCTATTTAATTTGGAACATGCATATTTCATTAATGGCTTAACACACCCTCAAGGGCATCTTGTTTGATTAATTAGACGACATGTTGATGGTTGAACTTGAGCTAATTGCATGTTTTACCGTTTCTTTTCTTTTTCATAATCTCAGCGCAGCGTCTGATTTCTATACACTAATTTCTTTGCATGACCTGTACTGTACAGTATGTTACTCCACATCAACGCTTCATTTACTGACAGAATTATACTCGATGATGCATAAAGCGTGAGCAATTATAATGCCTTCGTGGAGAAAATGTGTAATAAAACAGACACCGGAACAATAATACCGGGCAAAGATAACAATTACATTAATCCTGTTTTTCTGACTCAAGCAGTTCTTGCGATGATGAATTTTATGAACAGTATGTTTTTTTTTTCCTTTTTTTTTTTCAAGTGCTGCAACTTATACTGTACATGCACAATTGCTGCTCCTGACGCCAGCTTTCGTAGCATAATTATCACATTACATTGTTTTGGCAAACAACTATTTTCCCAAAATGATCTACTTGAATGATCGACAAAAACAAGGTCTTTCACTGTCTAATAGTCTCTGAAAAAACATCATCCCATGATTGGAATATAAATGATCAAGTTTAAAAACGTAACTATAATTTCTGCATAGAACAAATGTTTATCTGGGCAAATTAGAAATACAATTTTTTATGGGAGCATAATAAGAATCTGCAGTAGCTTACAAATCTCTGCAATTACAGTACTGCGAATCTTTTAGACCTAAAAGAATGCACTGTATTATTATGAGATTTTCTAGAAATATATATAAAGTATACCACATTAAATGGCAGTTTATACAGTGTGAATGGATACGATTATTAGTAAATGGCTGCAATTACTGTACATTGCTGTGACTTTGGTGTAATTACACACGAAACTCAGTTTTGTTGTACATTAATGTAAGATTAGGCACAAAAGCTATTTATTTATTTATTGTGTGATTCCTTTTATCTTTTACACAAAGTTTAATTATGGACTAATTTTATTAATTTTAACATAATAAAATTAATTGGTGGCAACTGAGCGAAACCGGGTAACATTGGCCAAACTAGTTTGCTACCTTTTTTACTTGATCTATTTTTTTTTATGTATTTAAAAAATGACTTACTGTATATTGCTAGAGATCATCTTGTGGGATTGTGACACCCCTGATTCTGTCACTGTTGATATTTGAAAAGCAATCTGTGTTATATAATCAATATTATTAATATAATAATTATATTTTATAAATATTTATATAATTTTCTACAATTTAAATTATATAAAAATTAAACAATCAAAGCGAATAATGAATTGATTTAAGCTAATAGGTTTTGCATGTAAATCCAGAAGCAGATGCGATAGTCAAACCGGTACAATCTACAGTAGGAGCTACAATAATGTGCAGAAGTTTTAGTGCAAATAATTGCTGCCTTTAAAAAAGGTGAAATTGAATGTTTCTACGTATAGAACTACTATATAGTCTTGGGTACAATTTGTTTTGTACACACATTTTTTAAGGGATATATTAAGTTTTACTAAGCAACACAACTCTGCTAAGGATTTTGCCTGATTTTGCCCATTATCGCATTTATTCTTCACAATTGTATTATGGAATTTGTATATTTTTATCGGATTGTTTTAAAAAATAATAATAATAATTTAAGATGTTATTTGGTTAAAACAAACTAAAAATGGCTGCTCTAAATATCAATTATAGTAATTAGCTACTTTGTCATTATAATAGATAATTATTTATTTATTTATTTATTCATTCATTCATTCATTTAGATGTATGTCCTACATATCCACACAGATCAGACTAAGATTTCCAGAAGCAAATGACGTGAGGGGGAAAAAAAAAAACTACAACATGTACAGAGACAGAAATGCATTATCAAAATACTTAAAATATAAATAAACAATAAATACTATTTCTGGCTTTTTTTATTGCTGTATTGACACTGTAGAACCTTTAGAATAAAATGGTAAATAAAGGATGCAAAATGTTCTGATGAAACAGTAGGGAAAATTTATGAATCATTTTTATTACAGCTCTGCAAGAGGAATACAGAGCAAGAGAGAAAAAAAGACACTGTGTTTTATCACAGGGAGCAAAGGAGAGTCAAATAAGATAAACTGAGGGGACCCGCTGGTCACACCAGTGGTTCTATTAGAGCAGAGGAAGAGCAAGTAAAGGAAACTGGCATGATGTCTTATCAGTAGGGGAGATGCCCAGGTGCCCTAACTGCATGGGGCTGTTCAGGCTGGCACAGAAGCTGCTTAAAAAAAAAAAAAAAAACATACTGCCTCCTGGCTGTCTAAGCGCCATGATTCACAATAAAGAGGAGTGTTTTTTTTTTCCCCCTCTATTCTGTAAAACATGACTCACCACAGATGAATCCCCTCAAGAGAGTAACTTTAGAAACACAAATCACAGAATGCTTTTAATATAGTAACAAGAAAGGTTTTAGTTATGACCTAATGTGCTGTAGACATGATATAAACTGCACTGTAGAATTAAAGAGGACAGGAGATCATGTGACCCACCAATGGCAATACCGGCGTAGTTCGATCGCTCCCTGACTCGGTATCCTAAATCTTCTTTTATTTTTAGTAAAACCATCATGTCTGATTTAATTTGTTCGCTGTGTTAATAACAAAACTAGTGTTCGCTTCCCCAGAAAAAAAAAAAAAAAACGGGTTAAAGACCCTAGTAATACTCCTGAGGGTGAACTCCGCACCATTGTTGCCAACGAATTAAAAAATGCATCTTAGCTTTGTTATGGAAATGTTCAAGGAAGAATTCATCCCTATTGCGGAAAGACTTGGAGTTCTGGAAGAAGATGTTCGTCTGATAAACAAATTTGACAACATGCAGACAGCTCTTCGTAAGGCAAAGAAAGACACTACGGAAGTTCAGCTAGCCGTACTGTAGATCCTCTTCAGGAAACTAGTGAGAGACGCGCACTAAGACCCAGCAGAGGAGACGATTACCCACAAAAACCGTTGGCTCAGTTGTGATCATGTGACGCTCGGTGTCGAAACAAGAAGTGCATGCGTGATACGTGATACTCGGTGCTCGTAAACCAAGACTTATCCGTTTTCGAAAGATTAAAAATCTTTGCTCGTTTTGCGGAACACTCGCAAACAGCGTTACTCGCAATCCGAGGTTCCACTGTATCCGCCTCTGAGTTGTTGCTCAGCTCTGCTGTTCCCTGGTGGTTAGGGATGGGGTGTGGCAGGGCTTTGGGGGACATCTGAGACCTGTGTGAACTTGATAAAGAAACAGTCAAATATGGGACCTTTAAAATTCAAATGTTTGGCCAATATAATCTGTTAGATTAACCTATATACAGTATCTACTGTAAGTTGTGTTACAGGTACGCCATTGCTGGAATAAATGTAGTTTCTAAATATAAAACTGCACTATTATGTATTTTATGCCGGATATCCCTACATATGGTTTACAGTACACGCTACTGCGTTTTTACATGCCTAATGATACTTTAGTTCTGCTGTTGTGTAGTTGCTGACAGTATAGATAAATAGAGAAAACTTTAGGTTTCTCCTATAGCATCCTGGTAATATAAAACTTTGGGCAAAATCAACAAAGGAGGTGGTTTGGAAACATCTTACTGTCAAAACCTCTTTCTGTCTCAGACATAAGTCGAAGGTATGTATGACATTTTGAATTGTAACAGAAATGTCAAGTAAAAGCAAGCAATGATTTGCCGAGTTCTGCAGCAGAAATGTTAGAAGGACACAAAGAAATATACTGTATATACTTAAGATATAGTCTTTCAAGACCAGAAAGCCTTTATTCTCTCACTATTTTTTTAAATGTGCTTTTAATCCTTAAACGTTCCAAAAATTAACACACAAATTTTCTATGCTAAAGATAAGTATTGTTCAGACATAGTCAGGCTCAAAAATTCTGGAACAAAGATAAGAGTTTTGTTATTCGGCTTCACTATCACGTTGAATTTGAACTGAAGAAATCAAGATAGAAATGAAGTCAAGACTTTCAGCTTTAATTCAAGGGAGTGGACAAAAGTGTGGCATTAACCACTCAGGAATTACAGCCATGAATAATGGAATAAGCAGCTGACACGATGTTGCATAGCCAGGTGTGGTCTGTTCCCTTGTTACTCCATGACTAATCAAGCAGATAAAAGGTCTGGAGGTAGTTTTGTGTGCAACATGAGTGTTGCATCTCATGACTGTTCACTTGAACTCTCAACATGAGACGTCTATGCGAGTGAGGAACACCATCATTTGGTTGACAAAAACAAAACAATCCCATTAGAGAGATAGCAACACAATACAAATACAATGCAAATAGTCAGATGAAAGTGAAACATTCCCCAAAAAATAAAAAAGGATTTAACTGGCAAGCACAGCAACATCAAAGAACAGAAAACAACCAAAGTTGATAACCACATGAATTCTGTCCATGGTGGAGAAGAATCCTTTTACAACATCTGGCCAGGTCAAGAACACTCTTGATGA
Source organism: Channallabes apus (assembly GCA_030522415.1). Classification (NCBI taxonomy): domain Eukaryota; kingdom Metazoa; phylum Chordata; class Actinopteri; order Siluriformes; family Clariidae; genus Channallabes; species Channallabes apus. The sequence continues at coordinate 26,470,635 of CM060127.1, read as the reverse complement.
GGTAGGCGAGTCATCGTCAAAGTGAAATCCACTGGTAACTCGCAACACAAAGGCCAGATTAGACTCTTCCAGATTCTTTGATCTCATGAAACCAACAATAATTTGTACAAGAATGATGCTAAGAGAAATAAAAAGAGTTGACTGATAGAATATTGCAAACAGATAATGACTCAAAACATACAGTGAAAGCTACCTAAGGAAAAGAAACAGTATATTTGTCACTAGCCAAGTCATTCACCTGCTCTTGGGCCAATGAAGCATGTTTTTTCTTACGTAATGAAGACTGGACTGAATAGACAGCTGCAGTAAAGACCTGACAAAGCATCCTTTGATCTTGTCCACAGTTTTTGAGACTTCATATGTAATTTGTAATTCTGTAATGAGTAATGCCACACATTTGTCAAACCCCTTAAATTGAGGCTGAAGGCTTTGACTTTATTCACATCTACAGTAACTAGATGTTAGACTAACTAGACTTAATACTGCTTTTGCATTGTGCACGGAAACCAGATCAGAGTAACTTGGACCTCGGCTGGATATACAAGTTTATGTGTGGCATGTACTGTAAGCCTGTACTTATGTCGGAGATCGGAATACCAATGTTTGCAGTATTAACTCCTCATGTACTGTATGCCGAGGTCTTTGGCCTTATTTATCTGCCCAAACACTCTTTTAACACATAAGCAAGGCCAAAGTGGTGTTTTCCTGACAGATTCCAAAGCCCTGCCTACAGTATTTCTTACAAACCACTTTTGTAGATATTCACTTATTTATGTCATCCCACTTGAGGATTTACTTGTTTTTCATTTGTTTGTTTACTTTTGTGTTGTGGAAGAAAAGAGCTCATTTTACAAAAAAAAATAAAAATGGCACCAGCTGTTAGCCACGCCATTAAATAGTCCGGTTACGTTTTTTAAATGCTTGAGAATCCATAAAAACACCTATAAAAGTATAATTAAACAAACAAATAATTTTGTTAATAGTAATGATATCACTATATATACTGTTAGGATGCCAATATTACTATCACTTAATATCGCATACATTCTATATTGCATGATCTTAATTTGAGATCTGTCCTCGAAGGACCCGAGCGGTTCTTAAAAATTGTCTTAACATCAAATAGTTTTACACATTTTAATGGTTGCATGTTACAGTGTAAAATTGTTTCTTTTTAGTTTTCAGATTGGGAAGCAACCTCTCTAGAAAATCATTTTAGTTGAGCGGTAATCCATAATCCTTAGTATTAGTATATAGTTCATATACATAATGTTAAGAAAACAGGCCCAGAGTTATTTCAATTTGAAATCTGCTATATAAAAGTGTGTAAGTGTAATTCCATGACATTAAAGAAAGATTCCTCTTATGCACTGTGCACACTCAGCTCTTTAAGGAAAGCAGATTTAATTGGCTATTACAGCAGCTTGTCTGTCCACCACTCATGCATTTGTTCAAACCCAGCTCATTTTTTCTCATTTTGTGACATTTTACCACCTGTCACATTAGTCAATAAATGTACATACAAAGCGAAAAACATGTATCCTAGAAATCCTGAGCATAATATTGCAATCCTGTATGTAATGATTATACAGTATAAATATCCCCAATATATACAGTTTCTAAATGACACCTTATTGTAATAGACTTAACTTTAATTACAAAAAAGTGCTACTGTATGATAGAGAAACATGAGTGTAAAGTACTAAAAAATATTCAATAAATAAAAAAATATATTAAAATTAGAAGTGTAAAAGACAGCTGAATGTAGAATTCCTAGATTTCTTCAACTAGAAACCTAAACTTTAACTTTTACAGTTCTTTAATTAATTTCTTATATTGTATATTGAATTGCTACATTAATGCAGTAGCATTGTACCTGAACCAGTGTGAAATAGTTGTAGGTATTTTATATTAAGACATGACATATTCAGACTCAAGCTAGCTTGGGTTAAAAAGCTATAATCATAAATAAAAAAAAAAAAAAAAGGTTTAAATAAAGGCACAATAAAGTTATTGTCTTAACTTATTGGAAATGTTTCCCTTTTAACACATTTTACTTTTTCTCTTTTATATACTTTATATATATATATATATATATATATATATACACATACAGATATATATATATATATATATATATATATATATATATATATATATATATATACAGTGGTGTGAAAAACTATTTGCCCCCCTCCTGATTTCTTATTCTTTTGCATGTTTGTCACACAAAATGTTTCTGATCATCAAACACATTTAACTATTAGTCAAAGATAACACAAGTAAACACAAAATGCAGTTTTTAAATGAGGGGTTTTATTATTTAGGGAGAAAAAAAATCCAAACCTACATGGCCCTGTGTGAAAAAGTAATTGCCCCCCTTGTTAAAAAAATAACTTAACTGTGGTTTATCACACCTGAGTTCAATTTCTGTAGTCACCCCCAGGCCTGATTACTGCCACACCTGTTTCAATCAAGAAATCACTTAAATAGGAGCTACCTGACACAGAGAAGTAGACCAAAAGCACCTCAAAAGCTAGACATCATGCCAAGATCCAAAGAAATTCAGGAACAAATGAGAACAAAAGTAATTGAGATCTATCAGTCTGGTAAAGGTTATAAAGCCATTTCTAAAGCTTTGGGACTCCAGCGAACCACAGTGAGAGCCATTATCCACAAATGGCAAAAACATGGAACAGTGGTGAACCTTCCCAGGTGTGGCCAGCCAACCAAAATTACCCCAAGAGCGCAGAGACGACTCATCCGAGAGGCCACAAAAGACCCCAGGACAACATCTAAAGAACTGCAGGCCTCACTTGCCTCAATTAAGGTCAGTGTTCACAACTCCACCATAAGAAAGAGACTGGGCAAAAACGGCCTGCATGACAGATTTCCAAGGCGCAAACCACTTTTAAGCAAAAAGAACATTAAGGCTCGTCTCAATTTTGCTAAAAAACATCTCAATGATTGCCAAGACTTTTGGGAAAATACCTTGTGGACCGACGAGACAAAAGTTGAACTTTTTGGAAGGTGCGTGTCCCGTTACATCTGGCGTAAAAGTAACACAGCATTTCAGAAAAAGAACATCATACCAACAGTAAAATATGGTGGTGGTAGTGTGATGGTCTGGGGTTGTTTTGCTGCTTCAGGACCTGGAAGGCTTGCTGTGATAGATGGAACCATGAATTCTACTGTCTACCAAAAAATCCTGAAGGAGAATGTCCGGCCATCTGTTCGTCAACTCAAGCTGAAGCGATCTTGGGTGCTGCAGCAGGACAATGACCCAAAACACACCAGCAAATCCACCTCTGTGAATGGCTGAAGAAAAACAAGATGAAGACTTTGGAGTGGCCTAGTCAAAGTCCTGACCTGAATCCTATTGAGATGTTGTGGCATGACCTTAAAAAGGCGGTTCATGCTAGAAAACCCTCAAATAAAGCTGAATTACAACAATTCTGCAAAGATGAGTGGGCCAAAATTCCTCCAGAGCGCTGTAAAAGACTCGTTGCAAGTTATCGCAAACGCTTGATTGCAGTTATTGCTGCTAAGGGTGGCCCAACCAGTTATTAGGTTCAGGGGGCAATTACTTTTTCACACAGGGCCATGTAGGTTTGGATATTTTTTCTCCCTAAATAATAAAACCCCTCATTTAAAAACTGCATTTTGTGTTCAATCATGTTGTCTTTGACTAATAATTAAATGTGTTTGATGATCAGAAACATTTTGTGTGACAAACATGCAAAAGAATAAGAAATCAGGAGGGGGGCAAATAGTTTTTCACACCACTGTATATATATATATATATATATACAGAGGTGGAAAGAGTAATAAAATTTTGTACTCAAGTACAAGTACTGTTACTTCAGTGAAATTTTACTTAAGTACAAGTAAAGTTACCATTATAAAAATCTACTCAAATAAAAGTAAAAAGTAGCTCATTAAAAAATTTACTCAGAGTAAAAGTTACCGAGTTACTTTTTTATTTTAATTTTTTTAACAGTGGGGGTGATTCTTTTGCTGAATTTTTTTGCCCTTGGGTGTTTCCATGTTCACTCTTATATTAACAGATTATTGTTTGTGTTTAAATGTTTGCTGTGGGTGTCGATTGTATATTGATCTGGCTCTGCTTTTTTTTTTTTTTTTTTTTTTGTTAAATATCAAAAAAAAAAAAAAAAAACACAGCGGGGGTGGGATGAGGCATTCTAGCGTAGTTCAAAAAAGATGAGCAGATATAAATCTCAAACTAGTTGTTTTTAACTGAAGGAACACCTTTGCATAATAAAGCTGTTGTCTTTGTTGTGCTTGAAAATCAAAGTGGTCACTTAAATATGGTGTTACGTCCCAGTCTAGGGTCATACAGCAAAAGAATGGTTCAGGGTTCTATTTTAAACTGTATGGAAATGGTGGTATATGGCAGAAAGAACTAGATCCAATCATTAACTGATGAAATAATGAGGTTTGTACTGTATATACACACACACACACACACACACACACAACAGGAGGAGGATCAGATTCAGGGTGGACCCAGGCCAAAATAACATACAAAATGGTATTTATATTTAGTAGCTAGATTACCTGCAAAAAGAAACAACAACAAAAAAAAAACCCAGAAACAAAAATACATGTACCTTCCCGGCCTCCCTAAACCAAAAACAATGAAATTATCTATAAATATATACAAAGACCAACCAAACCAAAGGGACAAAGCAATAATCAAAGTCAATTGGAGGCAAAAAGTCAAAACCAGAATACACAACCAAATATCAAAACGCCAAAATCACAACCTCTTTCCTCTTTCCCGCGTCTCTCTCCGGTTTATATTATATATGATCGCGCTAGTCGATGACGTCACTCTCAGGGCGGAAGCGACCGTGTGGAAGGTCAGGTAGATGCCGATGTCAGAAAACCTGGAGTGGAGTCTGGAGCGGCGCGCGACCAGGACATGATACACACACGCGGCGCAACGGAGCATTTATACAAAGCATAATATTTTTATTATTTTAGCATTTTCATTCATTTATGTTTTACTCAGTAGCGAATATGATTTAAAATGTAGCGAATTACAATACTTCAAACAAAACGTACTTAAGTAAAAGTAAAATTACAGATTTTTAAAACTACTTTAAAAACTAGAAATACACAAAAAAGCTACTCAATTACAGTAACGCGAGTAAATGTAATTCTTTACTTTCCACCTCTGTGTGTGTGTATATATATATATATATATATATATATATATATATATATATATATATATATATATATATATATATATAGCAACATACTGTCGTGCCTCACCTGTCATTTGCTACTACCTAATTCTCTAATTCTCTCTTATATTTAGAATCTTATCCTTCACAGTAACGTGTTTGGTACAGTTTTTTTTTTTACAGTTTTTTTTTTTGTAAATAATTATTTTTCATTATATTTCTTTGTAATATCACTAATACCAGAAACTGTCACTGGTGACAAGACATTATGCAGCACCATATTTTCCGTAGAAAAATTTTCATTAATTAAATATGTTCTGTATATTGTTTTATTATTCTGTCCCAGAAAACATACTAGTTCAAAACAATCATTAATAGCCCAATATTTCTAAACCATTCATGCTCATGATTAGTATATGTAATTCAGCTGTATATTTAACAAATGAACTTGAGCTGCCTTCTAATCTTTGAAGCTTTTTCATGCTAATAACATGAACTAACAGTTCTGGCCATTGGGGAGCACTTGCAAATCCAGTAACTTAATTAAAGTTCATTTCCTGCTCAGAAAGCAAGAGGAATGTCCAGGAGAATGCCTGTGGCTCCAAGTGTTAATGAAAAGCTCATGTATGAAATTTGTGATTGCAAATCCTAAAATAATAGACGAATTAATACCGTCAAGGTTATATTCGGTTCTTCTGATGTCTTTCTTGTAAATGTGAGCCCTCAGAAGATTTTTCCTATTATAGGGTGACAAGCTGTTGCAATATTTTGCCCTGAAAAGGGGTCTTAATCTATTATAAATGCCTATGTCAGAATCTGCTGATGGCAGATAGATAAAGATAAAGAGTGTATTTGTGCAGGTGCAAAGCTGATTTGGTTGCAACTCCATATTTTTCTTATCCAACATTTTATTTAGAGTTTAGATTGTAAAATGTAATAAGGTGTGCCCCTTGATGCAGTCAACTACATACAGTGAGGTCAATAATAAGTATTTGATCACCCTGTGATTTTGCAAGTTCTCCTACAGTACTTAGAACTGATGGAGGGTCTACAATTTTCAGCATAGGTGCATTTCCGCTGTGAGAGACAGAATTTAAAAAGAAAATTTTGTGATTTTTTTTTTTTTTTTTTACCAATTTATTTGTGAATTACTGTGTCAAATAAGTATTTGATCACTTGAGTCAAACATTTATTATATTTGGCACTGAAGCCTTTATTAACAATTACAGAGGTCAAGCAGTTCCTGTAGTTCTTCACCAGGTTTGCATGCTGTACACTGCAGGAGGGATTTTGTTCAACTCCTCCATACAGATCTTCTCTAGATCTGTCCGGTTTCGGGGCTGTCGCTGAGCAACACTCGAAAGATATTTTATTGGATTTAGGTCTGGAGACTGGCTAGGCAACTCCAGAACCTTGATAGGCTTCTTACGGAGCCACTCCTTGGTTTTCCTGGCTGTGTGCTTTGGGTCACTGTCATGTTGGAAGACCCAGCCACGACCCATCTTTAATGCTCTGACTGGGGGAAGGAGTTTTTTTTCCCAATATGTCACAATACATGGCCCCATTCATCCTCTCCTTAATACAGTGCAGTCGTCCTGTCCCCTGTGCAGAAAAACACCCCCAGAGCATGATGCTTCCAGCCCCATGTTTCACTGTAGGTATGGTATTATTGGGATGATACTCATCATTCTTCTTCCTACAAAAACGGCGAATAGAGTTAAGACCAAAAAGTTCTACTTTGGTCTCATGTGACCACAGGACTTTCTCCCATGACTCCTCTGGATCATCCAGATGGTCCCTGGGAAACTTCAGACGGGCCTGGACATGGACTGACTTAAGCAGGGGCACCTTCCGTGCGATGCAAGGTTTTAAACCATGACGTCTTAGTGAATTACTGATAGTAGCCTTGGAAACGATGGTCCCAGCTCTCTTCACGGCATTGACCAGCTCCTCCCGTGTAGTTCTGGGCTGATTCTTCACCATTCTTAGCATCATTGATACCCCACGAGGAGATATCTTACCCTCTATGCTTGAAAAATGGCATTATTTGGTTATTTGATTGCCAGTTCCACTGAATCATGTTTTATAGCAATTAAAAGTTTTAATTCATCATTATGATGTGATACTTAAGGGGAGACAATAATAATAATAATACTACAATTGGCCAGTACGACTCCCCCCTAAGCATCACATAATAATGATGAATTGAAATAATTTATAATCTAAACTCTAAATAAAATGATGGATAAGAAAAGTATTAAATAAAATAAAAATAATAAAAAATAATCAATGTCTATGGTCGAATCCCAAAGAGCATAAAATGAAAAGACAATGTCTCTGTTTAGGGAGTATGATCCATTCATCCCTTGTTCCATAACTAGTGACCTTGAAATGGATTTGAGGGCGAGAGATGGATTTGAAATTCAGCCTTTTGTTAAAAGGTAGTTAGTTATCCTTGTAGCTCATGTTAACTGTGAACAAAGCGGTGAGGTGAGTCATGAAGGGCCAGGGGTAGCTCAGTGGTTAAGGCATTGGACTACGGTTCGGAAGATCCCAGGTTCAAACCCCACAACCACCAAGTTGCCACTGTTGGGCCCTTGAGCAAGGCCCTTAACCCTCAACTGCTCAGATGTGTAATGAGAGAAAAAAAAATGTAAGGCGTTCTGGATAAGAGCGTCTGCCAAATGCCTAAAAGTAAATGAAACTGCCAGCACGTTGGCCGAAGCGTGTGCTCATGTTAACTAACGAAAGATCAAAACACAATTCACATGGTTCATACGCCATTTGCAACGACTCAAACGTTTCATAAGGAGACAACGTTTAGTTTAAATGTTACCATAACACTATCGGATGTGTTTTTCTGCTAGAACTGCTTCTGTGACTGGTTTTGAATATAGGTTTTGGCAGGCAGCAGATCTACCCTTTTCTCTGGTATTGTGTATGCATTACTGGACCGTACCAGCCTACCGTCACGCATGCATTTATTCCTACTAAAATAATATATGTAGAAAATGAAGCATAACCATACCCATTTGTTTTAAAAACAGTTGCATGAAATAGGGCGTGGCTCCCATGTGAGCTCATAGCGTAGTCAATAAAAAAAATTGAAACAGAAAAATCTTGTTTTCTTAGATTTCATGAATAAATTGTGAGTAAACTATATAGCACAGAGTTTATATATTTTAAAAATTATCCAAGATTACAATCACTGGTTTGCCAACTAAGTCCTGGAGGACAGTGTTAGCAAAAAGAGAAAGACTGAGAAAAACTGATGGGAGTTGATCAGGCTGTAAAACTAGACAGGGTCTTCCCTGAAACTTCTATACAGTACATATACAATACAAGCTCCACTATAATAAATAAATTCATGTCCTCTAGTAATAAACAGTTGGATTTTTGAAAATCAATAATGTATAAACTTACTGACTGTACAAAAGTTTATACATCACGTCATTTACTTTTTGTCGTTTTCAAAAAAAAGATAAATCAAGATTAAGAGCTTAACAATGTTAATGGGTATAGTGTATCTAATAACTTTCCTTAACAATCAAAAGTGTATACTATTGGGATTACCATATTATTAATATTAGAATGCTCCAATGGCTGCTTTATTATTTTACAACAATTCTTGTATATAACTTATAAATACAGGTCCTTCTCAAAAAATTAGCATATTGTGATAAAGTTCATTATTTTCTGTAATGTACTGATAAACATTAGACTTTCATATATTTTACATTCATTACACACAACTGAAGTAGTTCAAGCCTTTTATTGTTTTAATATTGATGATTGTGGCATACAGCTCATGAAAACCCAAAATCCCTATCTCAAAAAATTAGCATATCATGAAAAGGTTCTCTAAACGAGCTATTAACCTAATCATCTGAATCAACTAATTAACTCTAAACACCTGCAAAAGATTCCTGAGGCTTTTAAAAACTCCCAGCCTGGTTCATTACTCAAAACCGCAATCATGGGTAAGACTGCCGACCTGACTGCTGTCCAGAAGGCCATCATTGATACCCTCAAGCAAGAGGGTAAGACACAGAAAGACATTTCTGAACGAATAGGCTGTTCCCAGAGTGCTGTATCAAGGCACCTCAGCGGGAAGGAAAAAGCAGTGGACTGAGTCTGGAGCAGAAACATCCAGAGCCACCGTGTACAGGCGTGTGCAGGAAATGGGCTACAGGTTGCAAATTTTGCATGTCATTGGGAAATCAAGGTGCCAGAGTCTGGAGGAAGACTGGGGAGAGGGAAATGCCAAAATTCCTGAAGTCCAGTGTCAAGTACCCACAGTCAGTGATGGTCTGGGGTGCCATGTCAGCTGCTGGTGTTGGTCCACTGTGTTTTATCAAGGGCAGGCTCAATGCAGCTAGCTATCAGGAGATTTTGGAGCACTTCATGCTTCCATCTGCTGAAAAGCTTTATGGAGATGAAGATTTCATTTTTCAGCACGACCTGGCACCTGCTCACAGTGCCAAAACCACTGGTAAATGGTTTACTGACCATGGTATTACTGTGCTCAATTGGCCTGCCAACTCTCCTGACCTGAACCCCATAGAGAATCTGTGGGATATTGTGAAGAGAAAGTTGAGAGACACAAGACACAAGAATCTGCAAAAGGATTCCCGACCAAGTATTGAGTGCAGAACTGAACATAATTATTTGAAGGTTGACTTTTTTTTGTATTAAAAACACTTTTCTTTTATTGCTCGGATGAAATATGCTAATTTTTTGAGATAGGGATTTTGGGTTTTCATGAGCTGTATGCCACAATCATCAATATTAAAACAATAAAAGGCTTGAACTACTTCAGTTGTGTGTAATTAATCTAAAATATATGCAAGTGTAATGTTTATCAGTACATTACAGAAAATAATGAACTTTATCACAATATGCTAATTTTTTGAGAAGGACCTGTATATTTTACTGTGGCCAAAATAAAGGTTCATCAATTTACAGGAACAAATTACTTTATACAGTCATGTTTCTATTATTGAGATAATAATATCAATTATCACAGTAGTGCATACTGTATATATATATACACACCTGTCAATTATTAAAATTCAGGCAAATACAAATTGCTTCCATAAATTGGAAATTTGGACAAAAACACTGTTTGATTGCTTGCTACAAAAAATAAAATAAAAGCCATCCATACAGTACATTACAAAGATATAAACAATACTCACAAATAGCACGGTTCAAATATAATTCATATATTTATATTATATTATATTATTTATTTATTTATTTATTAACATAATTATAAAAAGAAATTGTCTCTAATACACAAATCTAATAAATAAAGTGTTTAAAAAAAAAAAAGGCTTATGGTTTCGTGCTAAATCAGTCCAGACGGTTATTAGCTTAGGGCATACCAGGTGGAACAAATGATGTCAATTAAGATATCCATTGATTTTATTAGTGTCTAGTATGTAATTTGAGCCCTGCACAATTGCCAAATGAATCCACGGTATAATTCATTTGATGGCACTCTGTCAATCAATAGTAAGTGAATCCTTTTCAATTATAGAGAGAAAGATTTGTGCTTGAGAGAGCTCGAATATCAATCATAAACCATACATACAGTACATGTTCTGTGGCTCAGTGATGATGGTCGTCTATAATTCCGGTGTCAGGATGATACGAGAAATGCACACATCCAAGTTGAAGACGATTCGAGGCACCAAAATCTTGGCTTACTCACTAATGTGTTTTTTAATGGCAGAGTGAAAATCTTACTAACTAGGCTGCCATTTTCCTTTTAACCTTTATGAAATACCATCTATGTGCTCAGTGGATAACGTTACTGTATTTCACATTCAAGCACATTATTTATTACCTATTATTTTTTTGGCAAGGTCTTTACCATTGATTATAGACAGTGGTGCAATTTGTAATATACAGTAATGGTATTCAGTATATATTAATGTAGAAGGTAAAGAACGGAAACCCTGCAAAACGTAATATCTTTCTGGCTTACAGTGCTGTGCAGAAGACCTGAGCCACCCCTCATTGCTTTATAATGTGATTCCAAAAATCCAGACTTTCATTTATTTATTTATTTATTATGTAGTCTTAAGGAAAAGTTCTCCAGGCCTCCTGAAGGACTTTTTTTGGCTCTCATGGTCAGTCCAGTCCCTAAGCAGCTTCAGAGGAATGTTTTTTTTTTGTTTGTTTTGTTTATTTTGTTAAGCCACACAGTGACCTGTGAATCTACTAGGCGTCAGTAAGAAATGGGTACAGATGATGACGGTGATGATGATGACACTAAAAAAGTTTGGGATCACTTACAAATTTCATTGGTTTCCAAGGAAACACACACGGAATTAGGCTAAATAGAAAATAAGAAGACGACGGCCGAGTTAGAAATAATGATTTTGATGGAAATTTACATTTTACATTTAGGCATTTGGCAGACGCTCTTATCCAGAGCGACTTACATTTTTATCTCATTACACATCTGAGCAGTTGAGGGTTAAGAACCTTGCTCAAGGGCCCAACAGTGGCAACTTGGTGGTTGTGGGGTTTGAACCTGGGATCTTCCGAACCGTAGTCCAATGCCTTAACCACTGAGCTACCCCTGGCCTGGAAATGAATGTGTTGTTCAAACTTTGCCTTCATAAAAAAAAAAAAAAACACCTTTTGCAGCAATTACAGCCTGGCAGACCATAGGCATTGTACTGTACAGTAGCTGTCAATTTTTCAAGACCCTGTGGATCCTGGAGCATCTCCCACATGATGGATTGGCCTGATGGAGTCTTCCTCTGTACCATACGGTTAAGCTGCTCCCACAACAACTCAATAGGGTTCAGGCAGATCCGGAGACTGTGCTGGCCGCTCCATTACAGTCCAGACAGAAGTCCAGTTAACGTTAATTGTTTGTGAAATGGATAAAATCGTTTGTGAATTGCATGGAAATTTGTTTTTCAAAAGAAAACAAAGAAATTTGCAAGTGATCCCAAACTTTTGAGCAATAGTGTATATTATACGTTCTACATGTATGTGTGCGCATATATAAAAGTTTGAAATTGTATCTTGAGATACTTTGCATCATGTCACAATAAAATATGTTTCCATTTCGAATATGATCTTTCATGCAGTGTGTCATGTGGCTGTATGTGAACATAAACTCTCTGCAAAGTTGTGACGCCGACAGTGCACGATAAATGAAGTTTTTGTCTATTAAAAAAAAAAGAGTCGGCTCACATTCGCCTAAACGAGTAGTTGGCAATTCGATTCTTTTTCTGTTACGGATCCACGTCACTACGTAACATATTTGCATAATGTTCGCCCACGTTCTAAGTCGCGAACAACTTGCCCGCCATCTTACGATTAACGTTACCACACTCTTGTTAACATACTGTATGACACTTAGCACTGAGAAACGTCCAGCTCCAGTCGTGTTAGCGGTTTCATCGTCAGACTCTGACTCAAATCGATACGGTGAAACCGACGCCATCTTTTCTATGCATTGACGCGTCTCCAGAGCCGTCGTTCAGTTATGGTAATGGGGGTTTCGTTTTCCGACACGCTGTACCGGTAGACCAATCATAAAGGACCGCGCCATCTGACCAATCACAGCAGTGAGGGCTCACGGAAAGGAGGGGTTTAGACAGACTGAAAATTCGAACTGCTTCACACGAGTCGTTTACGAATCATTTAGAAATGGTGTTCTTGCGGTCATATTATTACACATGTTTTGACGACACAAAAAACGGAAGTCCGATGATTTCTTTGTCTCTCGTTTATTTTTTCAGCATCAAAGATTCAACACTTCGTACAGTTATCTTGAGTAAATCCACTGTACTGTAGTTACAACAACACAATCGCTGCATCTGTAGGTCAGGTTTACAACAATGTTTGCTGTATCTTTTAGCTTATGTTAGATTACATTACCTTACGGCAGTGGTTCTCAAAGTGTGGGGCGCGCCCCACTAGTGGGGAATACAGACATGACAGGTGGGGCGCAATGAACCGGAGGAAATAACAGGAAAGTACCTATTCTAATTCATGCTTTTCTTTATTGATAATGAAGAGCGTACGCTCAAAACTAAACAATCACACACAAATAAATGGATCATTAATACAAGTACATTTAAAAAAACATCAGTTGTGGGCCGGGGAGAAAAAGTGGAACCATAGTGGAACAATAACTTCGGGCCAACTTCAGCAGCGCTGCTCGAATCACAAACCTGCGCGACCCGATGGGCAGCGCTGCGCGACTCATAAACCATAAGACAGAAATAAACCGCGCCGACCATCAAAATAAATTTTCTGGGATGCGCACATACAAACCAGGCATGGCAAGGCGGAAACAATAATAAACAGTCCTGACATTTTAAATAGTTTGTAAATAAAAACATAGTGGGCCGCATTCGAGCGGCGCTGCGCGATCCACCGGGCTGCGCGAATAAACCAGATCATCACTGCACTATTCAGGTAGTCGCGCTGCGCTGTATTTGCGCAGATATTTGGTTCAATCGGGTGCCGCGGTTTCGTCCCACTTTTGATGTGTTTGGCTTCACATACACTTCGACAATGGAAGAAGACGAGCAGTGAGCTTGCTTATATGTGACAAAACCAACAAAGAGGAGATTGTAAAGAGAAAAGCTGCATCGTCTGTGGTGTGGAATTAGTTTGGGTATAAGAAAAGTGATACGAATGAGATGAACGTGATTCACTTTAAACATGTGGATTGCACAACCCTGGACATTACCATTCTTTTCCTACTCGTACAGCTGCTCTTATTGTTCACATATTCTTCATATATTTTCTATATTGTGTATTGTTGTACAGTTATTTTATTTTAACTTTAGTTTTTATATTTTATTTTATTCTTTCCTAGTTAAATTTACCCCCTATTTTATTTTTCATAATTATTTCCTATTCATAGTCTTTTATGTTAAGGTTTGAATTAAATAGAATTTTTGAATTTGATTTGCAAGGTACGCAAGTTCACTGTTTTAACAAGTGGTGGAAACACGTCAAACCTCTTCTATCATCTGAAATCCAAGCATCCAAATGAATATGGCCAAAGTAAAAAAAAAATGCGGCAAACCTCAGCAATTCACAGTTTATATAAAATTACATTATGTAAAACAGTTTCTTTGTGTTTGAATTTTTATTTATGCATTTCAGATACAAATTGCTATATTGTGATTATATATATATATATTGTTATCGAGGTAGAAAATAGCTTCTACTGTCATAGAAGATTTTGGTTATATCACCCACCACTAATGAAGCCTAACTTGCTTCATGGTGGTGATGGTGGGGGCAGAGGAGAGACCTGTGTGTGTTTTGTGTCTTATACCGCTGGCAGTAGACCGCATGAGACCCAACAAATTAGGAAGACACTTAGAGACAACACACGTTAATAAGCCACTCGACTTCTTTCAAAGAAAGCTGGCAGAATACAGACAGCAGGAGAATCGCATGGTAACATCTGAATCAGTGGACAGCAAAGCACAAATGGCTTCATTCAAAGTTGCATACAGAATTGGCCAGTGCAAAAAAACTACAAACAATTGCTGAGCAGCTAATAAACATGGGGTCAGTTATGCAAAGATAAGTGACAACGTAAGCCTTTTATAACAATTGCACGTGTATTTTATCTGTTTTTAACTTGGTGTTGTTTGATCTTATTGGTTTAGAAATTGATATTTCAATAAACAGTAAACTTGGCAGATTTCGTTATTATTTTGTTGACAAGTGGGGCTTGAAAATTTGCTCACCCCCTTAAGTGGGGAATGACAGAAAAAGTTTGAGAACCACTGCCTTACGGTAACTTAAGGTCGCTTACGGTCAAAAGCTTGTGTCTCCACAATTCCGCATCAACTACGTGTAACAGTGGAATGACATCACGGACATTACACACAATATGGTTGTCATAAATGGATGCTTAAATAATAGCCTAATGCTAAATGAATAACTGATAAACTTTCAAAGTACAATAAAATGCAATAAAATAAATTAAATAAACACAACAACAAATTCATAAAGTACAATATGGCTCTTACAAATGGGGTAAAATTAAATCTATTTTTGGAGAAAACTAAAGTGTTTTTTGACCTTGCATACATGTACTGTAAACCTGTTTTAAGAGACTCATAAAGCAATATTAGCAACCTTTAAAATGGCATAATAGGGGCACTTTAAGAACATAATGTACAAATACAAACTTGTTGTCCAAGTGTTCCACTCATTTTTCTTATACAGTATACAATACTTTCATGGTCTTGTTAAACGTATATCACTCACTCATCGTCTATACCGCTTTGTATAAAGGTTCGCCTGGAGCCTATCGCAGGAGACGTAGGGGACAAGGTGGGGTACAAGTGCACATGCGCGCACACACACACACATACTCATTCACGTACTACTGTATGGGCGATTTGGTAATGTCGGTGAGCCCAATCTGCATATCTTTGGACTGTGGGACCAAGCATGGACAGAACCTGCTGACCTTGTATGCAGTAGGTAAATACAACCCCTGGCATAAATTCTGGAATCACCAGTCTTGGAGGATGTTCATTCAGTTGTTTGATTTTCTAGAAAAAAAAGCAGATCACAGACAAGACACAAAACGAAGTGAATTTCAAATGGCAACTTTCTAGCTTTAGAAAACATTAAAGGAAATCAAGAAAACAACTACTGGCGGCGTGGTGGTGTAGTGGTTAGCACTGTTGCCTTGCACCTCCAGGGTCTGGGTTCGATTCCCCGGCCAGGCTCGATTCCCGTCTCTGTGTGCATGGAGTTTGCATGTTCTCCCCGTGCTTGGTGGGTTTCCTCCGGGTACTCCGGTTTCCTCCCACAGTCCAAAGATATGCAGGTTAGGCTAATTGGTGTTCCTAAATTGCCCGTAGTGTGTGATTGGGTGTGTGAGTGTGTGTATGTGTGTGTGCCCTGCGATGGATTGGCATCCTGTCCAGGGTGTACCCCGCCTAGTGCCCGAAGTCCCCTGGGATAGGCTCCAGGTCCCCCGCGACCCTGAACACAGGATTAAGCGGTATAGAAAATGAATGAATGTATGAATGAAGAAAACAACTAGTTATTCAGTAAACGTCTCCTTTTTTTAGACCAAGCAGAGGGAAATAATTATGGAATCATTCAATTCCAAGGAAAATAATATGGAATCACCCTGTCAATTTCCTTCCCCACCTGAACCAGATCTTCTTGTTAATCTGTAGTTAATAAAAAGGACTGATCACCCCTTGAGAGCTGTTGCACCAAGTGGTTTCTTTTTAGAATATAAACCGAGTCCGACAATTTCGGTCCAATTAAGCTCATTCATGCTTGTTCAGTCCTTTTGCAACTTGACATTGGACTGGTTGTACAAGTCCTAGTAGATCTTCCCCCGTTCACCATTTCACCCAAATCTTTCCATTTTACATGATCGTTGTAGTTTCATCAAAAATTGATGCTTAACTACAATAATGGGCAACTGTTCAGCCAGCTGAAGACCCGGATCAAACCTTGCTCCAAACAAAGTTTTCTGAAAGGCACAAACATGCATCATGTAAGACATGCATCAATATTCTTTTCTGTGCTAATGCAAGATGGTGAAATACATTTCATCTGGCTGTCAGCTGAATTACTGGCAGACGTTAAATAATGTCGATCTCTTCGCATGGCACTCGAGTGAGCATTTAACATACAGTGAGGTTTAACTTGGTGGTATTTTTAGAATGTGACTCAATTTTTGAAAATGCGAAACAGAAAGTTGCATGTACAGTAACTTCGATGTATATTTCAAGGTGTAGCAATAATTGGACACAATGTCGTGGTCAGAAAGAACTGAGCGGTTGTGAGTCACCTTTTCATGTCCTATGGTGTATCAGTGCTGCACCTGGGCTGTGACACTGCTGGAGCACAGACTGAATAGGGCTTCCAGCATCACCTATTTACCACTTTTACCACCCACTGATCGACATCATGTTCAACTATTTACAGGTTCAGAAGAGGCAGAGTGATAACATGTGGGACACACACTGTGAAACCAGTATGCACTTGGCAGTTAAAATGGTTTTGTTGTCCTGCAGCTCTGGATAAAATACTCTCTATGAGATTTAGTGTAGCGTTTATTCAAGACACTTATATCTATATTGATTGAATGTAGGACAAATTTTTATCTCAGCATATCAGAACAAATGTAAAAGGAAACAAGTAGATTCTGCTGTCAATAATTTCAACAGGGATGCCTGAACTGCCAACAGGTCGAGTGCTCCTTGTTATTAATGTGTACACTTGAAATATCATCTTTATCTTCTATACCGCTTTATCCTGTATTAAGGTCGTGGGGACCTGGAGCCTATCCCAGGAGACTCGGGGCACGAGGCAGGGTACACCCTGGACAGCGTGCCAATCCATCGCAGAGCACACACACACACACACACAATTTGGGAATGCCAATTCGCCTAATGGTTGTTAGTCTTTTAGTTTTTTGTTTATGTTGTAACCTAGATCCTTCACAACAATTACTACTACTACTATAATAAAAATTATTATTATTATTATTATTATTATTATTATTATTATTATTATTATTATTATTATTATTAATAATAATAATAATAATAATAAAGTAAAATGAATTATTATCATATACTTTATATTAGTATTACTTGTTTAATTAAGGTCAATAAAACTGATATTACCGAAAAAAACAAAAAAACAATTGCTCAAAATTATTGAGAAGTAATGAACCCCATGACACGCAATGCTCATTGGCTCAACAATATACTAAAATTATCTACTGTTTGTTTCTCAGAACAATATAAAAAAAAATTAACATTAACATTTTCACAGACCTAAAAGTTTTCTATCGTTCTTGCTAGAGATGTTCCGATACCATTTTTCCCCTCCCGATACCGATTCTGATACTTGGGCTCAGGGTATTGGCCGATACCGAGTACTGATCCGATACCTGGGTGTGTATCTGTACAGTGTGTATATGTATAAATATACATTTCTTTTTTTAAGTAAAATACTACTAGCCCTGTGTAACGGGTTCGACCCTAAGTGCACGGGCGACACCATGAAACACGGACACGAGGCGAGGTCTTACAGGAAAAAGGGTAATTTATTTAGAAAAATGGGTAAGGAAAGGGTTAAAGGCTCTCTGCGGCCTTTTCCACTTCGGCGGCAGGGATGCGAAGGCGGGCTCTACGCGGAAGTGAAGGTGCTGCGGGAGCTCGCGCAGCTCGTTCACGCGCTCCTCTCGCAGAGATCAAAGGCGCCCCCCCTTTTTAAAGTCTCTGGGGCGCATCACATCGCCCCGCTCTTGTGCCACTGTCTCTCATAAAATCCACCGCGTCGCAAAGTCCAGCTTCCCAACAGTCAGACCCCGAGCTACACTCCCCGCTGTGTTTTATAGCGCCGGGATCATTAGCGGCGATAGCTCATGGGCCGTTGCCTGATTCTGCGGCCCTGTTCCTTCACATACCTAAAGGGGGGGAGGCCGCCTAACTAGTGAGCGAGGAGCAATATCAATTTGGGCGCACGCCCATCACAGGCGCACGCCGTGACACTCTGTAAGTAAGCTAAGCTAGCAAAGCTAGCGGGCATAAATAGGTTATGTTTAGGAAAATGGTATCGGATCGGTACGTGGACTCAAATACTCACCGATTCCGATGCCAGATTTTTTTGTGGTATCGGCAGCATTTCCGATACCAGTATAGGAATCGGAACAACCCTAGTTCTTGCCAATGTCTAATTATTCTCTATTCTCTATTTTTCCCCACCATGCTGTCTCAGAAGGCGTTTCCTTTCCTCTGTCACTTTAAGGTTGCTCGTTAGCGATGTACAGCAGGTCTACATCCATATATTTCGTGAAGCTGATTTTAAACGTGACAACCAATTTCATTGAATGGAAGTGAATTACAAGCAGCTTGTAACATACTGTATATGTCTGAACCTTTTGGTCTTTTAGAACTTCTCATGACTTTGGATTTATCAGCGACAAACTTGTAACTTGTAGCAAAATCCCCTGATGCAATGTTTGTTTATTCTCCTTTATTATTTCAACTTTGAGACGTCCGCCTACATTCCGGCGACGCTTAATGATTCTATATCTTTTTTTTTTTTTTCTGTTTCAAAGTAACGCAGCGTGGAATTGAACCTCTGAGCCTCAGCATTTTGGCAGAGTTTACAATTTTACATGATTATCATGTTTACCTCCATTTATCTTCAGTCACTATATTCCCCAGTGTGAATTATGCAAATATATAATATAATTCTGGGGCAATCCTCACTTCAAACAGCCAGTCTTATAGCACAAGTATAGGAGCTGTAAGTGAATCATAGGCAGACTTTATAGAGAAGAATACCTTTTCTTGATTAAAAGTAATGCTTGAGACTGATAAGGTGAAAGCTTAATATGCCGAATTGATCTCAGCCCCTATACAGTAGTTTTGAAGTGATAAAAGCTAGTTAGTTAAGATTTACTGTGCTTTGTAATATTACTGTTTCTTAAATGTGATCTGCTTACACACACACACACACACACACACACACAGGCTACAGACCTTCAATTATTTTGTGAAAATGTGTTACTTCTTCTTACTATCTTAAATTATCAGTAAAATTATTAATGATTAGTGCTGAATGATAATTATAGCCTATAATTTAATACATATTCTGTTTATTCATAGGTATTTGTCCCATAAAAGACAGCCTTTTAAAATCTACTTCCATTTCCAAAATTTGTCATCAAGAAAGAAAAACTCATTCTGGAGATTGATGAATCATTCCTAAAAAAGAAGAAAAAAAAATGTTTACAGCAGATGTTGTGGTGTATGTACATGTACAAACCAAGTTATTAATATATATATCAGACAGATGATTTGGACACCTCTGATGATGTGTCTGGTTTATTTTCGTGCCTTAATCACAGGATGAGATGGCATGTTATGAAACAACAGAAAAGACTCAAATAATTATTGTGGTTAAACCGATGATGCAATAATAAAGAGAGAGAAGCAAGAAATGCAGAGCTTCCAGATGCAGCTACGAGAACGAAGTGTGGTCTTTGCCATCATCTGTATGAATAAAGGAAACGTTTTGTTCTGTACAGTGGTCAGAGCTCGCACTTTAGACATAAAAACTGACTTTCTGTCTGTCTGTCTGTCTGTCTGTCTGTCCAGACAGTTTTTGTCACGGCATCACGTAAAACTGTCTGGATAGAATTTAATGAATCTTGTACAGGCCTTAGTTATCTGCCTGAAGTTTAATCTGCACCAAAAGTGAAATCTAAATGTTAAGTAAAAGCGATGATATGAACAGTTACGTGTCGGATTTAATAATCTACTTTAAAATAAGCTACTAATGCGCTACTTGATCAATGTTAACAAACATCTGCAGCAATAGATGTTACGGGAATTTTAACACGCTGGAGTCATTTTTAGACAAAACTTCATCTTTATCTGATCTACTATTTCCATTTCTCATCTGTGATTTTCTCTCCGATTACCGAACATGGAGTGTATTTGGCTGACGACGAAAGAAGGACAACTTAGTGTAAAAAACATAAACTTTTCTACAGTATATTCTCTCTTTCCCATTAATTGTAACAAAATGAAATGACAGTAGATTTAAAATCTTGCCATGAATTAGGTTCATTTTGTACAATTCATTAATATTTAGCCACCAATACAGTGGAAACCAATAACATACAGTATACTGTAATGCTGTAACACTAAACTTTAGTTTTTTCCCCTTTTTTTTTTATACCAACTACAGTACGGTACTTTCCCGTCAATAGTACTTCAGGTACTGTACTTCATGTAGTATTAACTATGCATAAGTTATCAAACTGTCCTTTATATCATGTTTATTTATTATATATAATATAATATTTATTAAGTATAATATATTCTTATATATTATTTATATGTTATAAGTATTTCTCATGATGAGACATAGTCTCGATAGTAAAATTCAATATAAAAATCAAATAAATGCCTTTTGTTTAAGCTGAACGTAATGTTTTGAACCCACAGGGATGGATAGATGTATCGATGTAGAAACTTTTATTCCTCTAGAAAATGAAAAACACAAATTATTCAGCGAAGCTGCCAAATCTTGCTGCTACTGACTTGATTGAATTTATCTTGAAAAAAAAAAAAAAAAAAAGCAGAGCAGATCAATCTGGGGAGGGAATCATCTTATGTGAGGTCGCATACCAGTTCTGAGGGAGTTTAGTTCAGCATGGCGAGCTCGTATTCATGAATATTCACACCTGCATGCATGCAGCACTCGCATGCTGGAAACACAGTGGCCATCTCAATAGCCTAATTGTTGTGCTGTTGGAAGCTGTTTTATTCACCAGCCGAGCATACCCGACAGAATAGAAACAGTGTATATGACCTTTTCGTGAGCCCCTGGGTGCCTGTTTTAGGATGTTTTACTGCACCTTCTAGGACTTGAACATGCTGCTGCTGCTGGTGAAATCATGCTGCGTAATTGTAGAACAGCGACTACCAGAAACAGAGGCACGTCGTACTGCTTTATCAATTAAATAAATGGATAAGCATGGAAAAGAGGAGAGAGAGAAAAAAGAAAGACCGGCTGAGAAATATTTTGGAGAAATATGAAGTGTAAAATTGGTTTATATCAAGACACATTTGCATAGACATTTTGTTGGAAAGCATTATGTACGATATACATACAGTACGATATACTATCCAGCTACATCTGCTGCTCCTGAGGTGCCGGTGATCTACACCCCCTCTGCCGGTCCCCATTGGACCTGTCTGACTCGTCCTGGTGTCCCGGAGATCTCGTCTCATGGATGCCCCGTGTGGTGACTGGGGATTGTTACACTTTACCACAAAGATGCTCCTGTCCTCGGCTGATGTAGACAGCTGTTCTCTGATGACTTGTGACTGCAGTCGGTCGATAGTTCAGGACTGGAATTTCAAGTCCACCTGAGACACCAAAAATGAACTGGACTCCATATTAAGTTACTGTAAAGACATCAACTATTATACAGAACTTCCAGCCTTCTAACACACAGATCAATCCCTACTGACTGTTTTCACCCAAATGAGGATGGGTTCCCAGTCGAGTCCCAGTTACTGTAGTTCCTCTCAAGGTTTCTTCTTCCTATTGCCACCTCAGGAGGTTAGGGTCTGTCCATGTGCATGTGACCTCCATGTGAGGTACAGTATCCGTCGTTGCAGTAGCGGTTTCTTACAGGGCCAGGTTGCCAGCTTGATGCTCGATTGTATCCGAGGAGTGGAGGGTGATGATCTTCCTTGGTCAAGGGCCCAAAAGTGGCCTGAACTATACTGTAGATCAATGGTCCTTAACCAGGACCTTAACCACCAAGCTACTGTAGCTCTGCCCATTTTATACTGTAAATGCCAGGAAATCTTGTACAATTGCACATTCAGACAAGTATTCATTCAGCCTATCAGTGGATAGAGAAATGCCTTCAATCATGCCGATACAAGTCAAGGGCTTCAGTTAATATTCACATCAATCGTCCGAATTAGGAAGAAGTGTGATTGCAGCGATTTTAACTGTGGCATGGATTTTCATGGCAGAACGGCTGGATTAAGTATTTTAGAAAATGCTGATTTTCACACACTAGAGTCTCTGTGTTTAAAAAAAAAAAAAAGAAAAGAAAAGAAAAAGCATCCAGTGAAGAGTAGTTCTGTAGAAGGAAGTGGAATTATTCATATTTCTTTGTAACTATTGATACTAAAATTGGTGTATGCATGTTCTCCCCGTGCTTGGTGGGTTTCCTCCGGGTACTCCGGTTTCCTCCCACAGTCCAAAGACATGCAGGTTAGGCTAACTGTTCCCAAATCGCTCGTAGTGAGTGAGTGTGTGTACTGTATGTGTGTGTGCCCTGCGATGGATTGGCACCCTGCCCAGGGTGTACCCCGCCTCATGCCCTAAGCCTCCTGGGATAGGCTCCAGGTCCCTGCGACCCTGAATACAGAATATAGCGGTATAGAAGGGGACGGAGGGAGGCATGGATTGAGACTTACAGTAATAAGCCTTAAGTATTATAGAAAATGGTGTTATAATATCTGAAAATTCACTTTTATCAACTACAGGTGAGACTTTTTAGCACTGATTCCATGTTTTGCAGGCTCTATAGACTGTAAATAGCTCAGCTTTCTTTTTTATTTTATTTTTTTTTTTTAAACACATCATCAACCCAAGTTAAGACTGAATTTTGTGAAGTTCACCAGTTTGTGATTTTGAACCTAAGGCTTCCAGGCTGAGCTTTAAATCTAACTTGCCTTTTTGCATTCATTATTAAACCTTTACTAAGACTTTAAATAAAGTTTCAGAAACAAACCCACACCTCTCAAGCAAACCAAGAGCTTTTACGTTTATCAGCATCACCTTGGCGGATCCCGTCCTGACAGCTGCGCCAACAATGAAGCTCGGAGCCCTTTGATTTACATCCAAGGCTCCGACATCACAAACACCACGCATTCTTCCCGCGGTAGCCTTGAGCCTTATGCTTTTCTTCTCTCTGCTCGCACCCATGGCACTTGTGCAGCCCAGTCATTTCTTCTGGCCCAAACTGTGTTTCCATGGTGTGTAAAGTGTGTCATCCAGACGATTCATTATCAACTGCATCAAAGCAGATTTATGAGTCACTTTTCATCAGGGTAAATAATAAGCCGGTTTTCCACCAGGGGGTCTCTATAGATTTTAAATGGACAGAGATGAGCTGGGCGAACGCACACTGCTATTGCTATTTCTCAGGTAAAACTGTCATAAACAGAGAGAATAATTACCATCACTATGATGCCTCGATTGCTTCTGGCACACAGTGTTTTCTCTGTTGAGGAGCACTGATATTCATGTGTATTTGCAATGCTATTATTATAAAATAATAAGATTATAAAAATGTTTCATTGTGCATGAAACAGAAGACGTGTAGTATAGGCACTGATTATTGCAACAAAAGTTTTTTGTTGTTGTTGTTGTTTTAACAGTCCATGATTTAAGAGTTTGCCGAATAGGTTGTGTTACTGGAGAAGTGGAGTTATTATTCATATTTTAATGCACATTTATTTTATTGTAATTGCTTTTGCAGAATTTATTCAGTTAGGAAAAGTGGTTTGTTTCCATAGTGATGCACTCAGCATTCAAATAATTATCCTAAAATAGAGGTTAAGCAGGATTAACGTGGTAAAAACCACACTGACGTCGCCTCTCCTCATGATTCATTTGACATTTTGGTGTTTGCTATCCATAGTTTCAGGTCTGCAAAATTAGAATTTGGTGGAATATTTGCTCAGATGACAAAAATTGTGATGTGTGTCTTATACAGTACTGTAGGTTGTCAGATAAGAGGAACATTCAAGTTTATGGTTATTTGAGCGAGTTCTGACCCTCAGTAGTTGATGTTGTTGTTCGTAATTATAGTATCATCTTTTTATTTATTTATTTATTTTTAAATAAATAAATAAATTTATACAAGTAATATTGCAGAAATGTATTAAGGCTAACATTGGTTGATTGTTAAAATAAGCAAGAAACAGTTTTGAAAAAAAAAATTATATACTTTTTAAACTGTATCTTTTCATATGTAAGAAACTAATAAGCTTTATAGAAGATGAATTGGCTATTAACAGACATTAAAAGGCGTGTCAAACTTTGCATTTATTTATTTTATTTTTTTATACTTATTATGATGATTATAATTAAAATATTATGTGTTTATTTTGACGGTTAAATAAAAACTGATGTTTGTCCATTTCATAAGAATGAAATAATTTAAAAGATAAAATGTCTGTCTTTTTAAACAGATTTTGTAGGTTCTGTACAATAAAAAAAAAACTACAGTAAGTAGTGTTTATTGTAGTATCGGAGAGTTTTTCGTGCAAAGCTTATGAAAAAGCATATGGCACAAATTGGCTATCAGCAGAACAAAGCTTTGTACTTGGGTTCCACAGATGTATTTGTCTGTTCAAAGAATGATGCACACAAACGATTGCATTCAAATTGTTAATAAAATATATATTTGTTTATTTGTTGAAATGGATTTCACTTGATCGGTTTTCTTTACACAATGCAGGATTCCCAAACGTATCCTCACTTCGGAGTTAGAGAGATTTAGTTTTTTTCTGTTCTTTTTTTCTTTGTTTGTTTGTTTTGTTTTGTTTTTTGAAGTGAAAACTATTGGCACTCTTCAAGACAATTGGCAAAGTTTGTGTGAAACAAGTTTTAGACAGTTTTTCCTCGAAGCCAGCTGGAGAAGCAACTTATTATTCATGATAATTATTACTGCAATACTACCATAGCGGGAAAAAAAATGTGCTAAGTGTACTTGCAGCTATACTAATTATCAGTATACATAAGTGTATTAATGATTAGTTAATTTGAAGTGTGCTATTTTTCGACATACTAATTTTGTGCTAAATATATTTTAATTGTAATTAAGTTGTAGTAAAGCATAACTTTAAGTGTATTTACTGTAGTGTACTTTATGTGCTAAATTGAGACAACTTTAAGTATACTTAGTACACTTTAAGTATATGGCTGTGTGTGTACTAACGTACATACCCGACAGTAATTAATACAATTTAATTACATATTTAATGTGTTATAAGTACATTACAGCTATTTTTACTGTGTTACAAAATACCTGATTAATACACTATGAGTATATTCTTATTGCAGCAGTAGCTGTTATACTTCTGGCCAATTACAAATACTAAAAAAAGTACACTTTGTGGTTAATACAAATATACTTTATTATATCATACAGTACACACAACCTTCTATACTACTGTATTGCAAATGTGTTACCAGTACACTAAAGGTGTTTAATTTATAAATGCTAAATGTATTTTCTACACTATAACATGTTTTGAAAAGCATTACATCAGTAATTATGAGGCAGATTTTATTAATGAGTTCAACAGATTTAATTTGCACAAGGTTACAAAAAAGCACTTCTACAGTTTATTTGTGCTCAACAAAACATGTTCACAAACTAAAATATAAACTGGTGTGTGAACACAGACAGACATTAGTATTAGAATCTACAGCTACAGTATTAGTTTAAACCTGGTGTGTTGATTCTAGGTGTTACATGTAGCCGAGAGCTACGGAGCCATTATACCACAAGCAAAGTACATAAGATTTAGCAATAACACACTATGTATTCTACAGCTTAAAGTATGTACTGAATTAGAAATGACCTAACAAAACCCGTTAAATTTACAGTATGCTGATGAAAATAAAATAATAACGATACGAACTAACGCACGCGATGATGCAGCTTCAACATTTCACTTAAAGTATATTTTCCAATAATATATTTTTGGAAAGTGTACTATAATACAATTATTTTTAAGTATATTTTAAGTTTAATTCCAAAATTTGGTAAAAGCATGATGTTAGTATACGTTTTATATATTAACTGTACTATCGAGGATTTCAATAAATTTGTAATACACTAATATATATATATATATATATATATATATATATATATATATATATATATATATATATATATATATATTTTTTTTTTTTTTTTTTTTTCACAAGGGTAGTATTTTTATATATAAGACATGCTATGTTGGGTAAATTAAATAGAAAAAAATTTAACACCTTTTTGTTTACTGAGACATACTGCGAATTCCCTAAAAATACAATTTCAAAACAGTTTGTTTAAGCAACAGCCTCAGCAGCGACCTCATTTCCCCTCTCATCTGTTCCAAACACTCAGCATCAGCAGTAGACTAATCAATGGCCTGATCATCTGTCATCATCTGCACCTGTTTCTCACTGGGTCATGACTTACAAGAAATACTTTTATCATTGATTGTATTTCCTGTTTCCTGCAAAGTTATTATGGTGCAGTTTTTTGACATTTAAAGATATAATGGAATATAAATATGAGGTTGTATCCATGTAGAACCCTCTGCTGTTGCTAAACCTGTGTATGTCAGGTAACGCAAATAAAATATCATTACCAAAGCAACTACAGTACTAGGACCATCCTTTATTTATTTATTTATTTTACTTTATTTATGGAACCGTATTTAAGTAAGAGCACAAACCTAATATGATTATAATTATAATTGGAATATATCCAAATAGGTTATCTGATCTTGGCCTCATCTCTCAAATGCAATGTTTCTTTCTTCTCAAAATCGAGTTTGAAACGTACTTAGATTATTGAAAGTTTTGGCAACGTCACATCACATTGGACATTTCACTGAAGATGGCGGTGTGACGTTGCCAAAATGTTCAACAATCTAAGTAAGATTCATACTTGATTTTGAGTAGAAAGAAACATTGCATGTGTAATTGGAATGGTCACCTGATCCTGCGTAAGGCCTGCACTCAAAACATGAGTGTTTTCTTCATTTACTATTGACATTGTGTTGTCCATTCCAGATAAAAGGGGTATCAAATAGTTTGGGGAACTGGGCAACTGCTGCTGCTTCGTTACAGTGGAATACCTATACACCCAATTTTCGTCACCGGTAATGATCCTCTACATGAAGGACGAGTCATCCACAACACGCTGTTGGAGTTCTTGGCGTGATGTTCCTTCTGCTCCTGGGTCAGCAGCCTGGCAGCAACACGGCGCGTGTTCAAATCACACGTGAGTGTCGTCTGGTCTTTTCCGCATGACACACCGACAATGGCAGCGATGTTGCGGATTGTTCTCCAATGCACGAGTTGCCGAAATGGTTTCGACATTTTCGGTGATTGAGCTTGTGAAGGTCTTCCTGATCACCCCTCATCTTTCAGTGATGTTCTTCCACTTCTAAAGTGCACGTTCCACTTGAAACACCTCGGACGACTCATTCTCGTTCACTGACTTATGAAGGTCGGTGCTCCCTATGACAGTATGTGTAGCCTTGTGGTGCCATCTGTTCGCGTTTTGCAAAGCTTTTTGATACCACCTCGTACAAAGATATTTGCTTCTCACAGGCATTTCAGACTTGTACGTAGTTAGATTAAAGATGATAAAGTCCATGAGAACCCACCCACAGACACTACAGTAGAACCACAAGACCAGTGCCATCATTAACGTCTCTCAGATTCTTATTCTTGCCCATTTTTCCTACTTCTAGAGAACTGATTGTTCACTGGCTGTCTAATATATCTCACCCTTTGACAGGTGTCAGTATACGGAGATAATGGATGTTATTCACTTTACCGGTCAGTACTTTTCATTTTATGGCTGATCTTTGTATTATGCAGTGATAAATATGTATATTAGCATCTTCAAAGAAATGGTAAATGTGGTGTACAATGACAAAGCATGTAATCAAATAATCTGTTTTTTCATTGAAATACAGATTTTTGAGCAAGAGGCCTCGAATCATAATAATCCAGGCTAGCCTCATTACGTACCGATTAACCAAGAGCGACTACATTTCATGACCGATTAACACTGGAGGAATACGATTCTCTAAACCCGGCAGCAAAGTTACAACCATAGCCTTAGGTATAAGTCACAATCTCTGTAGAATGCATTTCAGACCTAATTAAGCTGTTAACCAAGTCATTACTGATATTGCAGATGATTAAAAAGCTATTTGTTTTTGTTCCCTCGTTAATTTGGTCCCGTAACTCGATAAATTAACCTTGGACTTGAGTGTGAGCGATAATATATATATAAAAAAAAAACAGTATTCATTTGTCTGCTAAACATTTTAAGAGTACGGTGAAATGAAGCAGGATGGAACCAGATTTAAGTTCTGTAGCAAAACTAATCATAACCGCTTAATCTCAAAATTAACATGACCAAAATTAAGTCATTATTTGAAGCAGAAAACATACAACTCGAGAGAGGAAGTTCAAGGTTTTTTTTTTTTTTTTTTTATCGGTTAACTAAACATCAAAGTTTTTCCATTCATTTGGTTACTTAGTTGTGCATTGCTGACTGTTTTGATGAAAGAACAATGGCATATATATTGGAGCTTGTGTGTATGTGTGTGTGTGTGTGTGTGTGTGTGTGTGTGTGAGAGAGAGAGAGAGAGTAATGATGATATTGCTATAAGGTGGCAGCATGTGTTGAAGACTGCAAACTCTTGCTGAGCCAACACGCATTTCTCTTCTCTTTTCCCATAAATCGTGTATTACGGCCTTTGCGAACATTGCATAAATGCATAAATCAGCTTGATGTGCCTACAATATACAGATACTGTATACCAATAGCAATTACTGTATACGTTCTTTTTATTATATACATACATAGGAATTTTTTGTGTATTTATTTATTTATTTATTTATATGATTATGTTGATGAAGTAATGTAAACACTGCATGGGAAGCCAAATGTATGTGACTGTGTGTTGGCTGGGATGTGAATGCGTGGTGATGTATTGGGTTGGAGAATTCTCCCATATGAATAATAGCTCGCTATCTGTACGCTGCACCTTGACTTAGCCTGACTAACTGGCATCTCATCCTTAAAAAAAAAAAAAACACAAATTCTTGAGGTTTTAGCTTAGATTGTTTGCTCCATTAAAGCAAAGGAAACATATCCTCTTAAAATTCGGATACAATCATATCACCTACTGTACTGTAAGTTTTCAGGACGTTGACCCAACTCTGATTGATGTTCCGTTAAAAATACAAACATACTTTACATAAAGGAACTGTTTCTACTATACATAAAGGAATATGCTTAAAGACCTAAAACTATTGCTTTTCCAGTGATCTATTCACCTAATATGAGAGAGAGAGAGAGAGAGAGAGACCTGCTGGCAAAGCCAGTTCTATAATTGTTGTTGCTTCTCAGTTTTTTTTTTTAATAAGCTTGATTTCATGGAAATACTAAAACATTTTGATGCAGGAAGGTCAATATTGATTGCTGTCACAGAATAAGATTCAAAAGACATTTTTAACGTTCTGATTTCATTTTTACACATATCACAATTTTATTGTTTTCTACCCATTTAGACTTTTGTACATTGTATTCAAAGTGAAATTTATTAGTAGCAGTACTAGTATTTATGACATAAAAGATACAGGAAGTAAATTTAGCATCATAAGGCCCCCCAAAAAAAGATTTACGGAATCAAGCAGAAGCATCAACACAGGATGTTAATGATTAATTAATGACAGACTTTTCTTTAATCGATTAGTCCCATTAAAAGGAAAAGCAAACATCTTATCAGTAAAATAACAAAAACTATAAATAAATACAAATAAATAAGATGCTGTGAGGGATTTTTAGAAACCTTTTATCTATTCTGATTTTCTCAATTGCGATCTGTGAAATTCTCAGCTTTTATTTGTGTGAGTAGATGCACAAGTGCATTATACTGTATTTATCAATTACTGTATACTTGCTGTGTGGGAGATTAACATTGGACCCTTGAGGCATAATGCATGAAAACAGTTGAGGTTTCTTGAATGTTTTTTAATGTATCTACTCTTCTGCAAATCTCCTCTGCTGCTCATTACTTATGTTACAAAAAATAACAGTATAAAAATCACATTTATATAAGCCACAACTTAATTAAGTGTATGTGATATTGTAGGCTTTTTCACTAAGTGTATAAGGAGTTAAAATGATGATCATTATTATTATTATTAGTTATAATATATACTAACTAACATATGAAATTGGTGAATAAAAAAAAATGTAATTAATTAAAAAAAAAAAAAAAAAAAAAAAAATATATATATATATATATATATATATTTTTTTTTTTTTTTATTAATTTACTTCTTTTTTATTTCACCAATTTCATATGTTAGTTAGTATTAGAATTTGTGTTCTAACACTATATACTTTATACTTTAAATCTGCCACTGTTCTTTATTTTCTAGGTTAATGAAAACTTTTAAAATATAAAACTTTTCAATATTAGACATAAAAAATTCTGACCCCCTGGGATATTTTATTTCTGATGTCCTTGTGTGGATTTTACATTTAATCATACAGATATTAATGCACTCAGTCTTGGACATTATGTCATCATACAGTACCAGTGTGGATATTATACATTTACTGGTAAGTCAGTGAAGTAAATTTCACTAATGAAATGTCCAAATGTTACAGTAAACCTACAATATACAGTACTGTGCAAATAACTGCTGTAGAGCAAGAATGTCTTTAAAAAAAAAGTTTCTACATTTATTCTATAAAAAGCGGTAAGTAATGAAAGAATATCAATAATTGGTTTAATGACCATTTACTTCAAATATAGTCTCAAGGTGCATTTTTTTTTCTGAAAAGTGACCTTTTACATAATACTCTGCTTTTTTTCTGACCTATGGATTTTTTTTCCCCTTTAAAATTAACATTTTTGGAGCTCAATTTATTTTATGTTTATCATAAAATAAACATAAAAAAAACATTTAAAATCAAGGCGCTAAAGACTTCTGCATGGCACTATAAGGATGGTCATCTATTGTATGTCAACAATAGACATTCTTGCATAACATTTACAGAATTTGTCAGACACCTTTATCCAGAGTGACTTACTGTACTTTTAATCTTAGTTTTCCATTCATCTAACTAACTGAGGGGCCAACAATGGCAACCTGGTGGTACTGATGTTTGAACCTGGGCCCTTCCGATCAAAGCTGCATGAAATCCAGAAGATCTTTCCATACAGAAACTGCAAATAAGAAAAAAAAATGCCAAGTAAACACAAAAGTATAGGTGCTAGCAAAATGACGAAAGAAGAGGTTTGTAATTAACATGTGTTTCCAATGATCGCTTAATTAACTCTTAGTGGTGTCCAGCTACTTAATTATAGATGTAAGAAGTGGAGGAAAGGCAACATTTGTACAGATGTGTTTGATAATTAAAAGACAGAGGATGGAATTTTTCAGAACTTAACATTTTGGATATTTGGGCAAAATCTGATCTTGTCTCAGTCAAAATAGTCTATTCTACTGTTAGAACATGAAGTCAAGCATGCAACTACTAATATCTCCGCATGTGATGTAAAAATGTATACAAAAAATATATTAAAGACACCAATAAACAGCAATATTTGCCCTTGTTACTCAAGTAAAAGTAGAAGTTCTCCATTTACATGTACAATTGAGGAAAAGTAAAAAAAAAAAAACAGGTAGACACTGATTTACTTAAGTATTTAAAGTATAGGGCTTGTACTCTGTAAATGTACTCGATTTCTTTCCACCTCTATTCATAAATTATAGGAATACTGTATGTGTAAAATACAAGGGGCATTCAAGTGAAACCCAAGAAAAGACTAAGAAAAGACAGGAGGCAGAGCTAGAGGTAGCAGAGCTGAAGATGTTGAGGTTCTCTTTGGGAGTGACAAGGATGGATAGGATCAAGAATGAGTTCATCAGAGGGACAACCAATGTAAGATGTTTTGGAGATAAAGTCAGAGAGGCCAGATTGAGGTGGTTTGGACATGTTCAGAGGAGAGATTGTGAATATATCGGTAGAAGGATGCTGAGGTTGGAACTGCCAGGCAGGAGGTCTAGAGGAAGACCAAAGAGGAGATTTATGGATGCAGTGAGAGAGGATATGAAGTTAGTTGGTGTGAGAGAAGAGGATGCAGAGGATAGGGTTAGATGGAGGCAGATCACTCGCTGTGGCGACCCCTGAAAGGGAACAGCCGAAAGACAAAGAAGAAAGTGAAACCCAGACCTGAATGAAAACTGAATGAAGATCCTGGTCCACTGCAGTCGTTCCTGTCAACATTAAGCGAATGGAACTCCTGATCCTTGAGAATCTAAGGATAACTCGTCAACTTGTGAAAGAGACTCATCTGTCTGTGGGAACTGTACACACAATCATTCACCAACGCCACATTTACATTTTACATTTAGGCATTTGGCAGACGCTCTTATCCAGAGCGACTTACATTTTTTTTAAAATCTCATTACACATCTGAGCAGTTGAGGATTAAGGGCCTTGCTCAAGGGCCCAACAGTGGCAACTTGGTGGTTGTGGGATTTGAACCTGGGATCTTCCGAACCGTAGTCCAATGCCTTAACCACTGAGCTACAATACATACTGTAAAGCAATTCGTCAGGGAATTATTGCCACATCCTCCGTACAGTCCAATCCTTGCATCGTTTCCACATGTTTGAGTCATTAAAGATGTTCCTGGGAGGCCAGCGTTTCAGACGTTGAGCAGACAATCAAATCATGCCTCCAACGTACTGAGAAAACTTTCTACCTTAAAAGTATCAAAGCACTCCTGAAACACTGGGATAAGTGCATTAATGTAGCAGGGGATGACATAGACAAATAAACAAATTTTCATGTTGTTCTTATTGTATTGTACAATCAAATGTCCTGGTTAGAGTTGAACGCACCTCATACTGTATGTAAAATTGACACATGAATGTTCGATCCGGATGTACTGCGGACTTTGCGGAAAGCTTCCTATATACAGTACGTTGTGAATACCAAGCTAACTATGATATAAAGCAGTGGTTTCTTTTCCCAAAACATGATCCTGTTGTTTTCAGTTTACAACAACAGCAATGTATTAATATTTAATCAGATTTACTTCCCTTTAGGGCTGCATTCCAGAACAATCAGAAAACTGCTGGGCAAGACCACATGTGGACCACGTACTGTATACGGTGACTCAATATTTCTTTTATTTGAAATATTGTTTTATTCCAGAACTTAGTAAAGCAGTGCTTATGTGTAAGTGTACTGAAACAAACTCAAAGAAATGTAGTAGTAATGGAATGGGTGTAGATCTTTGGGTATCTACTGTATCCATAACAACAGCTTTATTAGATTCCCTTAGATCCATGTTTTTTTCCACTATAGATTTGTAGATTCAAGACATAAAGACGGGTTCCACTGCATAATAATAGCGACAACTTTATAACTGTTTGTAATCCACACAGCCTTGTTCTGGTCCCAGGTCATCAGATGCCTCTTCTTTTGGATCATGGCAGAACTGCATTGTATGCTAATTTTTTTTTTGGTTTTTCTTGAACCTACAGAACAACGGTCTTTGCACATCACCCAGTTCCACTCAATGGAGTTCGAGTCCTCTGTGAACACGAGAGATG
The DNA here is from genome assembly GCA_030522415.1 of Channallabes apus. Classification (NCBI taxonomy): domain Eukaryota; kingdom Metazoa; phylum Chordata; class Actinopteri; order Siluriformes; family Clariidae; genus Channallabes; species Channallabes apus. The sequence goes on along the minus strand of CM060127.1, from coordinate 26,436,433 downwards.
TAAAAACATGTGTCTGGGATTCACTAGACTGTTGAATTTATACAGTGTCAAAGGGTGAATGTCTTGCTGCTGAAAGAGAGACGGCACTAAAAAACCTTTCATTATTGAATTTGTTTAGATCTACAGGACAACACCCCATGCAACTACAAGTCCTATGCTTTTCAGCTAGGTGGGTTTGGAATGTTTCTTTGCAGTTGTAGCCCTGCAAGCAAAGAACAGAAACAGAAAGTTCAAGACAGCTGGATTAAAATCAATCGAAATAATTGCCCACTGAAAACCTTTCAGAGTCAAGTAGTGATGTTTGATGTAGTATATGAAATCAATGTTGCTGTCACAAAGCCATCTTTCCCTTTTGTCCTCTTGCCTTGTTAAAATGTCGGGCTGTACCTGTATGTACCCTCATGGGGCTCTTGGCAGCTATTAGAGCAAAGGGTCTCTCATCCTGAAAAGGTGGACATACTGTAGCCTTCTCTTATTTCATTTCTTACCTTTACTACCTTAACAAATGTATTTTTATACCTGCACGTACTGTATATTCCAAGAGCATTTTCGTAAGATGCTGGGTGACTCTTTGGGATTCCCTAAATCCAGTGCTGGAGGGCCAGTGTCCGGGACAGTTCAAATACAGTTGAAGATTTTAAATCGTCCAGGAGACGTTGTTTGGAAGTTGCTTCATGTCAACTGGACTTCTTGTTGGTTTTAAACATTGCACTACTCATCCAAGCACCTCATTCCGTCTAAGAAATGTTGGTCAGTGACCCATACAGTACGTTCCACCAGCCATTTCTGTCAGCTCTCTCGTCTCACCTAAATAGGCTCATTGATGGACACTAGAGGATGTGAGAATGAGGGCGGGTTGTAACAATGGTCACACATACAGTCCCTTGTAACCCAAAAGGAGTTAATTAGGTTTGGCTTCCCTGGTAGACGTATGAAGTGTCTACGTACCAAGTGTCCTCCTTGGTTGGATGACAGAACATCATGGAAAATGGGACACAGTTCATGTCTGAGGCCTCCACCTCAGTTGAGAGAAGTATTCTTCATTTTCCTATAGATGGCTTCTTTCACTGCTCTCTCAAACCATCTTTTCTCTCTGTCCAAATTATGCACATTGTTGTCCTCAAACGTGTGTCCTTTATCTTTTCAATGCAGGTGCACTACTGATTGAGGTCCTGAAGTGCTGTTCCTTCTGTGGTGAGCCAACCTCTTATGTAAAGGCTGTGGATTCTCCTCTAGAGGTCCTCACCACACTGCACTGTATACTCTTCTTGTGTTTTCATGTGATGTTTTTGGATGGACCAATCTCTGTTTCCGTGTGTTGGTTGGTTTAAAATAAACAGGCACGTGATGTTTTCCAAGGTCCTCTTGAGCTTTTCAAATACACCTACCACATTAGACATGGCTAGATTCTTCCATCGAGTCTGGGTTTCAGCTCTGTCTATTGTCCTTCTGTTGGAATGTTCTTCTGTTTTAAACCCACCAACACACAGAGACAATGACTGGTCCATCTTAGAGACACAAGAAGAGCGTTATCGTGTTTGCAATGCAGTCCAGCGCAGTAAGGACTGCTCAGTGCTCTATTGTGGAGAAACCAGACAGCCTTTACATTCAAGAGGTTGGCACAGCACAAGAGGAACAACACTTTAGCACCTCAATCAGCAATATACCTGCTTTTAAAAGCGTCTGAGAACTACAATGTTCACATTTTAGACAGAGAATAAATCTGTTAATTGCCATGTTTACTGGGGTTTTTAAGGGCTGGTGAACTGCAAACTGTGCTGAACACTGCCCCCAAGGGCCTGGGTTTGCCATTGCACACCACCAAATACTCTTAAATACTTGCACCAACAGTGTTGGTTTTACCAATATGGACAAGGCTCGTTTGCATTTAAAAAAATTACACCTAATCAACTTCCAAGTGCAATTTTTTACATAACGCATCTTCAGGTCAATGGCATGATGTGCTACGGCACTTGCAAAGGCCATGCTAATCCTACTTAATCTTAGTGAATACAGTGCATGCTTCTGACCTGGCTAATGAAGTCTTCTCAGGTCAGGCTCTCCTGTTCCCGTCACATCATCAGTAGGAGTATACATCAGATACAATGAAATTTCCTCTGATAGGAATAAATCTGTTGATTGATCTTGGGATGCACCGGAGATGCTGTTAGACTAGAAGTGGATGATTCTCATACAAGCGGCTCTACAGGTGACTGATTACCGTTGGATGGCAAATTGCATGAAACAGTGATTGTAATTGTAGGCCAATGTCACAAAGGCAATCAATCATTAGAGGTAGACCCACGGGACTGAAATAAAGGTGGAAGAGGGAAACAATATCTTTAATATTTGTTCAAGTACGATTTGTTTTTTTTTTTGACGGTAATGCATTTGTATGTGTTTGACGGATGTTATACAAGAAAATAATGACCAAACAAATATTGAAGGTACGACAGCTTTACAAATTCCCTTTGAAAGCCAAACCGATATTTCAGCCCGTAGCCGAACTGTATTAGTGTGCATTGTGATGTTGGTTAAAATTCAAATTATCTGAAAGTCAAAAGTGTGAAAATTTAATCAGCCTGCGTTTGGTTTGTTTAATGAATCGGTGAATCATCCAGCTATCTGTTTCCTAATGGTGGATATCTTGGTGTTGTTTGGGGAAATTGCTGTTGTTTGCTGTCACGTGCTGTTCTGCAACCTTCACAAGTAATTAAGGTAATGCCTAGTTAAACATAACACATGATGCCTTGCAGCCGTCAAAAAAATGTGATTTACGATGGCTACACACTAATGAAGAAAAACAGTGTGTCACAACTGGACTACAGCCATCTAGGGAAGAATAAAAGATGCAGTGTCATGAGAGCTATTCAAGGCAGGGGCGTGTCAAGATGGTTGAAAGTTCATGTTTTCTAATTTTCCAGCAATCAGTGGTTTCAAAGAACATCCTGAAATCCCAGGGTTACATCTAAACAATTATGTGAATGACTACCTTCTTCAAAACTAAAATCTTCCACATCTGGGATGGGGCAGATCATTTGTTTGGCTTTACCACATTTCCAAACTTTTTGCTACTGTATAACACCCATCCTGAATTGAAATTGTTGACAGTTCTTGACTGCTGTGATCTACCATGTTTGAAATCACCTGCAAACAAACTACAGTATGTATTAGCGTCAAAATATTAAGATCTACTTACAACTCATAATTCACTCCATAATTCACTGTTTTCAAATTTATGCCCAAATGTCAAAAATGTGGCTACACACTGTCATAATTTAACTTCCAACTGTTACAAAGTACCTACTGTACAGTACTACTGTATATTTTATAATTGTGCATTGTCAAGGCTTGTCAAGATCTCCCTACATTTCTCAACCTGATGATTTGGAGCATATAAAACACAACGCGCTAGTGTAGTGGTTAGCACTGTCGCCTTGCACCTCCAGGGTCCGGGTTCGATTCCCCGGCCAGGCTCGATTCCCGTCTCTGTGTGCATGGAGTTTGCATGTTCTCCCCGTGCTTGGTGGGTTTCCTCCCACAGTCCTCCCTAATTGGAGTTCCCAAATTGACCATAGTGTGTGTGTGTGTGCTCTGCGATGGATTGGCACGCTGTCCAGGGTGTACCCTGCCTCATGCCCAGAGTCTCCTGGGATAGGCTCCAGGTCCCCGCGACCCTAAATACAGGATAAAGCAAAAACACAACCCATTTCGAGAAATTTGTTCTAATATACCTTTTTAATTAACATCATTCTCATTAACATTTAAATTCAGATGGTGCAAAATTTCATTTCCAGTCCAGGGCAGACTTTTATTCTAGGGCACTTTATTCATCATAGTGCACTTTATTAAAGTGCACTACACTGTTGTTGGAAATGAAGCCCCCAACCTCCCTACATAGTTCACTTCATGTTCACATCCTGCCATTCAGACTAGCGCCGTATTATTGTTTGTCAATTGTCTCATCATCTAGACGTTGTAACCATAATTGTATGGATGGACATGATGTTCAAAACAGTTTGTAGTAGAACCATAGCAATTCTTGTCTAACTGTGAATTGAAATCATGATCAAGTTCTGCATAACTGCTTTGAGCCAGGTACAGGGTGAAACAGGCCCTGAATATTCTGTAATAACTCTCGCCATGATGAAGCAACCTGAACCAAACAAATACACTACATACCTTGACATATGTGTAATCAACGGCATTACATGGGATGCTGGAAGTGATTTACATTTTCTGCCAGACACATTTCGACACGGCTCTCCATGGTCCTGAACGTACCGGAATATAACAGTGATGGTATCAGACTCTTTTCTCCATATTGGCACAATGGCTACAGCGCCTACCCTATCTGACTCAGGGGCATCCAGGCATGTACGAAGCACTATATACTGAGGAGCACATTGTATATTGTTTCATTCAGATTGCTTTGCCCTAGCGAGAGTTATTACAGAATATTCGGGGCCTCTTTCGAGTGAATCACCCTATACACATAGCTTATGCACTACTTTGATACTTTTTAGTCAACGACAAAAATTTCTGACTATGAACTTCTTGACACAGTAGTCAGTGAAATCACTTTGATGTGAACGAGTGCATCTGGTTCCAGTTTCTTTAGACCAGCTGAACGTACACGTACACATAAAGGATTTTGAACCGCAGTATAAATCAGGTGAATGCTGTAGGCACCATTTGGCAGAGAGGGTGACAAGAATACTTAAGCAGACTAAGTAGGTGCAAGTGGCAGAGCAAAAGACTAAATCCAAAAGAGGGAGACAGTTCTCTCTTGCGAGACAGCCAAGCAAAGAGAAATGAGTTGCGTATGTATAGGGTTTGGAAGAGCTTTCAGAGTTGAAGCAGTAAAAAAGAAGTACAGTAGCTGTAAATCAAATACAAATACAAGAGTTACAAAAGTATCAATCAACTCACATATCTGAAGATTTGTTATTATTATTATTATTATGTATTTATTTAGTTAGTTTACAAGCAGGTAGAAAAATTTAGTGGCATCACTAATGACCATATGATTCATTTTCTATACCGCTTAATCCTGTGTTCAGGGTCGCGGGGGACCTGGAGCCTATCCCAGGAGACTTCGGGCACTAGGCGGGGTACACCCTGGACAGGGTGCCAATCCATCGCAGGGCACACACACACACACACACTACGGGCAATTTAGGAACGCCAATTAGCCTAACCTGCATATCTTTGGACTGTGGGAGGAAACCGGAGTACCCGGAGGAAACCCACCAAGCACGGGGAGAACATGCAAACTCCATGCACACAGAGACGGGAATCGAGCCTGGCCGGGGAATCGAACCCGGACCCTGGAGGTGCAAGGCGACAGTGCTAACCACTACACCACCGTGCCCGTGCATGACCATATTAATTACAGCAATTAAACCAGATTAATTACTTTTTCAGATTCCCTAAAAACATCTGAGATTTATCTACCTGTGCAATTATTACCCTTCACATATTGATTTATTTATTGTTTAGCAGGAAATATTCATATATGACCATAGATGTAATTTGCATTGGAAAAGTCCCGAACAGATTCTATTAGATATCACTAATGCAATAGTAAAAGTGTCGTATCCATATACAGTAAAATGTTTCTGCCTGCACATTAGTTGGATTGGGACACAACTTAATAAAGCACCTGCTTTATTATTTAAATAAAGTAATTAATATATTATTTACAGAAAAACTTTACGAAAAAAACTTTTTTGAAAATAGATTGCCATTGTTATGTACAGTAAGGCTGTTTCCTCTTTATGTAAAACATAATGATATAGGATAACCTCCATTGCTAGATAATGCACTTTTGGCTATAATTATGAATATATTATTCATCTTAAAATGAAATGTATGTAAATACAGATACAACTGCATTCTTTTTGGCATCCCTCGACATGTAGCAAGAGGGAGGCGCTTTTACTTTCATGCAATGTGAACACAATTCCAGTATGAAGCTCAAGACAAAGCCCACATTCAATAGCATCATAAGAACAGGTGCACTATTCTTTTTTTTTTTCTGTACTGTATGTGTATAACACCAGCTCCACTACCCTGACCTTAACTCTGTTCTTCTTGACTATAAAATCAAGCTCCCTCAGAATAGCCCAAGGTACAAAGTGTATTATAGATTTGAGAGGAATTGAAGTCCTCCCCTTTTGTGTGTTGAACTTTTCTTATGTTCGGTAATGCTGTGTCACCATGAGACTTGTTTATAGCCCGTATGAAGCATACTTTCATGTTCCCATTGCCTCCGAACACAGGTGCTTTTGAAGGTTTGCCCCCCTGAAATGGGAATGCTACCTAAGAGTTCTCTCCTACTGTAACACCAGGGCAAGTGTCTCATTTTTTTTTTTATCAGCGTTCAGTTGCTTTCAGGAGGATTTGAGTAAATCCCTCCTTCATATGATAAACATCACAGCAATCTCCAGCAAGTGGGTTACCATTTCCAATTCTGACTAAGAATGCTAGGCCTATTGATTATGTCTGCTAAGTCGTTCTGGATAAGGGAATCTGAAACCTAATGCTTTAATGTACAGCACTGTAGATGTAATTCCAAATATACACTAAGCATTGCTCCAATTATCCATAACATTGACACCACCACTTACGTTCAATCACCCAAAGGCCCATCTACACCTATGGGGACCAAAAGCCAATGTAGCACAAGCCATGAGAAAATTGCTGCACACAATGGAAAAGTATCAGAACACCAAGTGCAGAACAGCCCACCACATACAGTATATGGCTTAGCAGGCAAATAGTCCAGGGTTGTGGATTCGGCTTCCAAGTCCCCCAAATCCCAAGTTCACCCTGCAACTCGCATCACCCAAAGAATCCACCGCTACCATCCTGGTGCCAGACACCACAGCAAAGTCTGATTAGCCACAGGACACATGCTAAGGACAGTCTGATTAGCCCTCAAGTTTTTCCTTACAATGCTGAGATACAACCAATTCCTGATCCTCTCACAGCACCATAGTGATGGTCAGGTTCAGAAATCATTAGAGTTACATAAAGAATGCCCTGAATTTCATGTTGAAATTCCTTAAATAGATTTATTATTAATAATATTACTAATTTGTATAGTGATTAGCATTGTCGCCTTGCACCTCCAGGGTCCGGGTTCAATTCCCACCTTGGGGATGGAGTTTGCATATTCTCTCTATACTTGGTGGGTTTTCCCCATGCTCTGGGTACTCCAGTTTCCTCCCACAGTCCAAAGACAGGCAGATTAGTCTAATTGGCATTCCCAAATTTCCCCTAGTGTTAATGCTTGTGTGAATGTTGACCGGAGGTCGTACTAAGGTTGTGAATATGGGAATAAATACAATGGTCACCATTGGTCTCCATGGTCCCTAGTTGGACAACAGAGGTTCCTAGATGGATTGATGGAATATTACTAATTACTAACTTCACTGAGGAGGTTAACCTGACTCTCCACCACAAAAAAAAAAAAAACTGGCAGATACATTATATACAGTATACTTTAATGATGCACATACTTTCAAGGAAGCACCTAGAAATGATGCACCAGATCTGGGAAACTTGCACCAGGAAAAACTGGATCTCTTTAAAACAGCACGTCGTCTAGCTGTTGAGTGAGGTTACTGTACATTCTTACCGAATTAAACGTCCCGTTGGGTAAAAGGTTTAAGAGTCACACCTGCCCTAGCAGCCTTGGATAGGAATTTCCACTTATATTACACTGTATCATCAGGCCAGACTCTGCAACTTTTGTTTGCACCTCTTGAACCAGCTAACAGTTTAATTGCTATAGTCCAAAACAAATGGATGCTTAATAAAAGTAGTATGTTCTCCACCTATTAGAATCTACTATTTTTTCATTGACCAGCCAACTCTACTCATAGTGAACCAACAAAGGGCACCTGGTAAGGAGTTTGTAAGCTCATATCAGCAGCATTTTTTAAAAGAAATTTTTTTGTCTTTTATCTTAACTTTGTTGCAGTGTCTAGTGTGAACTGCACTACTATCCAATCATTGGGCCAGTAATTCGTCTGTTACAATCATGGAATACGTCCCAGTCAAAACAAAAACTGGTCCACTGAGTGTCAGAAGTCATAACCCAGACCTCTGGGCAGGACTCGATGTTCAGACTCTAGAGACATGCCATTCTACTACGAATGTCTCAGCATAGTGGAACAACTACTTTGGCATCACTGTGCACTTTTTTTTCCAGATTCCATAAGGACAACATCACTCACCCCTCTCTCTCAACCACATCATCCAAAGAACCGACTAGAACCACAGGTACATTCTTACTAAACTGGAATATTCTGTTTTTCTGTCTCTTTCAAAATTCTGGTCCTGCCTATGCGGTGCAAAGGCATTTTATCACATGATGTCAAGCTTTAATGTAGTTACTATTTAAAAAAAAAAAACGGTAAAGTTGATAAGGTAGGTAGATAATCCGGATTTGAAACCCTTTTGTGAATCAAATCTAATAGTATTAAGTGTGTTATGCTTTCAATTTTGCCAATAATCTTCTTTTAATAAATGATCATGCATTTGAGGCTTCGTTGGGTCTTAATTAACTTAATTTTTTTCTAATGATATTATCAAACATCTGAAATACTGTATCTTTCACATTATCTTCTTGGACATTTCCAGTTTTTCTGAAGTATATAACTTATAACATATAATTATTAGATTAGCACTACACAATACCTTTTGTTCACTCAGTTAAATTCCATGAATCAGACACACACGTCACATGGATACATGAATCAGAAGACATAATATACTGAACCATATGAATTTCCTGAGCTGTCCTGAGTCATCCTGACAGTTTATTCTCGGTAAGTCATCATTGCCTTGTCAGGGATGTTGAGTTGAACTTAGTGGGAAATTCGTAATTACATGTCAAATGTCAGTTCAAACTAAATGTCACAATGTCCCAGTTCTCTCACAAAAGAAACATGTTTACCCAGTGACGCCATGTACTACAGTCTTTAAAGCACACGTCTTTATTATTACATGTGTATTTTTTATTTTTTTTACCTTAATTCAAAATCTTGATTCACAATACTTAGAGATGGTCAGTTACATACTGCATCACTTTACAGTGAATCTTTAGATGGAGTTTGTTAACCTGTCTGCCTTTGTGATGTCTGACTCAAGCAGTGTGCATATCACAACCCCAAGCATTACCTGCCTGAGGTGGTTCTTATTTTATTATCACAGCTGGCTTTCCCAAAAAATGATTAAAGGGTTGCATAGTTTAGTTTTATATTAGGGCTGGGACTCAATAAAAAAAAAATTATCTAATTAATTAGATGCTTTGTAATTAATTAATCGAAATTAATCGCATTTTTAATCGCATATAAATATTTGACCTTATTTTTTTGACCTAGGTGATACTTGAGGCTCGATGTGCTGCGGTGATGTGCGAATTCCTTGTTGCATATCTTGCACACAACCATGCTCTTATCGACGCTTCCATCCATCCAAAATTTCCCATGTACTGTACAGTGTAATATATTTGAGTTTGATGTTAATTCACTGCCGGGCCACCAGGGGGCAATACCACGCTGTATACTATATGTGACGTGTGCACTGAATGCAGTAAAAGAAGAATACCATTTTCTTCATGCTTCCATTTCTTTTCCTCTGGTTGTCTCACACAAAAAGCAAGTGATATTATCGATGTTAGTTCTGCACATTGATACAAACATAACACACAGAGCCAACCAAAGCGGTCTCATCAGCTTCTTTGTCCATGTTTACTGTGGTTTGTTTTTGTCTGAACGCTAGTTGGTGCTCCAGAATAATCGGTCCGCCGAAACTCATCCAGTGAGAAACGTTCCGCCGTGCAAAAATTAGTGCGATTAAAATGCGTAAAAAAAAGATTTACGCGTTATTTTTGTGTAATTAATTAATCTAAATTAACGCGTTAAAGTCTCGGCCCTAATATATATATATATATATTTATATATATATAGCTATATTAGTTTTGATAAAGCCAGAATACATGCATTTGTGTCCATCAATCTCTCTCTGACAGAAGCCTTTGCCAAAAGCACACAACCAGTAGGTTACAGCAAAATCTGCCAAGTCGGTCAACAGGAACAGCAAATACCTGCCATATATTCCACATTAGGGAGCCTCATCAGCCAGCTACTCGGTAAATCCCAGAGCCAACAAGCCTTTGCCACACATAAATTGGCTTCTCACTGTGCAAACTGACAAGAATGACACAGGTCTGAAACCAGGCTTATGTTTTCTCTTTCTTGGGAATACATTCCAATATGAAGCTTATAGGGCAAAAAAATAAATAAATAAAAATCGACCATCCTCAAGCAACAAACTCCATTCCATTTGCTCATACCAAATTAACTGTAAGAGAACTATCTGGATGAAGTGTTCTCCTTCTCCTATGGAGATGCCACCCAGCACAATGTTTAAAATCCAATCCGATCCAGTACGAAGAGACACTATGACCTCATGGTCAACATGAATGCTTTTTTATTTTTTCCCCCAGTAGGTGCATAAACAAGCTGTACTGTAGGTAGTCTAGAAATGTGACAGCCAGAGGGGTTACTAGAATCTGAAGATTAAATCCCAGGGTGCCCTCATGTCAGTGTTAGCTTCTGGCTCTCCATTTTAGTTATGCTGTCATAGCTACTGTAGGTTTTTTTTTTTTTTTTTTTTTTTTTTGCCAGAGTACCTGTTTGCACTCTGCACATAGTGTATTCTCTAAAAAAAAAAAAAAAAAAAAAAAAACTCCAGGACAAGAGCGTATCTAATAATTTGTTTTCTTTCTCTTCCATATCCCTGATTAATACACTTTCCTGGTTAGGCTGGAGGGGACTGACGGCATTAATATGCAAGTCTTCAACGTGGTTAAATGTAGAAGCACATTATTAAAAGCCTGAAACACAAACCCGAGAATCAGACCACACAGGTTTTATTCGGTAGCAAGTCAGAGACATGACCTGTGGTAGAGGTGTGCAGTAGGAATGAGATCCTGTGGAACTCTACATAAAAGTTTCAAGAGCTGGTGGATTTTACTCTTAAAGTGAGGTGAGAAAAAAGGTATCTAGACACTTTTGGTTTTTGCTAACATCTACTGTAACACCTTCTGCGCATCTATTTGTTTTAACCCATTTGTAAAGCAAAATATTTAACGTCTTTGGTTTATTACGCTCCTTTTTTTTAATATAGCTTTTTCCATGTATATATTGTTTAATAATGTTGTCTCTAGAAAAGAAAAGAAGCTCCTCCATCATGATTACTATTTGCACAAAAAAAACAACAACTTCCAACCAATACATTTACGTTTAGCCATTTGGCAGTTGCTCTTTGACTTTCAGTACAAAAGTGCTTTGAAGTTTCTGTCACTGGATAGATCCTTACACTGGTTACTACTGTAGGTTACTAATGTACTAATGTCTACTGTAGGTTACTCTTTTCCACTGCATAGTACGGCACAGCACGGTTCAGTACAGCTCACTTCGGTTCGGCTCAGTTTGGCTCGGTTTGCGCTTCCACTGCAGTTTAGTAACGCTTTAGAGTGGGCGGGATTATTCACGTGTCGTTATAGTTGCGGCGCCTCTACTGCCGTGACATCATCGTAAACGCGCCCCAAACAAACACACAACAATGGAGCATATCGACGACATGGTGTTCTTCATTCTCGGCATTTGGATGTTTTTAACAGCAAGACGAAGGAGTACAAAAAGGTGCGTCCGATCCTTCGCTGGCTGTTCTAAATATAGCGGTTCTGTTGTGTCTCGTGTCGCAAGTTCAGTGACGCAGTAATGACGATTTTCTCCGGCCAATCAGTGACCAGCGGAGTTTACACGTCACGTTTTGGTAACGGTTCGGCGCGCTTGGAACCTCGGCTGAGGTGGAACTAAAAAAAGGACCAGGTACCAGGTACTGTTCCCAGTGGAAAACCCCCCAAAAGTGAGTTGAACTGAACCGTGTCGTGCCGTACTATGCAATGGAAAAGCGCCATAAGTACCATCAGTCAAACACTATTGGAAAGAGTTTTTTTTTTTTGTTTGTTTGTTTTATGTGAACCCAAACCCAATAGAAACCCAATCTTTTACACTGCCCAAAAACGTGTTGTTGCAGCATTTACTGTATATCTAGAACTTTAAGCTTTATTGTACTTTCATTACCATAACTTTGTGCCTCCAAGTCTTTTCATAACAGTGTGGGAAAGGACCTGCCTGTCTTCAGGCAGCACTGGGTAATGAGTTATAAAGCTTGTGGTATTAAAAAAAAAAATACCAGGGTGATCAACATGCTTTATGCTGGTCAGGATGGCCATGGTTGAAATATGTTTTTGTATTACCTGGAATATATATCTTGGGTAGTAGAACCAACGAAGGTCATTTGAAAATATTGCAGGTACTGTAGGTACAATATCTGTGGGAGTGGAATAACATTGGTCATACTTTCTGCAGGGTTGATCGCAATTTGTTTAGAAGTAGGTGGGAGTGGTGGGGGAAAACACAATATAGATTTTTTTTTTTCATATATTATGTGCAAAAGCTTATGCTGCAGGGCTGTAGTGATATATGAAATAAAGCAAAAGTGTGGGTTAAGGGCAGATGTAGAAATAGCCTTTTTAGCTATAATCAAGCCTATAAGAGAAAGAGAGATTAAATTGATATGGGAATTTTGGACTCGTCCTGATGAAATATTCCATTGTGGTCTTCCAGACATCAGCCACCTGTCTTAAACATTAGATTTTACTCTTATTGCACCAATAGTCTAAAGTGTGCTAAAGTGACTACTACAGTAAGAATAGCGAAAATGAGTGCATTATACTGTAGTGTGTCTTACTTTCATTAAGATGTTTTCTGTCTTAATTAAAAGAAAATTGACAAAGCAGAGGAACTGGAGTCAGTTGGTACGTTTGCATGTACTCTAATATTCTAATAATTCATTCATTCATTCATTTTCTGTACCGCTTTATCCTTATATACAGGGTCGCGGGGGCCTGGAGCCTATCCCAGGAAACTTAGGGCACAAGGCGGGGTACACCCTGGACAGGGTGCCAATCCATCGCAGGGCACACACACATACTCACATACACACACTCATTCACACACTACGGGCAATTTGGAATGTCAATTAACCTAACCTACATGTCTTTGGATTGTGGGAGGAAACCGGAGTACCCAGAGGAAACCCACCAAGCAGGGGTAGCTCAGTGGTTAAGGCATTGGACTACGGTTCGGAAGATCCCAGGTTCAAATCCCACAACCACCAAGTTGCCACTGTTGGGCCCTTGAGCAAGGCCCTTAACCCTCAATTGCTCAGATGTGTAATGAGATAAAAATGTAAGTCGCTCTGGATAAAAGCGTCTGCCAAATGCCTAAATGTAAATGTAAGCACGGGGAGAACATGCAAACTCCATGCACACAGAGACGGGAATCGAGCCTGGCCGGGGAATCGAACCCAGACCCTGGCGGTGCAAGGCGACAGTGCTAACCACTACACCACCGTGCCACCCTATTCTAATAATAATAATAATAATAATAATAGCCCAATTATAAGATCCCAATGGAAAATGCACCAGGGTAACACCTGATCTGGGACAGTCTGATCCAACCTAGCCTGATGGAAATTTATTTTGGTCGATCAGAAAGAGGTGGGTTGTGTAAATCTTTGATAATCCATTCAATAATATTACCAATGTTAACACTTGATTCAATTGTTTCTCACTCTTGTCCAAATAAAGCTATTCTTTCTGTGCACGTTTTCTTAACCCACCCTCAATGTTGGGTGAAAAAAAAAAACAGCTTCTTTTTCTTCTGTTATGTTCCCAGCAGATAAGCGCTTCACAGTGGGCAGAACCAGAAGCACTTTGCACATGTCAAAAAATGACATTCTGATTAAATGCTTTGAGTTTGTGAAAGTGCATCGTATCGGCTCGGCATCCATGAAAAATCTAATCAGAATTATTTTAATCAGATTAAAGGAACATTGTGCATGAAAATTTAGCTATTTAATTTAGTTAACTAACTTGAAGTTAATAAGGGCTAACAACTCAAAATGTCGTAAAGTTCCGACATCAACATCAGTCGATCAAGACCCATTGTGACTGTATAGACGTAATTCCGACTTCAATCTGAGAAGTATATCCAGCTATTTTCTGTTCTCTTTTCTTTACTATTCTCTTTTCAAACAATCTTTTTGAATGGTTTAAAGCCTCCTCCCACACAACATGTTGCCGTATTAATGATTGAAGCCTTGCACATCAAATTCATTACCACTGATTGGTTTGTTAGGTGCAAAGCCGATGCTCTAACGGACAGTTTAATGAATATTCAAAGACTCCCTCTTGCTACTGAGCATAGCTCTTGGCTGTGAAGCATCTTTACTGCTGAGGTTGAGATGAAAAAGCCAAGTTGTTAACAAACTGTAATGCTTGACCACACTTCCTAATGTAACTGATATGGCTGCTCATATTTACAGCATCATCTCATTGCACATGCCTCATTTCAAACAACAATCAGGATGATGCGGCCACGTACTGTAGATGGAAACTCGATTATAATAAGAAAAGGCAGGAGCCGAATCTGTGGAGATGCTGTTAACATTAAATAATAGGTCAAGGGACAGGAATTTCTTTGTTAAGAACTGTTTGACAGCATTTCTCAAATATGCATTGTACAGTATAAGGTCTCTAAGCAACTGCCTGAAGTGATAAAAGAAACTGAGAAGCTGCAAAACTTTCTTCATTGGGAAAAAAAAGATATATACAGTATACACACACATATATATATACCATTTGACATTCATAAATTGTCAAAAGATGGGAATTCCCCCCCTAGAAATAAACCCAATAAGATATTTCAACAACAACTTCCTCTTACTTTTCTTTTCATGCAGTATTGTTTATACTAAATAAATATTTGAAATCATAGATAAATCTTGATAAATAGCATTGATGCTTAGTGGTTAGCATTGTCGCCTTGCACCTCCAGGTCTCGGGTTCGCTTCCCACATTGGTTCTGGAGTTTGTATGTTCTTCCCATGCTTGTTGGGTTTAATTGGGGTACTCCGGTTTACTCCCACAGTCCAAAGACAGGCAGATTAGACTAATTCCTCTTTCGCCAGTAGTGTGTGAATGCACATATGAATGTTTACTAGAAGTCCTACCATGGTTGTACAAATGGGATCAAATACAATGGTCACCACTGGCCTCCATGGTCCCTAGTTAGACTATAGAGGTTCCTACATGTACAGTACGTAGATGGATGGCTGGAAATAGCATTGAGGGTCATACTGTAGGCTTATAACCTGTTAAGTGTCATTTCATTTTGTTTAAAGACATTTTGTTTTCTATGTCATTTTCCCTATGCAGTATATTCAAGATTCAAGAGATTCAAGATTCTTTATTTGTCACATGCATAGTTATACAAGTACAACACGCAGTGAAATGTATCCTGAACCGCTCCTACTTTGTGCAAATAACAAGAAACAAACGAAATAATCTATAAATAGAAATAGAGAAAAAAAAAAAAAAAAAAAAAAGGTGCAAATGTAAACATAATAATAAAGTGTGTATCTGAGCAGGATAAAGGTGTTAGTGCAAGTGATGCTTACAGTCCAGACTAAAGTGCAGTGTGCAGTGTGGAATGTCAGCACAGCAGTGTGTGGGTGAACTGTTACCAGTCCTATGAATGGGAGAGTGGCCCATCATGGTTGAGGAGTCTAATCGCCTGTGGATAAAAACTCCTCCTGAGTCTCTCCGTTTTTGGCCATAATGACCCGGAACCTTCTGCCTGAATGCAGAAGTTTGAACAGTCCGTTATTGGGGTGCGACAAGTCCTTAATGATACGAGCTGCCCTGGTTTTACATCTCCTGGTGTAGATGTCCTGCATGGAGGGGAGAGTTAACCTGCAGCAGCGTTCAGCTGCCCGGATCACTCTCTGGAGGGCTTTCCTGTCCTGTACACAGCTATTCCCAAACCAGGATGAAATGTTCTGTGTTAGGATGCTCTCAACAGCACCCGAGTAGAAAGCCTTAAGGACAGCAGGGGAAACCCCAAACTTCCTCAACTGCCTCAGGTGGTACAGACGCTGCTTTGCCCTTTTCGTCTGAGCACAGATATGCTCAGTCCATGTCAGATCCTCGGAGATGTGGACGCCCAAGTACTTAAAGCTGCTCACCCTCTCCACTGGAGCTCCATTGATGATGAGGGGTTTGTGGTCCAGTTGTCCCCTTCTGAAGTCCACCACCAGCTCCTTCGTCTTACTGACGTTCAGTCGGAGGCAGTTTTCTTCACACCATAGTGCCAGGTTCTCCACTTCATCTATGTAGGCCGACTCATCGTTGTTGGAGATGAAGCCCAGCACCACCGTATCGTCAGCAAACTTAACGATGGTGTTGGAGTCGAACATGGCCACACAGTCTGAAGTGTAGAGAGAGTATAGCAGTGGAGAGAGAACACATCCCTGTGGAGCACCTGTGTTGATGGTGATGCTGCTGGAGAAGCACTTGCCCACTCTCACCGCTTGAGATCTGTCCGAGAGGAAGTCCAACACCCAGGCACACAAGCGTTTGTTAAGTCCTAGATCTCTCAGCTTTGTGAACAGTCTGTTAGGCACTATTGTGTTGAAGGCAGAGCTGTAATCTATAAAAAGCAATCTCACATAGTTACCTTGCATCTTGTCCACGTGGCTGAGAGTGGTGTGCAGAACATGGGAGATGGCATCCTCTGTGGATCTGTTGGGGCGGTAGGCGAACTGAAGTGGATCTATGGAGCTGGGGATGGAGGAGGAGATGATGTTTTTTAGCAGACCCTCAAATACCTTCATGACCATCGATGTCAGTGCAACAGGCCGGTAGTCATTCAGGCATGAGGGTTTGTTGGTCTTGGGCACGGGGACAATGGTGGATCTCTTGAAACACGCCGGGACCACAGACTTCGCCAGGGACTCATTAAAGATACAGGTGAACACACCTGACAGCTGGTCAGCGCAGCAGCGCAGCAGGCGCCCAGAGATGCCATCTGGACCCGCCGCTTTCCTGGTGTTCACCCTCCTCAGCGCCGTGCGCACGTCGTGCTCTGCGATGCTGATGACGCAATCCTCGCTGATGACGTCATCACTCTCAGTCAGCAGGCTGCTAGCATTAGCCGCCTGGCTAACCTCGAACCGGGCGAAGAATGCGTTCAGCTCGTTGGCGAATGCAGAGTCGGCGACGATCGTCGTGGTGTCTTTGGCAACCTTGTAGTCCGTGATTGTGCGTAATCCGTGCCACATGCGGCGTGTGTCACCCTGATGGAAGTGTGATTCAGTTCGCTGTCGGAACCGCCCCTTAGCTTCCCTCACCGCTCGCCTGACGCCATAAGAAGCCGCTTTGTATGCGCTCATATCGCCGCTAATGAGTGCGGCATTATAAGCAGCGGTCCGGGCATTCACAGCATCGCGGATCGATCGGTCTACCCAAGGCTTCTGGTTCGGAAACGATTTGAACCTCACTGTCGGGACAACTTCATTTACGAGCGTGCTAACGAAGCTAACTGCTACATCCGCAAACTCGTTGATGTCTACTGCGCAGGCTCGGAACATGTCCCAATCTACGTCATCGAGCGCGTCCTGTAGCGTAGCTTCTGATTGGGCAGACCAGCGTTGCACCTCCCTCATGACCGGAGCTTCACGACGAAAGCTTTGTTGATATTCCGGTATGAGGAAAATGGCGTTGTGGTCTGATTTCCCGAATGCTGGATGTGAAACAGCTTTGTAGCCCCGCTTGTATGGTGTGTAACAGTGGTCCAGAATGTTGAGTCCCCTTGTCGGACATGTAACATGTTGGTGAAAGTTTGGCATAACCTGTCTGAGGTTCGCTTTATTAAAGTCACCTGCTACAATGTGCGCTGCGTCCGGGTGTTTGTTTTGGAACTCACTCAGCACATCATGTAGTTCAGACAGAGCAGTGCCTGTGTCCGCGTGGGGTGGGATGTAGACCGCCGTGGCAATGACCGAGGTGAACTCGCGAGGCAGGTAGAAAGGACGACATTTAACACTCAGATATTCCAAATGAGGCGAGCAGCTACTGGAGAGAATGGAAACACTCCTGGCATCGCACCACTTCTTGTTGACCATGAAGCACACACCTTCACCTTTAGCTTTGTTAGACTCTGCCGTCCTGTCCATGCGGAACACAGAGAATGAGTCCGATGGGGTTACGACTCGGTCCGGCACGATGGGGGTCAGCCATGTTTCTGTAAAGCACAGAAGATTACAATCCCTGATATCTCGCTGGAAAGTAACTCTGGCTCTAAGGTCATCAAGCTTATTCTCCAGTGACTGTACATTAGCCAGCAGGATACTCGGCAGAGGGGTGCGATGAGCTTGTTCTCTCATTCTGTTACGGACGCCGCCGCGTTTCCCTCGACGCTTCTTTGTTCTTCGCCGCGGGTTAGCGTCCCGTCCATTGTTGTTGTCGTCTGAGCAGCGTAGTATCTCAGAGGGCCACGACGGGTCAGGCTTAAAGGTGGTATAAGTAAGCGCCGAAATCTGAATTCCTATATCCAGTAGTGTTCTACTGTCATAGGTCACTAAACCTGAAGTACTCTTAGCGAATGAAAGTAAAATAAATAAAGAAAGAAGGAAAAAAACGCACAGTTTGTACGGAGCGATCAGGAAGGCGTCTGGACGTGGCCGCGCCATCGTGTTTATAGTATATAGGACTGTGCAAAACTCTAGAGCCGCCTCTCCTTTCTTTGTATATTTTCTTCCAAATAAAGAGACTTGCTTTGTATTATTATTTATTCTCGAGGCTTTCTGAAGGACTTTTTCTGAAGGATCTTCTTTGAACCATTAAAGAATGAAAAAGCACCCAACTTAAGCCTTGAACCTATGAGAAACAGGTACACGAGATGTCAGATGATCAGTCCAGTGATTAGTATACTGGTTGGAACAGACAAGAGGGGAAATGAGGTTGCTGCCAATGTTGTCACATAAACAACCAATTTTCTAATTTTTTAAGACTTTGCACCCGGTCATAGTTAAAATATTTGTTCCCACTTCTTCTGTGCAAAGGCTCAAGACCTTTGCACAGTATTGTACGTTAAACATACTTTCGAAGCCTTGAAGAAATATTTAAACATAAAAAGCAAATGAGAAGAAAAACAAAAAGTTACAGTTTACCTACAAATGACCCTTAACAAAATGAAACAATCTCTTATGATTGTAGATACATGACACTTGATTTGGTTTCTACTGACTTTTTCATGTACAGTGGAACCTCGGATTACGAGTATAATTCGTTCTGGAAGCGGGCTCGTATTCCAAAACACTCGTAAACCAAATAAAATTTTCCCATAGGAAATAATGGAAACTCAAATTATTTGTTCTACAGCCCAAAAAAATAAATACATAAAAATAATTAACACAAAATATAAAGTAAAAATAAAACAAATTAACCTGCACTTTACCTTTTTAAAAAACGTAAAAATAAATCCCGACAGTGTTTCCATTTGTGCACGCAGGCGCTGTGTGTGTGTGTGTGTGTGTGTGTGTGTGTGTGTGTGTGTGTGTGTGTGTGTAAAATGTGCGTGCACACGCGCACACACACACACACACATATTAACGGAGAGACCGTTTTTAAAACCCCCCTTCTCTCAGGTTCCCAAACAAACACACAGCAACTCTTCTCTGTCGCGATTGTTTTCAAAGGTGTGAGGAGCTGTTTAATTAGTTTTTTGTTGTTGTTGTTTTACTTTACTGCAGTGATTCCGTTAGTATGCGCTCACGCGAGTGTGACTAGCGATGTTCCTTGCTAATTTAAAAAAAACGGTCTCTCCATTAATGTCTGTCTGTGTGTGTGTGTGCACGCAGGAAGGGAGACGATTACCTACAATTCCGCAGCGCAAGAGAGAGAAAAACCATTGGCTCAGTTGTGATAACATGACGCTCGGCGTCAAAACAAGAAGCACATGCATGATACTCGGTAATCGTAAACCAAGACAACGCTCGTTTTTCAAGTCAAAATTTATTACAAATCTTTGCTTGTCTTGCGGAACACTCGTAAACCACGTAAACCACGTAATCCGAGGTTCCACTGTATATAGGACACAAACACCTATTTAAAAAATGTAATTCTTTAAAAAAAAAATTTTGATCATCTGCATCAGTCATATTAATTATTATAAAAAGTAGCAGCTATGTGAAGGGCGTAGTATGATTCCCACAGACCTCTACTGACTGGTACTGCTATCCCAGTGCTGAACTGCGTACACACACACACACACACACACACACACACACACACACACACACTTTTCAATGCTTGGTGTGGACATAATTGTGTTCGCGATACTCTTCGAATCATTTATTCATGGCTACCTACACACCTATGCATTGCAGTACAACGTAGTGACTATGATAAATTTGTTTAATATCTTTCTTCCCAGGACTCAATGCATAAACAAGTGAATGGGTGCCTAATAAAAGTCAGACTGCAATAATGGCTAATACATTTTGTCATTTGCATTACTGAGGGCAAACATGGGTTCAGTCACATCAGTCAATCAGTGAGGACTGTTTAAAGCAAACCATCTGCTCCAATTTAAAGCTTCGTAGGGACTAAAACATCCTTAGAATGCTGCTACAGTGCAACACTTTCTAATTCTTAAGTTTGCTTTGAAATGGTGGATCTGACTAATATAGACTCACTAAGCCATGAAACGTGTATGAAATAGGATAGTGAAGAAATCTTTATCTGTAAAATATTTTTTTTTTGTAAATTCTAATTTATAATTAATCCCAGAACAGACTGTTTTGTTGCTTACTTTGTTGTTGTCTTTTTTCCCTAGACGTGCCAAAACTCTAAAGTGCTACTGTATTTTCTACTGCATTTTGTTTAACAATTCTTGTTTTTACCCTTGAAATTTAGTTATGTTTAGTCTTACAGTACATTCCCCATCCATTTCTGCACAAAGTAAGCCTCTAAAAACAGCAATGAAAGAACAATTCTTCTCTTTATGTCAGGTCAGGCAAGGTTGTGAAAGCGGTGTGCTGCAATGTGTCACTCAAACTTCATCAATAATTGAAGAAAGCAGGCCAGAAAGACTAGAAATAAAACACTCCAAAGACCATATCCTGTCTGCTAACTTGACTGTGAAGTACCAAACACCTCATTTGTATCATTTTAAATCGACCTATAAGATACAACAATATAATTGCATAATATAGCTTCTGATCACGGAGCAGTCTCTGCAGAAATATCACCTCATTTCTTAAGTTGAAATTTTCCTCCTGGCCTGAAATGTATAGTTTGTTATGATAAAGATAAAAACTTTTTCGTCTTCTTTTACGATTTTTCATAAAGAAACTCTCTAAATTTGGATGAGTCTAGATGTGTGAGCAGTGGTGTCAAAAGTATTCACATTCATTACTTGAGTAGAAGTATACATACTGTACTAGGGTTCAAAAATACTTCTTTAAAAGTTGAAGTATCAACCCAAGCTTTTTACTTAAGTAAAAGTGTAAAAGTACTGGTTTCAAAACTACTTAAAGTATAAAAGTAAAAGTACCGTGAGGGGCGACAAAAGCATTAAGCTCTCGCTTTCTGATCATGCAACGGGGGGGGGGGGAGGGGTGGATGGCGTTGTGCGCGTACTGATCATGTGACGGGGGGGGGCGAGGGGTTGCGCGTTCTGATCATAAAAATAGAGTAACGAGGCTATTTTTAAAAAGTAAGGAGTAGAAAGTACAGATAGTTGCTTAAAAATGTAAGGAGTAGAAGTAAGAAGTCGGCTGAAAAATAATTACTCCAGTAAAGTATAGATACCCAAAACTTCTACTTAAGTAAGGTAACGAAGTATTTGTACTTCGTTACTTGACACCTCTGTGTGTGAGTAAAGAATAATAAACTTTGTAATCTGACGGCGAAATCTCCTGAAATTATATAATCAAACAACTAGGAGGATTAGAGCACAAACAAATTTTCTAAAGTTTCTAATAAGAAATGTACCAGATTTTACTTTTCATCTCTTCGTCTACTGTTGGTTATTTAACAATGAAAAAAAAGAAACTGGTCGTGAAGTTTTTTTTTTTTTTTCTTTTCTTTTTTTCTTTTGCCTGCTGTCTCGACATGTGGGTCCAGAGTTAGTGCTGGCTCAGCAGGAGACGGTCCTTCCTTTGTCACTAGATATAATTATTCCATCAATCCAACAAGTCCAAAGGTATATTTAGCATTGTTCCTCACCAGTACTGTACATAGATAATTACTAACCAATTTCTCTGTCATGGACATATTCAAATTAATAAGAGGTTAGAAACATTTAAGAAATTGCTTGTGAAATGGACTTCACCTGACCACCAAAGCTTTAGGGGTAACTAGTGGAAAAATATGGGCTTGTAAAAAAGGTTGCCAAGTTTGGCTGACATTCGCAGTCCTGTCTTCAGTATTAGAGGCTTCCAGTCAATGACATTTACAAGCATCTCGCACTAATGGCTTTCGCTTGGATGCGCAAGCCAGCATCACAACAATATTAAGAAATAAACAAGCAATTAGAAAATTTATAATTAATTTAAAAAAGCATTTGAAATATGCGAAGAGTCTATTTGCATATTTGCACTCCAATGTTCAAAGCCCCTAAGCTCAGGTTAATTTCTGTTCATGTTCCCCTTGTGGATAGACATGTTACCTCCAGGTTCTTCACTTTCCCAGTCATATGCGGAACTGTTTGCTCTAAAATTGCCGCAAGGTGTTAGTGTGTGAATGGGTGCTCCTGTACAGGGAACGCCTTCAGCCTATCCCAGGAAACACGTTGAGGATAATGGACAGGGACAATGGACGCCATTCCATTGCAGGACACATACAACACATTGCAGCACACTCGTACAAATCATTAACATGGGTAATTTGGGAATGCAAATTACCTTGCCTAGTCTGTAAGTCTTTGGACTGTTGGAGAAATCTGGAGTAGCCAGAGGAAACCTACAGTACCATGCATGGTGAGAGTAAACTCCATGCACACAGACCAGAGGTGGGAATCAAACCATTAACCCTGGAAGTGTAAAGCCCACAGTGCTAACCACTACGCTACTGTGGCGCCTTGACCCGGATACAGTTACAAAAGAAATGAAAAAGAATTGATAAATTTGTGTTTGTTATATTTTTTGTGCTATTAAACGGTAAGATATACTGTATATTGATGATGTGCAAATGATGTATACTCTGTGTACTTTGCACATCAGTTAAGGCAATATGCAAATAATATAATGATTTTCATTAACTTCATTATTAATTAATTGTAATGAAAAAATAAATGTTAAAGGCAAACTACAAATTCAGACTGAAAATTAGTAAATGTAAAAAATGTGTTTATCGTAATAGTGTTTGCCATTATCAATCACTGCAGTTTTATATAATCATCATTTCTTTCATAATTATTGTTATAATCTCAAACATCATTAGGTGTTATTGTTGTTCAAAATACCAACCAGCAACAATTTGCTGTTTTACACTACATATCCGTACTTTGTAAGCATATATATTAAGAAATTGTTTATTTATATATATATATATATATATATATATATATATATATATATATATATATATATATATATATATATCAAAACAATGTCTTAAAATAGCCTACAAACATATTACACTTATGTGGAGCATAGAGACCAATGTAACACCCACAAAATACTGTATTTCCTTTGATGTATGACCTCATTGTATATTAAATTACAATTTAAAAAGTACTTCCCTTCATGAAAAAAAAATAATAATAAAACTTTGTTTCCATATATCAGAAGTGCCTTATTATCCGGCGTAGTTTTTAACCGATACTGCAGGAGATTCACGTCAGGGTTCAAATTGACCCAAAGACTCTCCTGGAAGTATTGACTACAAAACAGGAATAAAACACTTTTGGTTATTTTTGTTTTGGTTTATTGCATGGCACCATGCAGGCACAGAATACAGTACAGTATACAGTATCCCCATTTTATAACTAGAAGCATCCCCCCCCATAAATCCCTAATTGAAAGTAATTTCAATTTATATTCTTCTCATTTAAGGCATGCAATAAATATGCTATTCCATAGGGATGACGTTCCAACAAGTTATTTGATCTAATAAAGATTTCCATATTGAAAGGCACTAAGAGGCAGGTGACAGGGATGAAAGGATGCACATGCTTGTGATGGATGAGACATGCCACTTTGTTCAGCGTGCTGACCCTGGAATCCAGGGCTCTTCCTGAGAAACCCTCTTATATCTCTCGCCCTGCTATAAAATCGTGGAGCCGGCTTGACGAAACCATCATTAAGAACGACACATAATAAATAAGAGCCCTGGGGTATTTTGGCTTAAAGGGAAGTGGTGTTGATGGGTTAATGAAGTGTGCAAATGAGGTCACGTTTCCTGTCAAAAGTAAAAAACCCAGCCGGAGCTCGGGGTTAAGATGGATGCCTCGCCTCGCCTCACATGACCGTAATCGATTGCTGAAGGAGAGATCCTCAGTGTCTCAATGAGATGTCTTCCATTATTGCTTTGTATGTGTTGTGTACAGAATGTGCAAAGTGAGTCAATGAGTTTATTAGTGTGTGTGTGTTTTTTTTAACCCCCTTATGATGCATTAATTGCAGAGGTAATCTCTCTACTGGAATACATGTTTTAAAGATGTGTTATTGTTGGACATTAGGTTCTCAAAATACAGTTGGATGGTTTCTGCTTGAAAGAGAAGGATGGTAGGGACCGTCTGTCCACCATCAGCAATGCCAAATTGGCATCTAGGTAGTTGTGACACCATCAAGGTTTTAGTCTGTTCCTGTACAGGGGCTGAGCTATCACCAACACAGAAAGGTCCCTACAACATATTGTGGTGAAGCTTGCATAAATGTAACTCACTACCATATACACCTATAATATATATACATACCTGTGCCCATACATTTGTCTTTGCCCAGCTGTGAAAGTAAATTAAATCTCATCAGCATGTAACCTTTTAACATTAAACTAATCAAATCCATGTTTATCACTTTTATTCTGGGAATAACTTTTTGTTTAATAATTTTTCTCTAGCACATGTAATAAAATGCCAAGATCACACAACATCCTGGGATGTTCAAGTCAAACCGGGACTTTTTTTTTTTTTTTTTTTTTTTTTTATTGTGCAGAATAGCAGAACACATTGATAAGATAAATACTCCCTTTATTTCTCTATATATACTGTTATCCCCTGCTACACTAATGAATGCACTTATCCCAGATACCATCAACGCAAATACAGTAGCTTTCTCAGTACACCGGAGCCATGATCAGATTGCCTGTTTCATGTCTGAAGCCCTGGCCTCCCAGGAACTCCTTTAATGTCCCAATCATGTGGAAATGGCCTGGAGTGCGGGTCAGGACTGTACCAGGGATGTGGAAATAACTCCCAGCCAAGTTCTTGTAATGTGCAAGTGATTTTTATGCATACAGTTCCCACAGACAGATCTCACCGTGTCTCTTCCGCAAGTGGGCATCAAGCTACCCATCAATTCTCAAGAATCAGGACCATTTACTGAAATTTCATGCTAATGACCGCAATGGGCACCTCAGCCTGGATCGTCATTCATAGAATTATGGCACATTAAAATTTTTACATCCTACTAAAAAAAATTCCCACAAGTAGTGTGTTGATGAAGGGGTACTCGCTAGATGACTGGGATCAGTGCATCTCTAAAATGACAGGTCTTGTAACGTGTTCTGGGTGTGTAGTGGTTAGAACTTACCAAAACTGCTCCGCGGAAGAACCAGAACCAGCTACAGGTCATGGATGCCCAAGGCTCACTGATTGGAGCATTTTGCCTATAGGGATATGTAGCCATGGAGTGGTCAGAGTGTCCATGCTGATTCCTGTGCACTACCAAAAGCAACCACAATTGGCATGTGACCATCAGACTGGTCCAAGAAGCAGTGGAAGAAGATGTCCCTGAGTTAGAAATAAATTGGAAAAGAAAGTGCAATGCGAGGTCATATTTAAGAAAATTGTAAGTTAGCCTTACAGTGCTCTACTAGCTTACAAGATCCATCCGTCCATCTAGGACCTTCTGTAGTCCATCTATAAGTTGATAACCATTTTTTAAAACCCTGGTGGGACGTCTAGTCAGCATTCACACACTACAGGCAATTTGGGAGAGCCAATTAGACTAATCTGCATGTCTTTGGACTGTGGGAGGAAACTGGAGTACCCAGATAAAACCCACCACTTGGAGCACAGGGAGAACTTGCAAACTAGACCCTAAGGCGGGAATTGAACCCAGACCCTGGAAGTGCAAGGTGACCGTGCTAACCACTAAGCCACTATTCCGCCTAGCATACAAGATAGCACTATTGTAACTAGTGTTTCATATAATAGTAGCAGATCAAATAAGCATTCATTTGTCACATATTCATTACAGCACAGCCAAATTATTTCCTTAATTTGAAAGTTAGGGCTCAGAACACAGGGAGAGTCATGATTCAGTGCCAGTGACGCAGACAGGGTTAAAGTCCTTGCTCAAGGCTCCTACAGTGGCAGCTTGGATGTGTTGTAGCTTCAACCATCTCACCTTTTAATCTTCTGACTGGTACCCCAGACAATTAATCTTAACAGTACTCCCACCTGCTCAAAAAGTTAAAGTACAGTGGTGTGAAAAACTATTTGCCCCCTTCCTGATTTCTTATTCTTTTGCATGTTTGTTCCACTTTAATGTATCTGCTCATCAAAAACCGTTAACTATTAGTCAAAGATAACATAATTGAACACAAAATGCAGTTTTTAAATGAAGGTTTACGTTATTAAGGGAGAAAAAAAACTCCAAATAACTTAACTGTGGTTTATCACACCTGAGTTCAATTTCTGTAGTCACCCCCAGGCCTGATTACTGCCACACCTGTTTCAATCAAGAAATCACTTAAATAGGAGCTACCTGACACAGAGAAGTAGACCAAAAGCACCTCAAAAGCTAGACATCATGCCAAGATCCAAAGAAATTCCGGAACAAATGAGAACAATAGTAATTGAGATCTATCAGTCTGGTAAAGGTTATAAAGCCATTTCTAAAGCTTTGGGACTCCAGCGAACCACAGTGAGAGCCATTATCCACAAATGGCAAAAACATGGAACAGTGGTGAACCTTCCCAGGAGTGGCCGGCCGACCAAAATTACTCCAAGAGCGCAGAGACAACTCATCCGAGAGGCCACAAAAGACCCCAGGACAACATCTAAAGAACTGCAGGCCTCACTTGCCTCAATTAAGGTCAGTGTTCACGACTCCACCATAAGAAAGAGACTGGGCAAAAACGGCCTGCATGGCAGATTTCCAAGGCGCAAACCACTTTTAAGCAAAAAGAACATTAAGGCTCATCTCAATTTTGCTAAAAAACATCTCAATGATTGCCAAGACTTTTGGGAAAATACCTTGTGGACCGACGAGACAAAAGTTGAACTTTTTGGAAGGTGCGTGTCCCGTTACATCTGGCATAAAAGTAACACAGCATTTCAGAAAAAGAACATCATACCAACAGTAAAATATGGTGGTGGTAGTGTGATGGTCTGGGGTTGTTTTGCTGCTTCAGGACCTGGAAGGCTTGCTGTGATAGATGGAACCATGAATTCTACTGTCTACCAAAAAATCCTGAAGGAGAATGTCCGGCCATCTGTTCGTCAACTCAAGCTGAAGCGATCTTGGGTGCTGCAGCAGGACAATGACCCAAAACACACCAGCAAATCCACCTCTGAATGGCTGAAGAAAAACAAAATGAAGACTTTGGAGTGGCCTAGTCAAAGTCCTGACCTGAATCCTATTGAGATGTTGTGGCATGACCTTAAAAAGGCGGTTCATGCTAGAAAACCCTCAAATAAAGCTGAATTACAACAATTCTGCAAAGATGAGTGGGCCAAAATTCCTCCAGAGCGCTGTAAAAGACTCGTTACAAGTTATCGCAAACGCTTGATTGCAGTTATTGCTGCTAAGGATGGCCCAACCAGTTATTAGGTTCAGGGTGCAATTACTTTTTCACACAGGGCCATGTAGGTTTGGATATTTTTTCTCCCTAAATAATAAAACCCCTCATTTAAAAACTGCATTTTGTGTTTACTTGTGTTATCTTTGACTAATAGTTAAATGTGTTTGATGATCAGAAACATTTCGTGTGACAAACATGCAAAAGAATAAGAAATCAGGAGGGGGGCAAATAGTTTTTCACACCACTGTACATGTCAGTCCGGCAACAATTACAAATGATGATAACAAAGGGCTGAATGCAGTATTTACTGAGAGGAGAATACTACAAAGACAAGAGCATGGCGTTAAAGAGTTTTACCAGCAAATCTGTTACAATCCCGGTCTTTGGGCCTGTCTCTTTGGATTACATTTCTGCAAGTAGTTTGTATGTAGTGTACAACCTACTTAGAGCCTTTGTGTGTATGGGGGGGAGAGAGAGAGAGAGAGAGATCTTCTGAACACTTTCAGGATGAATAATTGTTGGATGTTTAGCCTGTAGATGGCAGAAGTGCCCTGCAATGCAGCTATCAACCAAGGGGAGGAAAAAAGGTTTGAGGTGAAAAGTAAGATTTCTAACAGTTCACTGCAATGTGATGACTTAAGAAGAAGAAGAATGACAGACAAAAACCCCACTCTTCCCCTCTCTCTCGCTCTCTCACACACACAGGTTGTTAGAACCGTCCACTTACATAAGTAACGAATATGTATGTAATTATTTCTGTAACCTAAATCCAGCCACATTAATCAAAAGGAAACCTTTTGCTCCTTTTTATTTTCAATTATAGGCTGAATTACAGTACAGTATATAGCTTTAAAAACGTCTCCTTAGGGTCAGAACTGTCACACTTGTCTTCCCTTTTAAGTACATTTTGTCCCCAAAAAGACATTTACAGTAGTGGCGGCAAATATGCACATATGTACACAACCTCAGGAAGGTAAATTAGAGAAGCAATGTACAGTAAATACTCTGATTGTTATAATTTCTTTATTTAAAGTCTTCACGCTCCATCAGTGAGCCCATAGGCACAGCAAAATCCCAGGGCTACAGTGAAAAGTTAACTCCTGCGGTGTTTGCCTAACTTCTGAATGTTTTTCCCCCTCTGCAAAATTAACACCAGTGAAAATTTTAATGATTTGCTTAACTAATGATTAACTAATGTGTTGTGTATTGTTTGAAAAACATCATTAATCCATTCAGCTTAGTAGTTCGTTAATGCTTTTTTCTGTGCAAACAGATTATTGGCCAACTTCAGCTGATCGTAACCCTTTCATCTTGTATCTTTCTTTATTATCATACATTTTTATAGTTTATCTTTTCATATTTTTTATGATACTTCATCTTGTTTGATTAAAATTTTCAATTTTTCTAATTTTTGTATATTATCTCACCTATCTTGTCTTTTTAATGTAGATTATCTTGTTTTTTGTCTTGCTTATACTATCTCTTTAACTCACTTACAGTATCTTGTTTATCTCATCTTTTTAATCTAGGTGATCTTACGTTTTATCTTGCTTATCTCATCTTTAATCAAGTTGATCTTGTATTTTTATATTGCTTATCTTATTTCTTTATCTTGTTGATCTTGTCTTTTTTAATCTACTCGATCTTACATCTTATCTTGCTTACAGTATCTTATTTCTTTATCTCGCTTATCTCATTTCTTTATCATCCTTGTTATTTATTTATCTTGCTTATCTCGTTTCATTATCGTGCTTGCTATTTCTTTATCTTGCTTATCTCATTGCTTCATCATGTTTGTTATTTCTTTTATCTGGCTTATCTTGTTCCATTATTGTGCTTGTTATTAGTTTATCTCGCTTATCTCGTTTCTTTATCGCGCTTCCTATATCTTTATCTTGCTTATCTCGTTTCTTTATCTCTCTTATCTCGTTTCTTTATCTCGCTTATCTTCTTTCTTTATCGTGCTGGTTATCTTGTTTCTTTATTGGGCTTGTTATTTCTTTATCTCGCTCATCTCGTTTCTTCATCGTGCTTGCTATTTCTTTATCTCGTTTCTTGATCTCGTTTCTTCGTCTCGCTCGCTCTTTCATCGTCTCGTCGATCTCGTCTTTTTAATCTAATCGATCTTTATCTCGCTTATCTTGCTTCCTTACCTCGCTTATCTTGCATCTTTACCTTGGTTACATCGCGTCTTTACCCGGCTCATCTTGTACAGTATCTTTATCTATCCAATCTCTTTTTTTTTTATCTTGTTTATCTAATATCTCGATTAAAACAAGTGTCTCTGAGTTTTTTGTTTGTTTGTTTGTTTGTTTGTTTTTTGGAAGCTGGCCGAGCTTCTGTGGGCGAGCTCACGGCTCGGCGGCTCTTCTCCTGCCCCTCCGTTTTTCACCGAGATGGTTGAGTCCTGCTCGAGCTTTGCCGCGCCACCCCGCCGCCGCCGTTCACTCGGAGCTGCGACGCGCGCGCGGACCGCAAGGCGACCGACTCACACACACACACTCACTCACTCACTCAGTCAGTCAGGCAGGCAGTCAGTCAGTGCGCTTCCTCCCGCTTGCCGAGTAACGGAGGGAGAGAGAGAGCAAGCGAGCGAGCGCACAGCGAACCGACACGAAGCCAGCTTCATGTGAATATGAGCACCGATGACGCATTGGGACGCGGCGCGAGAGCGACGGATGTCCTGACCGCCTTCGAGACACCAGGATGTATTAAATGTACTCGAGCGGACTTCTCCCGGGCGAGGAAAATGAGGATTAAACCCGGAGCTCTGCTTTGGACCCTTGTGTTTTTTACGGCGGTCGCGTGTGTGCAGGGTGAGTGTCCTTTTGGGCTTTGATGTTTCTCTGCTCTGCTGTAGTTTTTTTCTTCTTCCCCCCCGGTGCACCGGGCGCTGGGGCTATGCGTGCGTGTGTGTGTGCGCGCGCGCGCGCGTGTGTGTGTATGTGCGGGTGGAACAGTCGGTGCGCTCCGAGCGTGTGCGCTCCATTACGCAGGACCTGATAAATATTCCTGCTGCATGCTCGCTCAATCCAGTGCCCGATCCGCTTAATACGAACATCGAGGGACAGTAGGGAGGATTATATCATTGTCCATTTTTTAATAGGATGAGTTAATTTTTTATCAAGGCTATTTATCTATATTTCTATATATACATATGCGCATTACAGGGAGGGGGGGGGGAGTATGGATTGTATCATTAGTTTGTCTAAAAAGTGCTCCAGGTGAAGAATATGACCCGATGCGCGCGCTACGGAGGTTCTCATCGCCAGGCTGTGCCATAAATGCCAGTATAGGCGCATGGGGGTCTAATAGTGGTGCTAATCAGAGGCGATCAAATAATCTTGTTTACAGAGAAAGTGTTGCGCCTTAATATCTCAAGTGTATATACGTGTAAAAAAATAAATCTTTCTTTCTTTCTTTTCTTTTCTCAACGATGCGCGGTGATGATTCTCTCCGTGCGGAACTGTTGCGCGCATGAAACGCTCATGCGTAAACCTGCATTCTTTTTTTTTTTTTAGTGACAAGCACCTGGTGTTGGAGTTGGAGTTCATGGTTAGGAGGAGTAGGATTTAAATATAAAGAATTCGGACACCCCCCAACCCCCACCCCCCCTCCCCCCCTCCCCGAAGTTGTTAGTGTCATGTCATTCTGGAAATCACCCCAAGGTTGTTGTTGCATCCTGGAGGCAAGACCCGACAAACCTCCCCCCCCCCCCCATCTCCCACCCTTGGGCACCCATTGATGCGCGCGGTGTACATCACGCTCGTTAGCGCCGGGCATTTTAATTAGCGGCGGATTCTAATCTATTAGCGCGCGTGCCAACCGGTTAGGAAGGATGGCGCGTAAAACGACTGCGTCATCAGATCCGCACAGAACCCACGCGCGACCAGACACCAACTCACCCCGCACTCATTACTACAGCGTCACTCTGTGTGTGTGTGTGTGTGTGTGCATGCATGTATGGACTTGGGAAGTGCTTCCTTTTCACTTCGCCTTGTGTGTGTGTGTGTGTGTGTGTGTGGTATGACCAACCTGGCAATGGTGACACTAACCTGGCATTAGCTGTGGTGCCATTAATGAATGAGGTGACTGGATTTGAATAAGATGTTACTCCACAGTAGGAGATGCCATCCTAAATCTAACAGCTGCAGTCCAGCTGCGTGATAAAAAGCCGTCACGCGGTGGCGGTATGAACAGATCCCGAGGAGAATCAACGTGTCTGACTTTCTGCTGCTCATCCTCTATCTATATATATATGTGTGTGTGTGTGTGTGTGTGTGAGAGAGATAGAGAGAGAGATATATATAGAGAGAGACCCACAGTCTTTGCTATAACAGCAGGAGTGACTATCTATGAGACAGAGCGATTAAGTGTAATGACCAGAATTAAGTGGGCCTGTTTACCCAACAGCATCTTCCTTATTTAATCTGCTCGGTATGCTGGAAAACAAGTCATAGGAGGGGGGGGGGGGGGGTCCAGAGATCAAAGGGAGTACAAAAAAAAAGTGTTCATGATTGTACGCCATCTGACAGCTGACCATGCATATAACGCTTAATGGTCCTCAGATAATATTTATGTGTAGGAAACGCTAAGGAATAATAATAATAATAATAATAATAATAAACATGGATGCTGTGCTATTATGGGAACTAACACTGTTCAAGATGGCAGAAATTAAACACGAGCAGAACACAAGCATTTTTTTAAACTATCTCATCATTACTCAGTGTTGTAGAACATCTGCAAACAAGTTTGATCATGGTATCGCTTTCAGCATAACCTTCCATCATCTTCCGGTGTCGTAAGATTCATATTGTACAAAGCATCTTCTGCTGCAAGATAATAAAAAAAAATTTTCAAAGCTTCTTTCAGTATTGGAAATGCTCAGAAAATACAACACAAGGATGTTTAATGTTTTAGCCCATTAACCCATCTAATTCATTCACTGTCTCTACCGCGTTATCTAGTGTATCTAGGGGGGGGGGGTTTGGAGCATATAACTGGAGACTTAGGGCACAAAACTGGGTACACCCTGGATGGGGTGCGAATCCATCAAAAGGGGGCACAAACACGCACATACACAGGCAATTTGGGAATTGCCAGTTAGCTTAATCTGCACGTTTTTGAACTGTAGGAGGAAACCCACAAAGTACGGGGAAGAACATGCAAACTCGACGCAGACTGACCAGGCGTGAGAATCGGAGAATCGAACCCCAACCCTGGACAGTGCTAACCACTAAGCCACCATTTTAAACCATCTGGTTAAATTTAGCTAATAAGCATAAACTTTTTCTGTTTAAAATTAATCAAGCATAGCTTTCTCATCCCAAAAACACAGAAGGTGGTTTTCTATAATCAAGGCAGTGATGGCTCAGTGGTTATTAAAGGCTCTGAGTTTTCTAATCAGATAGTCCAGGGTTTCATTCCTCAGCCATGCCAAGCTTGACGTTGTTGATCCCTTCACACTGCTTGCTCCAGGGGCATGCGTTCACCTTTGACCATAAGCTTCCTAAAAAAAAAAAAGTGGCATATGAGGAAAGAATTTCTGTAATGTTTTTGTGACACAGGTCTTCTTTTCTTATTTATGTGCAACTGAGCCAGCTTTTCATAATTATATTAGGGCTGATTTGAGCTTAACTGCAGTGAGCACAAGGAAAAGCTGCTCTGTAAAAAGCAGAGCCTTCAGAACTAAACTACTAATCTATAGCCAAGACCCGGCAGCAGTAGAGGACATAGGATGCAATTAAACCTTCTGTACTGTGACTGCCAAGTTCTTCTTGAACTTTAAGTTTTCAAAATGTACCATACATCTTTGCCATAATATATTATGAAGCCTCATGCATGCTAATGTAGATGCATTTTCCCTCTTTAAAATAAATAAATAAATAAATAAAATTACATTTTCTCACCATAGAAATACTTGTGTTGACTTGGATACATTTTCCACTAGTTCTATCTACAGTAACTTGCTTTAGACTGACACAGGTGCTACTTAGCCTTGGGTTGATGATGATTTAGGACTAGATTCACTGATCATACACGGATAAAGGATAAATACTGAATAAAAAGAATAATTGTAGTTTCCCTTGCATTCATACATCACGTGATGCATTTGCATTTCATGGATAAAATGATGTTTTATGGATGTTCTACAGCATTATAATTCAGTCATGGTATCATTTCCAGTATACCCCTCTGACATCTTCCATTGTCACAAAAGTCACAAGTCATGTATTGTACCAAGTGTCTCCTTCTGCAAAGATACTTGATAATTGTTAGATTCATTTAGTATTGGAAATACCAAAAAAAAGAGAGAAAATGTCATTCATTCCTTTTCCTTGATAGATAGATAGATAGATAGATGGATAGATGGATAGATAGATAGATAGATAGATGGATAGATAGATGGATAGATACTTCATTTTATGTTACACACGATTATACAACAAGTAAGCAACAAGCAAGAATTGCAATAGGAAAAGGTAAAGTTTAAAGTAAAAAAAGAAGATACACTGTTTACAATTTAAGGAGCACTAATGAGGCAAGTAATACAAATACATTGTGGAACCTTGGATTACAAGTAACTTTTCTGCGAGCGTTTTACAGGACGAGAAAGATTTTGTAATAAATTGTACTTGATAAACGAGCGATGTCTTGAAATACGAGTACTACATATATACGCTTTGTCTGCCGATCATCACATGTTCACATCTGAGTCAGTGGTTCTTCTCCGTCTCTCTCTCTCTCTCTCTTTTTCCCTTGCTCACTGTGGAATTGTGGGTAATCGCCCCCCATGCTTGGTCTGTGTACTTATAGTCAACAACAATGCGCATGTGTACTGTTTACTCTAACATTATGATCACGTGTGCACACGTAAAGCATTTTCTTTTTCGTGTCCAAGTGTAATGACTGTTCTTTAGTAACTGTAGTACCTGTAGTAACTGAAAAGGCTAAAAAGATGGATATAATACAATATAAATATTTTTGGGTTGTGCAACGAATCATCTGAGTTTCCATGATTTCTTATGGATGAATTATGCTCGGTTTAACTGTTTTGTTTCTCTGTACATGTGCTTAAATTTGTATACTGTATACATGTGGGACCCAAACTGTACATAAGGTGAAACTGTACATAAGTTTCACCCGCAAGTTGAAAAAGTAATAGTAATTTCTGATATAATGAATTTTATATTAATCATACAGCAGCATGGTTAAATTTTCAATTACTATTGTGCAGAAGGTGTAAATTATTCATGATTCCTTTATGTTTTTGCTAAGCCATTTTTCATCACTGGTTACTATTCACACACAGACACCACAGCCGTAGTCTGTGGACTGAGCAGTAGCAGGTTTGACTAAAGTGGCTTCTATCTATTGGTGACTAATTTCAGCTAGCGTAGATGAATGCTCTTCTACCTCTCCCTCTAATACTCTAAGTGGTACCATACTCAGAATTCCCAATAACATTAGACCTAGAGGAGTTTTTTTTTCCCTATTTAATATATATTTATATAGTATGTGTGTGTGCTTACACTTACTTATTGCCTGAAAGAAGGTTGTTAATCTGCATGAGCCAAGCTGTCTGTTGACGCCAGGTGCAGAGAGCAGGGCTATTAGTGTCCCCAGATGTCTGCAGGCAAATAGTGTTCAGAGTCTGCTGCGCTACCAGGGGAAATGTACATTTCTGTGTGCATGTGTGACTCATTGGCCAGCATATCAGTAAATTGGTGTCTACGAGGGAGTATATGCATGTGCACTCCGCTTGGTGTACAAGTGTTTTGCATTTTCTGTCAATTGACAAATGGCACGCTGCCTGGTAGGAAAGGCCTGGTGGGAAATTGAACACTAGTGGCAAAAATGAATTTAATGCATTTACTACATCTACCATTTACCTGTGAGCACTACATAAAGACTTATAAATAATGAGTTGAGAGAAAAAAATAAATAAATAAATAAATAAAGTGTGAAGGAGGACCGTGAGATGTGTGTTCCCAGCAGAGACGTGCTCGACGCTCCCGCTGTCTTTGCCACTTAAACATGCATCACCTCTTTACCCTTTTGTAACTAGAATCAATCTATGATTCCCATATGATTCTCTCTAAATACACAAATGTTTAGGGATTTGTTAATGCAAATGGCTTTTGGCTTGTAACAAGATCTTTAGTGACTTTCTAGAACTTGGCATCTCTATTACAGAATTGTCTTCAGGTCACCGGGCTGCATGAAGGTTGTGGACATGAACTCATACAGGGCCATTATACAAAGGGGGGCGGTTATAAAATTGTTATTAACGCTAAGAACAAATAATATCATTAAAACGAATGTTGGTCGTGAGCTTAGTCATTTTTATATACATCCTCCACCGGAAGCACTACTGTACATTTCTCTGTCTTTGAAGAAGCCATCTTTTTGGCTCTTGAGGAATAGAACATGGTAATTATAAAGACGTCACAGAGTGGATTCTTCAACTGATGGAAGAGGAAGAATAGTCACTGGCTGCGAGGTTCGAGGGATTAAAGGAGGGGGGAAGGGGGTAATGCAGAATATTGTACCCCAAGTTTCACCGTTATGTGCTGGTGGGTGTCATGAAGAAGTATTTCATGACGTTTCCCCTTGGTTTTGACCCTCTAGCAGCAGCGTGTGGAACTACAGTATAAAGAGTTAAAAAAAAAAAAAAAGAATTCAGTTCATGAACTTACTCATCTCTGGTGCCAAATATTTTCTTTTATTTTTCTTATTTTCTTTTCATTTAAATAAGAAAATTCACATTTTTGACTGAGCACTGTCCTGTCTGATCTCGCTCCAAGCGACATGAATCATGGTGATACATTTAAGTATTAAGTATTTGGCAGTAAGAAACCCTTATCCATTACAATTTTTGTCCAATTATACATTTGAGCAGTTGAGGGTTAAGGGTCTTGCTCAAGGGCCCAACAGGTGGCGTTGGGGATTGAACCTGGGACCTTCGCGACCATAATCCAATGCCTTAACCATTGAGCTACTGTACTTCTGCCCAGATCTTATTCTGTATGTGATTTACTCTTCAAATCTCATCTTGTCAAGGGCCCCTTTAATAGTAAGGGCCTCTAGACATATGGCCAGCAGTCCTAGCCAGTAACCAATCCCCAGAGGTGTCAAGTAACGAAGTACAAATACTTCGTTACCTTACTTAAGTAGAAATTTTGGGTATCTATACTTTACTGGAGTAATTATTTTTCAGCCGACTTTTTACTTCTACTCCTTACCTTACATTTTTGAGCAATTATCTGTACTTTCTACTCCTTACTTTTTAAAAATAGCCTCGTTACTCTATTTTTATGATCAGAACGCGCATTACCCCCCCCCCCCCTCCGGTCGCATGAAAAGAACGCGCACAACGGCCGCCCCCCCGTCACATGATTAGAACGCGCACAACGCCATCTTCCCCCCCCCCCCCCCCCCCCCCCGTTGCATGATCAGAAAGCGAGACCTTAATGCTTTTGTCGCCCCTCACGGTACTTTTTACTTTTATACTTTAAGTAGTTTTGAAACCAGTACTTTTAAACTTTTAAGTAAAACTTAAGTAAAAAGCTTGGGTTGATACTTCAACTTCTAAAGAAGTATTTTTGAACCCTAGTATCTATACTTCTACTCAAGTAATGAATGTGAATACTTTTGACACCACTGCCAATCCCTAACAAAGACTGAATTGATCTGAAATCTTATATTGCACAAAGTATTCATCTTTTAGGATGAAGTATTGATTGAGATAAAAATTCAAAAATAAATAACAGCTATATGAAGAGTGATGATCCTATGAGAAAGACACTTGCATAAGGACAGTATGTTATACCTGCTACATCCTAAAATATAAATCCACACCAGTGATGGAGAAGGTCATGGCATACAGTATAGTTTCCATACCGGTTGAAGATTCATATTCACGTGGGACAAACGCGAGGAAGTTGCGCTGACGGATTTCATCAAGACCTATCAATAAGTATACTGCCATGTGTGTGTGTAAGAGCCCATCAGGGTACCATGAAAACTGCATCCCGGTTATACAGGTGCCTGCTGATAGGTAGTTTTCTGCTGATTAAAGATGAGTGTAGCCTGTGGTTAAGTGTTGCAGCTGTGAGGTAGCGTAGCATGGACGTTTATCTCTCAGCATTTCCTCAAAGTCTTATTACTAAATGATTCATCATCTCGCTGTCTCACACTGCAGGACCAGCAGGACTCGCGATTCAGAGATCAGTGGTTAGCGGGCATAGTGTCTCTGGATGGCTTGAAAGAAGAAAAATGCAACAGAATTGCTCTTGCTTTAAATTGCTACACAAGTTTTTTCGCGAGATCGGGTTGATTGAATGTTTAGCGCTATAGCAGTTTAAGTGCAGACAGATCGGACAAATTATATGTGTTATGTGTTATTAGTGATACATCGTTATTTTATACAGATACAGTGTGTGGAAGGATTTTTTACATTGTTCATGCTGGAAGTTTAAACACCATACATTATTATTATTATTATTATTATTATTATTCCATTAGGCGCAGAAGCACTTGAAGTTAATAGAATACTAAAAGTTTACACATTCAGTATGTGGTTCTTCCCTGAAGATTTAAAGAGCACAACTTTACAGCAAAGTCTTTATATGCTACAGCATTACAGTTTTCGCTATCCGAGCATGACAGTGGCTCATTGTGCAAATCAGGGTCCATAAAGATATGGTTTGCCAAGGTTGCAAATTCGCCTTGAAAGAGTGGGTTATTATATTAGCAGGGGGACTAAATATGGGTACAGGATGTTCTTATCCATACCTATTATAGAATTAATAAAACCGTCCACTTATTTTTCACTGTAGAGTTTGTCTGTAGTCATTAAGTTAAATTGTCTCCTGGTGGCACAGTGGCTTAGGGTACGGGTTCGATTTCCACCTCGGTCCGTGTGTATGGAGTTTGCAATTTCTCTCCATGCTTTTGTGGGTTTCCTCTGGGTCCTCCAGTTTCCTTCCAGACATGCAGATCGGCTAATTGGCGTTCTGAAAATTCCAGAGGTGGAAAGTAATGAATTATATTTAATCGCATTACTGTAATTGAGTAGATTTTTTTGTGTACTTCTACTTATTAAAGTAGTTTTTAAAATCTGTAATTTTACTTTTACTTAAGTATGTTTTGTTTAAAGTATTGTACTTTTTACTCACTACATTTTACATCATATTCACTACTGAGTTAAAAATAAATGAATGAAAATGACAAATAATACAAATAATACAACGGGGAAGGAAAAAAAAACTGCACCCCGGAAACGAGTGCACTGATCGATTGATGGAGAACAAACGCACAAAATTCACAAGAACGTTGGAGATAGAACAGATGCCAGTGATGCAGACACAGCTGGAAGTGAAACGCCAACAAATTCTTATGAAGCAAACCCCTGATCATATTTAAGCGACCACTTTGATTTCAAGCACAACAAAGGGATCAGGGCCCGTATTCACAAAGCTTCTTAAGCCTAAACGTTGCTCCTAGTGATGAAATTCTTAGAATTATGATAACATGATAAAAATAGATCAAAATGATTCACAAAATATCTTGGCCCTAAAAACAGCTCCTAAGGTAAAAATGGTTAAGAGTAGAGAGGACGACTTTTAAGAAGAAATATTCTCCAAACACCGAACGTACAGCTAAAAGTAAACACTGCTCTTCTGTCCAATTTTCTTGTTTTACTTCCTTCCATCTCTCTTGGATTGTTGGCTACATATCATCCAAAAAAGCCACTTAAACAGACTGTCCTGTAATCATGTAAATTAGTAAAAGCTGAGCCATTTTGCTCCCATAAATCTGAAATATATTAAAAGTAATAAAATCATTATGATAAATAAATGTAAGAACTTAAATATACAGTAGTATACATTTGGCTGTTTAATTATCTTTAAGATATTTAGGCTAAAACAGAAACTTTGCATGAAGTAGGCTGTAGTATTATACAATTTCTTTATGTGCAAACATTTTGATTTCACTGTCTGTTCTATTATTAAACAAAAAGCGCATTTCAAGACCTTTACAAAGGTCAGAGGTTATTTTTTTATTAACCCATCACAGTCCTTGAATTGCTGCATCATCCCTAGCAACGGGGTCAACCACACCTCCTTACTAAGATAAAGGTTTTCGTACTTTCCTTACTCATCAATCACTTTTATTCTAGGACTCCCAGCTAGGACTTTTTAAGCTAAGATAGGAGCTCTCTAAGAGAATTCTAAGAAGCTTTGTGAATACGGGCCCAGATTTATTATGCAAGGGGGTTATGCAATGAGCTACTTTTTACTTTTACTTGAGTAGATTTTTATAAGTGTAACTTTACTTGTACTTCAGTAAAAGTTCACTAAAGTAACAGCACTTTTACTTAAGTATAAAATTTTATCACTCCCTCCACCTCTGCCAAATTCCGAAAGTGTGTGTCCTGCAATACTGTAGATTGGTACCCTGGGTACGTCTCCTGGGATAGGCTCCCAGCTCCCTGCGACACTGTATACAGGATTAAGCAGTATAGACAAAACGATGATGAGATGAGAATTATGTCATGATGTAACATAACACTCAGTTGTTTTCTATGAGAGTTGAGGTTTCATCGCACATTGAAGGTTGAGATACCTTTCGGCAAAACACATTAAACAGCTGCATGGTGCTGATCTATTATTTATAGGGACCTGGAAGGGTTAAAAAATGGGATGTAGGATTATTATTGATAGCTACAGTATGTTGGAAATATCTCATCTCATTGAGTATCTGTGAACTGGTTTATCTCGAGTCCAGAGGTCAAGAGATCGTTAATTCACTGCCTAATCTGTTATGACTAAGTAGTTTATGCCTCAAGTCCATATTCAATATTCATCTCGTTTCACCAGTAGTGCGAATCATAGAAACCTAATTGTAACTAATGATGTATGAAAGTACTGTGAACAGCAAGGAGTATTGCAATCTGTGTATCGAAACTGCATTGACTTCTGTGAGGATGATAAACTGCATGGAAGTAGGTCGTTTCTTTTAAGTGGTACCAGTCCTTCTGCGCATCAGAGTATGAATTCCTTTTTTTTGTTTTCGATCTCTTTTAAGTGCGGGTCATCTTCCGAAGACTGGATATTCATTCATTTTCTATACCGCTTTATCCTGTATTTAGGGTCGCGGGGACCTGGAGCCTATCCCAGGAGATTCAGGGCACGAGGCGGGGTACACCCTGGACAGCGTGCCAATCCATCGC
This sequence comes from Channallabes apus, assembly GCA_030522415.1. NCBI lineage: Eukaryota > Metazoa > Chordata > Actinopteri > Siluriformes > Clariidae > Channallabes > Channallabes apus. The sequence goes on along the minus strand of CM060127.1, from coordinate 26,395,226 downwards.
AGAGCACACACATACTCATTCACACACTATGGTCAATTTGGGAACGCCAATTAGCCTAATCTGCATGTCTTTTGGACTGTGGGAGGAAACCGGAGTACCCGGAGGAAACCCACCAAGCACGGGGAGAACATGCAAACTCCATGCACACAGAGACGGGAATCGAGCCTGGCCGGGAATCGAACCCGGACCCTGGAGGTGCAAGGCGACAGTGCTAATCACTACACCAAAGACTGGATATGTATTTTTTTTTTTATAAATAGGAAAATTCTTCGACCTGTCCAACGTAGACACCAGTTCTAGAAAGAGCCCATAAATAGCTTACACTGGGCTCCTTTTCAGTTTCTAAAATTCCCATTTTCTACTGGAGTTCTGGTACGAGGTCCATACTGAAAAAAAGCAGCAGTCCAGGAAACCAATTACTGTAAGTCATACCTTTAAGATATATAGGATATGTCATCCTCGTGTGCCTTGAGGGATATTGTGTCTTGTCTATGTTTTCTTGTCCCATTGTTGTGTTTTTGGATCATTCAGTAGAGTGATTGATACATCTTTACCCTCATTGTTTCACAAGGCTGTGTTGTTTGCCATCATGCCAGGATGCTTAGTGAAGAGGAAACGTGTTTGGCAGTTCAGTTTGTGTATCGGTGTTGAGTGTCTTTGACGAGAGAGTTACAAAAGCTCTTTGCACATTCCTCAGTTTCATAGAAAAAGTTTGCACTCGCACACCAAGCCTAATTACTGTAAAGTCAAGATGCATATTTTCCCTATTCTTTAGTTTAATAGTAAGTGACTAGCTACAATATATCCTATATAATACCTGTGACCAATCTCTTTATAACCAATTAGGCACAACAGTTTAATGAAACCCGATCCAGGTACCTGTTCTGGACCGGTGGTCTCAGCTGGACAGAGCTCTGGATAACGCAAACCACTAACCTTTTATACCTGGGGATCCTGTTGCAACAGCGACCACAGCTGCCAACTCTGTGGTCATCGGGAATCATGCCATAAATTTTCACATTATGCTTTTCCTTATCCCTTGAACATGAGTATTTTGAGATTTGTTTCCTTGAACCAAAATTGGCCAAATGTGGCCCAGAAATGATTATTACTATATCCTTGCAAAATTCTTGGCACAAGAAACCACAGGAAAATTAATTAGATGAGTATCAACTAAATTCAGTACTGAGCAGAAGTCTTAAACCAGCCCTCATGTCTCCATATTTTGCTCCCAAAGAGTCAGACTTTCTTGTATTTTTAGTGAGTAAGCGTTCTCCAAGCTTCCTTTAGGATTTTTAACTTTTTTTGTTGACTCTAATTTTCAGTCCAGTCCCTGAGATGATGACAGATGATCAGGTCGGTGATTAGTTATACTGCTGATGCTGAATGCAGAGCGGTTGGAACAGATGAGAGGGGAAATGAGGCTGTCAGAGGTGGAAAGTAACGGATTACATTTACTCGCGTTACTGTAATTGAGTAGCTTTTTTGTGTACTTCTACTTTTTAAAGTAGTTTTTAAAATCTGTAATTTTACTTTTACTTAAGTATGTTTTGTTTGAAGTATTGTAATTCGCTACATTTTAAATCATATTCGCTACTGAGTAAAAAATAAATGAATGAAAATGATAAAATAATACAGATATTATGTTTTTGCGCTCGCGTGTGTGTATCATGTCCTGGTCGCACGCCGCTCCAGACTCCACTCCAGGTTTTCTGACATCGGCATCACAAAATCCACCTTCCTGACCTTCCACACGGTCGCTTCCGCCTTGAGAGTGACGTCATCGACTAGCGCGACCATATATAAACCGGAGAGAGACGCGGGAAAGATTGTGATTTTGGCGTTTTGATATTTGGTTGTGTATTCTGGTTTTGACTTTTTGCCTCCAATTGACTTTGATTATTGCTTTGTCCCTTTGGTTTGGTTGGTCTTTGTATATATTTGTAGATAATTTCACTGTATGTTTGTGCACTCACTAGTAGAGGGGGCGTGGCTGCCATTTCTTTTGGGAAGAGGGAATTTATTCACTGTTTTTGGTTTAGGGAGTCCGGGAAGTTACCTGTACTTTTTGCAGGTAATCTAACTACTAAATATAAATACCATTATGTTTATTACTTTTCATCAGTTAATGATTGGATCTAGTTCTTTCTGCCATATACCACCATTTCCATACAGTTTAAAATAGAACCCTGAACCATTCTTTTGCTGTATGGCCCTAGACTGGGACGTAACACCATATTTAAGTGACCACTTTGATTTTCAAGCACAAGAAAGACAACAGCTTTATTATGCAAAGGTGTTCCTTCAGTTAAAAACAACTAGTTTGAGATTTATATCTGCTCATCTTTTTTGAACTACGCTAGAATGCCTCATCCCCCCCCCCCCCCCCCCCAACATCCCCGCTGTTAAAAAAATAAAGTAACTCTGTAAATTTTACTCTGAGTAAATTTTTTAATGAGCTACTTTTTACTTTTACTTGAGTAGATTTTTATAATGGTAACTTTACTTGTACTTAAGTAAAATTTCACTGAAGTAACAGTACTTGTACTTGAGTACGAAATTTTATTACTCTTTCCACCTCTAGAGGCTGCTGCTGAGTTTGTTGCATAAACAACTAATTTTTAAATTGTATCTTCAGGCAGTTTGTGATGTTGATGCTGATGTTGAATACTGAATACTGAGGTATTAAGAGGTAAGAGGTATTACCAGGTAGCTCGTGTAATATTTGTTTGTTGTAATGGTGTATTGTATGGTACTTGAAATAGCATGCAAAGATTTACAGTATACACCCCCATCCATAATACTTAATACTTCTTATCGTTTGTACAGTACATATACATAAACATTTATATTTTTATCAGATAAAAAGAAACACATTTGCTAAATACAATTTCATACACTTTCATGTAGTGTAACTCCGTAACTTTTTTGAATTCAAATCTTTCAACGATACTATGATGATATTATTATGATGAATTTTGTACGATTTAGATTTCACATGAAAAGACATAAACCTGAAAAATTATTCTAAAATGAAAAATTGTTAAGAATTTTGTTAAAAATTGTTATTGCAACATGAATTTGACATAGTTATGGACACTACAGGTTGTTTTTGCATGAAATGTTTAGAGCAACAAGTTTAACAGGTCATATGCTTCTAGAAGCTTGATTTATGGATGCAGTGAGAGAGGACATGAAGTTAGTTGGTGTGAGAGAAGAGGATGCAGAGGATAGGGTTAGATGGAGGCAGATGATTCGCTGTGGCGACCCCTGAAAGGGAACAGCCGAAAGACAAAGAAGAATGCTTCTAGAAGCTTATACCAATTTATTATCAATATTTTTTAAAGAAAATTTGAATAATTAGCATTCTTAAATCAATATTGTTTGAAGTGAGACAGTATAATGTTGTAAATGGCCATTTCTCTAAAACTTGAATTTCACTTCCATGTTGCATAAACTTCAAAAGTAGTTTCGTTGGCACGCACATTTTCTGTAACTTATGCGTAACATAAAAAATAATAAAAAAAATCAGCACCAATACTGTTTTGGCCAAGAGATAAGGTAGATTAGTCGAAGTACAGTAGGAGACATGTTGGCATCTGTGACATCACAAAGACTATTATTTTCACATCCTTACTTCCCTGCTGTCCCCGACCTCAAAAAACTAAACAAAACAAAAATATTTTGAAGTTTGCCATTTAAATATTTAATAAATAAAACATCATCTTAAAATCCTAAAAAATAAAACAGATTTATTAAAGCATCAACTTAATTGTAGAATATTTTTTCCCCAAGTTAACTAAAGGTAACTTTAGTCAAGCTCTTTATTTCTCATCTACTGTATCTGACTGAGCATTTAGAATGCAGATATGATCTATTTACTAGCATGGCTTCAGGTGGTTACACCATGTGTTAATTATCTAGCAATGTTAACACCTTGCTTGTCAGGTCTACTTTATACCTTTAACTCGTGTTTAAACTTGTTAATTTGCTGAAATTTGCTATTAAATCTCATCTTTAAAAAAAAAAAAAGGAAAGCAGACTGTAAATTAGGTACTTTTCTCCCCTCAGTGCTTTTCACTGGTAAATTTACAGTAGTCCTAAAGTTCTATCATATTATTACAATCCAGGCGCTAGAACAGTAGCTGCACAATAAGGTAATTTGATAACGTTTAATCTGCTGATACCTCAAATATTCACCCAGGATACCATATTGCATTGTGTTGTAAATCACATTTTCAATATAATGTCATTTATGCATTGTATTTTATTGTATTTTGGAGATTATAATATATATATATGCTTCTATTACAGTTGCAAGTACAGTGGAACCTCAGATTGCGAGTAACTTATTTACTTATTAGTAAATTTTTAATAAACTTTGCCTTGAAAAATGATCAAGTCTTGGTTTACGCTTAGTACCATGTACTGTATCACGCATGCGTTTCTTGTATTGACGCCGAGCGTCACGTGATCACAACTGAGCCAACTTTTTTTTCTCGCTTGTGCTGCGGAATTGTGGGTGATCTTCTCCCCCTGCTGGGTCTTAGTGCGCGTCTCTTACTGGTATAATCAACATCCATGCATGCGTGTACAGTACTGTTTACTACTTTATAACACTGTGACCATGTGTGTGTGTGTGCACGTAAAACACATTTTATTTTCAATTCAATAAAATTTTATTTGTATAGCGCTTTTAACAATTGTCATTGTCGCAAAGCAGCTTTACACAATCAAAAGAATTAAGTTTGTATAGAATGTGAATGTGTATGAATCGAAATGGTCACAATTTTGTGTTTGTAAACGCATGTATACAGCACGCATGTACTGTTTCTTATAACACACGTGTGTGCACGCGTGTAAAGCAAAAGAAAGTCTCATTAGAGAGGTTAAGGATCCATTTTCTCCCTTTCTGTTGTTGTGTGTGTGCGCGCGCCTAATTTGACACCGTGCCCCTTCACACACACACTCTCGCCTTTACACCCCACACCCACCCCCACCCTCTCTCGGCTACACACACACACTCTTTGCTCTACACAGAAACACTGCTCTGTCGTGATTCTTTTCAATGTTAAAGTGCAGGTTCATTTGTTTGTTTGTTTTAATTTACAGCAGTGATTCCGTTATTGTGTTGCTCGCACCAGTGTCGTTAGCGATGTTCCTTTCTAAGTTTTCCGACAAAACAGTCTTTATGTGTGTGCATGTGTGGTGGTGTGAAATTAAAATAAGGGAGGAGTGTCATGCACACGCAATCTGCGCCCGGCACTAGGACCCGGAAGTAAGACGGGCGCAAAACCAGGAAGTATAAAAGAGGTAAACAAACGATGGCTTACCGCTCAGTCATTGAGTTCGGCCCATGTCAGCTCCAGTTGTCGTTTCAGCAAACCGTGAGTACTCACATGTTGGTTCCGTTGTCTTTTGCTATTGTGTGTGTATTTCTAGGACGCGGGTTAAATTTGTGTTTTTCCCTTGCTCCGTTTTTGTGAGAGTCCTTAAACTAAATCGCGTGGTTATCCTGCCTGCTCGCTTCTTTCCGCGTTTGGGTTTATCCTCCACGCTACATTGGGCTAACCGCTAAAGCTACGTCTTCTGGTCACCTCAGGTTAGTCCATCTTGACAGAATGACTGAGCCCTCCGCGGTAAACCCAGCGGATTATGCGAGTCTCTGCGACGTTGTAGATCAGCATGCGGCGTTAATCAATCAGCTAACCGGGGATCTCGCTTCCCTCCGCCGCGAGATCGCTGAGCTCCGGCGGGAGAATACGGATCTCCGCGCGGCTGTTGATGACGTCACTGCTCGATCGCACGCCGCGGAGGCCGCGGCGCCGCATCCCCCCCCCCCCCCCTCCTTCTGATGTTTTTCTTTCTCTACCAGAGAAGTGGAACGGCACGGACGGGAAGTGCAGCGTATTTTTGACAGCTCTCGATCTGGTGTTTGAGTTTAATGCCACCAAGTACTCCACCGATCGCCTTCGCATTGCTCTTCTCGTTTCGTTGCTAAAAGGGCAGGCAGCAGAGTGGGCCACGGCAGTTCTCCAGGCGGATACAGACACCGCCCACTCATACAATGAGTTCACCCACCAACTTAAACTAACTTTTGAACATCCAGCGGGCGAGGTGGAGACCGACACCAGACTTTACCATCTGAGGCAGGGAGGGCTGTCCGTGAGCCGCTATACGGCCGAGTTTCGCACCCTCGCCGTTCAAACAACATGGGGCGATGCAGCGCTCCGGACATCCTACTACGAGGGACTGGCTTCTCGAATCAAGGACGAACTAGCCGGGCGAGAGCTTCCTGCGACCCTGGAGGGTCTGATCCAGCTCGCTCTCCGGATCGACCAGCGCCTCCTCTCTCGCCCGAGGCCAGCCCCTCGCAACCTGCCACCTGCACCCCACTTCGCCATCACCACTTCACGACCCGCACCCGCCTTCACCGTCACCAGTCCACGTCCCGCAGACTCCGCCACCTACGCCACCCCAGGACATGTCGGTTCTCCACCTCCTGCCGTGGTTGACACCGGAGCCGGGGAACCCATGCAACTAGGACGCGCCTCCTTGACCGCTGCAGAACGGGAGAGACGTTTCCGTGAAGGGCTCTGCGCCTATTGCGGGTCAGCCGCACATCACAGGGCAACCTGTCCTTTCAGGCCGGGAAACGCCCAGGCCCGGTGAGAGAAGAGAGATACTCGCCGGGTCACCTTCGTCTCTCCACCATCACCACCAATTCCTCCCGTCTCACGGTTCAGGTACACCTGCAGGTTGGCCACAAACGAGTCCGAAGTGCTGCATTCATCGACTCCGGGGCAGCAGGTAACTTCATTGACTCCGCATATGCCAAAACCCTGGGGGTTAAACTCGAGGCGTTATCCCAGCCCGTTCACATCACCTCTGTCGACGGTCGCCCCCTCTCCACCAGCCCAATAAACGCCCGAACCGAACCCATCACCGTCTCCATCAACCAGCACCATGAAAAGCTAAACTTTTTCGTCACCTCCATCTCCTCACCTCCCATCATCCTTGGACATCCCTGGCTGCTCCAGCATGACCCTCTCATCTCCTGGACCCAGAACCGGATCCTCCAATGGGGCGCGACCTGCACCGAACTGTGCCTACGGGCAACGGCTGGGACGTGCTCTAGGGAGTCCGAGGCCCCCGACGTCGACACCAACGCCATCCCAGAGCCGTATCGGGACCTGGCGGAGGTCTTCTGCAAGAGACGAGCTACTCATCTTCCTCCGCATCGGCCCTACGACCTCACCATTGACCTCCAACCCGGTGCAGTCCCACCCCGCGGCCACCTCTACTCCCTCACACCTACAGAGACGCAGGTCATGGAGGAGTATGTGACCAACGCCCTTCGCCAAGGCACCATCAGACCCTCCTCCTCACCTGCCGCCGCGGGGTTCTTCTTCGTGAAGAAGCGGGGCGGTGAACTTCGTCCATGTGTCGACTATCGGGGGCTAAACAATATAACTATCAAAAACCGACACCCATTGCCTCTTACCAACTCAGCCCTGGACGCCCTCTCTGGCGCCACCATCTTCACTAAGTTGGACCTCCGGAGCGCCTACAACTTGGTGCGCATCAGAGAGGGCGATGAGTGGAAGACGGCCTTCATCACCCCTACTGGGCACTATGAGAATCTCGTCATCCCCTTTGGACTGTGCAATGCCCCCGCCGCCTTCCAACACCTCATTAATGACATCCTTCGCGACATGCTCGGGCGGTGGGCGTTCGCCTACCTGGACGACATCCTAATCTACTCACGCACCATGGAAGAACATACCCAGCACGTCAGGGCGGTTCTAAAGAGATTACTCGCCCATCAACTGTACTGTAAGTTGGAAAAGTGCGCTTTTCACGAGCGCTCCACCACGTTCCTGGGTTTTGTCATCTCGCCCCAGGGTGTGGCCATGGACCCGCAGAAGCTAGAGGTTGTGCGTCATTGGCCCCTACCCAAGACCCTCAAGCAACTTCAACGGTTTCTCGGGTTTGCGAATTTCTATCGTCGCTTTATCCGGGACTACAGTACAGTTGCCGCCCCCCTAACCGCTCTGACCCGCCCTTCACCTCTCCCTTTTCACCTCAACCCTGCAGCTGTCTCCGCTTTCAAGTCACTTTGTCACCGCTTCACCACAGCACCGATTCTCCTCCATCCAGATGTCAGAAAATCATTCGTTGTGGAGGTGGATGCTTCAGATGTGGGCGCTGGAGCTATCCTCTCACAACGAGGTCCAGATCAGAAACTACACCCATGTAGTTTCTTCTCCAGAAAATTTGACTCCACTCAGCAGCGATACGGGGTAGGGGACCGCGAACTGCTGGCCATAAAGTGGGCTCTGGAGGAGTGGCGTCACTGGCTCCAGGGCGCCAGTGAGCCATTCATAGTCTGGACGGACCACCAAAACCTCATAACCATCAAAAATCTGAAACAGTTAAACCCACGACAGGCGCGGTGGGCCTTATTTTTCGAAAATTATGATTTCCACCTCTCGTACCGCCCGGGCTCCAAGAACACAAAAGCGGACGCTCTCTCCCGACAGCTGGAAGTGGACATTCCCCGGGCGGACCCCGCGCCTGTCCTTCCATCATCCAGGATCATCGCCCCACTCCAACTAGACCTGGAAACGAGAGTTCGCCAGGCGCAGGCTACAGAGACCGAACCGGCAGGTGTGCCACCTGGACGACTCTTTGTGCCCGAGAGGATGCGATCAGAAGTCCTCCAGTGGGGTCATTCCTCTCCCATCTCAGGACACCCGGGCACTCGACGGACGCTCCAATTTCTCCAACGAGACTTCTGGTGGCCCTCCCTCACGAAAGACGTCCAAGAGTTCGTTCAGGCATGCCCAGTGTGCGCCAGGGCCAAAACCACCAATCAACCAACCCCCGGTGAGCTGCAGCCACTCCCAGTTCCTCGACGGCCCTGGACGCACATTGCCGTCGACTTCATCACGGGCCTGCCGGCTTCCGAAGGAAAGGACACCATTCTCACCATCGTCGACCGGTTCTCTAAAGCCGTGCACCTGGTGGCTCTCGCCGGACTCCCGTCAGCCAAAGGAACAGCAGAGCTGATTTTAGAGCACGTAGTCCGTCTGCATGGGTTCCCCAAGGACATCGTCTCGGACAGAGGGCCCCAGTTCACAGCCCGGTTCTGGAAAGCCTTCTGCCGTCTGATCGACTCCACCTGCAGTCTCTCATCTGGATATCACCCACAGACTAACGGTCAGACGGAGCGGACCAACCAACAGCTGGAGCGCTACCTGAGATGTTTCGTAGCTGATCGACAGCGCTCCTGGGCGCACTATCTCATCTGGGCTGAACTGTCACACAACCTCCACACCTCCTCTGCCACCAACCTAAGCCCATTTGAGGTATGTTACGGTTTCCAACCTTCGATGTTCAACCACCCAGAACCGGAGGTTGATGTACCGTCCGCCCAACAGTTGGTCCGCAGATGTCGGCGGCTATGGATTACAACCAACCGGGCCATCCAACGCGCCAACGCCCGCTACACCCACCAACACCGCCGTCGACATCCTCCGGGACGATTGTACCATGTAGGTGACAAGGTATGGCTTTCTACAAAGAACCTCCACCTTCACATCGAATCAAAAAAACTCTCACCCAGATTTATCGGACCATACCGCATCACCCACAGGATTAACCCTGTCACCTACCGGCTCCAGCTGCCTGCGGCGCTCCGGATCCATCCAGTCTTCCACCTGTCTCAGTTCAAGCCCTTCATCACCTCACCCATGATTCCACCCACCCCCCCAGCTCCTCCTCCCCGGATCATCGACGGCGGTCCCGCCTACACCGTGCGCCGAATCCTCGACTCGCGCCCTCGGGGTAAAGGTACGCAATACCTGGTGGACTGGGAGGGCTATGGCCCCGAGGAGCGATCTTGGATCCCGGCCCGGTTCATTCTCGACCCGGAGCTAATTCGGGACTACCGTCACAGGGTATCCTCCGCCCCAGGACCGTCAGGAGCCAGTCCTGGACAGGGGGGTACTGTCATGCACACGCAATCTGCGCCCGGCACTAGGACCCGGAAGTAAGACGGGCGCAAAACCAGGAAGTATAAAAGAGGTAAACAAACGATGGCTTACCGCTCAGTCATTGAGTTCGGCCCATGTCAGCTCCAGTTGTCGTTTCAGCAAACCGTGAGTACTCACATGTTGGTTCCGTTGTCTTTTGCTATTGTGTGTGTATTTCTAGGACGCGGGTTAAATTTGTGTTTTTCCCTTGCTCCGTTTTTGTGAGAGTCCTTAAACTAAATCGCGTGGTTATCCTGCCTGCTCGCTTCTTTCCGCGTTTGGGTTTATCCTCCACGCTACATTGGGCTAACCGCTAAAGCTACGTCTTCTGGTCACCTCAGGTTAGTCCATCTTGACAAGGAGAAAGATTTATTGTGTAAGATGAGAAGGGGGAGGCTGATTCCTTCTCTTACTTCACTCACACACGCGCACACACATACACACAGTGCCTGTCCACATAAACGGAAACACTTATCTGTCAAGATTTATTTGTACTTTTTTTAAAGGTAAAGTGCAGGTTAATTTTTTTTTTTTTTACTTTATATTTTTAAATAATATTTATGTATTTATTTGTTTTTGGGCTGTGGAACGAATAACTTGGGTTTCCATTATTTCTTATGGGGACATTTGATTTGGTTTACAAGTATCTTGGAATACGAGCCCACTTTTGGAACGAATTATGCTCGTAATCTGAGATTCCACTGTATTTACTTACAGTGCATAAGTTGTTAGACAACATCTTCTTGCTTTTGCATTAACATAATACTAATGGATCTCCACTGACCAGGACCTTTCTTAGCACAGCAGTGATGCAGTTTTATCAGTAATATGATGTTGTGTGTAGTACTGGTACTACAAGTGTCTTGGAGGCATTTTAAGCTTTTTATTTTACTAGCTAAACACATATTCTTTGCTACTGTTAAAGAATATTGATTCGTTTTTTTCAAGCACATTTCTTGTTCGTCAACCTCTAGCCTTTCACCGAAGATCAGTTTCCAACCAGAAATCTTTTCTTGGCTGGATTCACTTTGTGCGCTTGACTGGTCTCATCATAGCAACAAAGTCTAGATGTTAAAAAAATTAAAATCCTGATTCCTTTATATAAATGCCAGTCATACAGTAATACCATTTCACAGTACCAGGCCAGTTTTACTGCAGTGCTAATAAAAATGTTATGACTGGAAAATGTATATGGACAGGAATGCATGGTTTTATGGTGGTCCCTTCAACTATAGCATTGGCTATCTCTCACTAACCAATTCTACATTAATGTTAACCGTTTTTTTTATCTTCAGTCCTATGGAATTAAGATAAAAAATTGTATTTGTTCAGATAATATACTGAATTGTTCGGTGCATGCATCTCATCTGTTTTTTTTTCCCGCATTTTTTTTTTTGCAATCTTGGTCTGTTTTTATGCTCTATTGATTAGGTGCCCCTACAATTGCTACCACCACTTTTCACTCAATTGCAACAGCCGTGCTTCCAGCCATTTTGCCGAATGAGGTTACTGTAATACTTAACCTTTCTACATCAGCTATACTTGGCGGGAGAACATGTAAGGGCATATACAGTATAAGTACCTGTACAGTAGAAATTGTGTTCAGGAAGGCATTCAGCTATGTCTCATTAGATCTTATTTAGTATGAGGTTATCCATCAGTAATCATCTGAAGCATGGCGGTGACCTTGATAAAGCTGCACGGTAAGCAGGAAAAAAAAGAATCTCTTTAGCACACTGATGTATTTGTGGGAGAAAAAAAAAAACAGCAATTGCTTTTATTGTTGTTGTTGTTGTTGTTGTTGTTATGTGATATGGTTATGTGCTATTATGTGGTATTTACAGTACAAGTATTACATTAGACAAAAGTTAAACAAAAGATCCTCTTTTTATAGAAATACAATATAATAAATATTATTATGCTTCACGTTGTACTTTTCTCATGCATAAACCAATAAATACACCAGGCCTTGTGTTGGAGGCAAAATAGACCCGAGTGTTGCCGCTGAGAGAGAGCACAGGTTGATTGAAAGCAAAACAGCAGGAGTCTAAAATTTTAAATTCACCAAGTGTCTCCTGCTACCACTGTAAAGAATTTATGCTTCTGGGAACCTTCAATAACCATCAGCACAGTGGGAACATTTGAACTACCGCTGTGATTGGTAAGGTGATAAACTCCAATAGGGTGCAGTAGTAAACAAGGAGAACTCAGGCATGGATTACTGGAAAAAAAATACAGTACTGAAAAAAATACAGGTATTATTATCTAAAAGCATACATGCTGTATTTCCAGTGTGAAAGTAAATCTTGCTAATCATTAAGGGATTAGTTTTTTCTCTCCATTCAAATATACTCAGGATTTTCCAGGCATAATTGTCTAGCAGAGAGAATTACAGCAATGAGCTCTGCTTATATTATTAGCATTTTTTTTTTTTAATGAAATGGATAAAGTTTAGTCTAGGAGATCAAAAGAACATGTCGATACTCAATATGGGGTTGACATTCCAGGAACATTTATTATTGTTTAAAATAACTCGTTTGATAATTCGGAATCCGAATAGTAGATCATTTTGTAGCGAAGCTCTGTATAGAGACGACCAGAACTTAGTATTTGCGCAAAAAAATGTCCCAACTACTGTAGGTGAAAATGTATTTTCAGATAGAATCATTTTATATATTATTTTTTAATAATACTTAATACTTCTTATCTTTCGTAAATATGTATACACATTTATATTTCGGTCAGATAAAAAGAAACATTTTTATGTAGTGTCCGTAACCTTTTATAATAAAAATCTTCCAACGATCGTACAGTAACTGTCATTCAGATTAAACTTGGCCAATTTAGAATCCACATGAAAAGACAGTGTATTATTCCTAAATGTAAAATTGTTAGATATTACAACATGAATTTGACATGGTTACGGACACTACAGAGTTTTTTTTTTTTTTTGCACAGAATGCTTTAAGCAAAATTTTTTCAGGTCACATGCTTCTAGAAGCATACACAGATTTTTTTTCTATCAATATTCTTAAAGAAATATGAATAATTTAGTTCAAATATGAATTAATTAAATGACTATTGTTTGAAACGAGACCGTATAATGTCTAAAATGGGCATTTTTGGGCCACATAAAAAATCTTCTCTCCAAAACTTGAATTTTTTAGGGCAGCTTTGGAAGATTGGTTACATAAACATAAGAAATAGCTTCTTTGGCACACACATTTTCTGTATAATATGCATGACATTAAATAAATTAATAAAATAAAAAATTTGCACCGATACTGTTTTGGCCGAGAGATAAGGTGATGCGAGTCGTTTTGATTCGTCAAAGGAGGAGACATGTTGGCATCTGTGACATCACTAAGACTGGTGTCATTCGGTGGTAGATTATTATTTTCACATTACTATTAATACTGTACATATTACGTATTATTTCATCCTAACTTCCCAAGTCCTTTGGACATTAGCTTAAGCACATTTTCACACAAAATCATGTCTAATGTTATATGCATTTGTACTTATAAACCTGCTTGTTCTTCCAGTTCTGTTTCCGAACATTTCCCCGGTACAGTACTGTAGTTCCGTCAAGCATTTAGTTCCTTTTAGTTTTAATAACATTAACATTTTCACACAAATGTAATAAACCACAAACGTAATAAATATCTGGAGCATTTAATGTAATCTCACAAACGTTATAGCAGTTGTGATTACATTTGCAGACATTTTGTCATGTTTTTTCAGAACGTGAACATTTGTAGCTTTCGGAATCGTAATAACTTCCCACAAATGTAATATAACGTTTGTGGGAACTTTATTGCGTTTGTGGTTTATTATGTTTGCGGGCTGTTATTGCACTGGCAGGTGTAACACAGAACCCTTTTCGTTCTCACTCTTTAAATTTGGCCTATTTCGAGCATTATACAAATTGATGTGTGAGCGTTTTGGCCAGCTTTACCTGAAATCGGGTGGCGCCGTGTGATTTATAGGTGTGCATATGGATAGATATGAACTCATATGAGTATTTTTGACCATTGTTATCACCATATCACCTTCCCTTCGCTGGAACTCACTGAGTATAACGTTGCTAGTGTCTTTTGGTGTGCTTTAAGCCAAATGTTTCACCCACTCCTTTTGCAAAATCATGCTTTGACCTTGCCTGAACAGCTGGAACCATGCTTTAGTTTTTATACATTTCTCTCATTCTTGCTTCCTTATGTTTAATATTTTTGCCAATTCTGAGTTGTTCTGCCTGCCCATATTTAAATGTTGAGTCCTAGATTGATGTTTTTTTGTTGTACGCTGGTATAGTGGTCAGCACACTGTCGCCTCGTAAGGGTTGGGTGTTTGAATCTTGCCTCAGGTCTGTGTGCTTGGAGTTTGCATGCTCTCGCATGTTTCCTCTTTGTAATTCAGTTTCCTCCCATAATCGAGCTACATTAGGGTGATTGGCATTTCCAAATTGCCCATAGTGTACTATATGTGTGCTTGTTCCCTATGATAGGTTGGCACCTCCTCCAGCATGGATACTGCCTTGTTCTCCAAGGTTCCTGGATCAGGCTCCGGGCTCCTACATATGGATAAGTTGGATAGATCAATTTTATGCATTTGTTCTTTTCTGTGTCTTTGCTTTTTTGATACAAAGCTTATTTGTACAGCTTTGAGTGTGAACGTTGCACAAGACCCAGCTGACTTGGCCGTTGGCCCTTTGAAGCTCTCTTTGGCTGGCACATTGAGCTTCACTTAGACACTATATTGCCCAACTGTTTAGAGAAGGATTTAGTGTGAAATATTCTAGTAGTGCTCCCACATACAGTAAGAAACCGGGCTTGGGACTGGCACATGCATCCAGTGCCTGGGGTTGGGCATTGGGTTGGAATCGAACCCGGGCTTTCTTCATGGCATGCGAGAAACCCACCACTGAGACACCCATGCCAGAGAAATTGCATCTAGTAAATGGAACTGAATCTAGAAACGTCCTCAAAACCTGCAGAGAAGATTTGCATGACTTTGTAAACTGGAAGGAGTTTGGTGCTATCCGAAACCCTTCATTATATCCATAATTCCAAATTCTACCAGATGTCCACAAATCCCGTTTGCCATTCTTATCGCTTGATGATTCCATGGTGCTATTACAGTATATCTAGCCTAGGAAGTCTAAGCATTACTTTAGTTCGTGTACAATCATCCCCATCTTTTCTACTGTATCTCGCTATATACAGTACATCAAGACTTACGCCCTTCTTAAAGCCCAAATATTTGCCATGCCAGGATACTTACGGATGAATCATACTCGTGTCATCAATCCCACTTCACGCTAATGTAATGTTGCATTCAGTGTTTCTGTAGGGATTTCCAAACCTCTGTTTAAATGTCAAGTGCTGCAGCCGGAGACGCAGCATATACCCTCTGAGCTCTTAACCTCTGCTCATGCGATCTTCCTCACCACGGTTTCTCACGTCTCAATTTTTCTACAGATTTCCCTGCACTCCAAAATCCAAAAAACTCATACATACTTAAAAAAAAAAAAAAAAAAAAAAAAGTTTTACCCGGTGTGCATAAGCATGTGAATTTTTTATTTATTTATTTATTTTTTCGCTGGCATTTGATCTGAGTTTGGAGGATTGTAAAGAACTTGTGCATTGTCACCGTAGCAGGCTCTGCATGCAGCGCTGGTTTTATTCTCTCCTTCCTTTCACTCACTCGCATCACATCACTGTTTTATGCCACAGTGTTATCCTCTCTGTGCAAACTTATTTAAAAAATACTGTTGAAACAGGATGTAAGGAACACTCCGCTTTAAAGCATCTCTGTAAAAAAAAAACGGCAGACTCAAAATGCTGAACTGCATCAGCACTTCTGTCAAGTTCAGTTAATAGCATTGTCTCATGGTATTCACCAACTGCAAAGATGTTAAGGAAAGAAAAGACTTATAATGTGTTGACACAGGGTGAGAGGTGAGAAACTATATATATATATATTTTTTTTTTTGAAGTTGTATTATAGTTACAGTATATTTCAACTTCAACTCATGAGCAGGATATGGGTATTGGTGGCGTAGTGGATGGCTTTTTCGACTGCCATACAAAAGGCCCGATAGTCACAGCGCCTACAGGGCACACTTACACAGCTTTTCCACTGCATAGTACGGCACGACACGGTTCAGTTCAGCTCACTTTTGGGGGGTTTTCCACTGGGAACAGTACCTGGTACCTGGTCCTTTTTTTAGTATCACCTCAGCTGAGGTTCCAAGCGCGCCGAACCGTTACCAAAACGTGACGTGTAAACTCCGCTGGTCACCGATTGGCCGGAGAAAATCGTCATTACTGCGTCACTGAACTTGCGACACGAGACACTACAGAACTGCTATATTTAGAAACAGCCAGAGAAGGATCACACGCACCTTTTTCATTCATTCATTCATTCATTTTCTGTACCGCTTTATCCTTATATACAGGGTCGCGGGGGCCTGGAGCCTATCCCAGGAAACTTAGGGCACAAGGCGGGGTACACCCTGGACAGGGTGCCAATCCATCGCAGGGCACACATACATACTCACATACACACACTCATTCACACACTACGGGCAATTTGGAATGTCAATTAACCTAACCTGCATGTCTTTGGACTGTGGGAGGAAACCGGAGTACCCGGAGGAAACCCACCAAGCACGGGGAGAACATGCAAACTCCATGCACACAGAGACGGGAATCGAGCCTGGCCGGGAATCAAACCCGGACCCTGGCGGTGCAAGGCGACAGCGCTAACCACTACACCACCGCGCCACGCACCTTTTTGTATTAACCAAAAATTTTCTTTGGCTGCCATCAGCCTCCTTCGTCTCGCTGTTAAAAACATCCACATGCCGAGAATGAAGAACACCATGCCGTCGATATGCTCCATTGTTGTGTGTTTGTTTGTGGCGCGTTTACGATGATGTCACGGCAGTAGCGGCGCCGCAACTATAACGACACGTGAATAATCCCGCCCACTCTAAAGCGGTACTACACTGCAGTGGAAGCGCAAACCGAGCCGAAGTGAGCTGTACTGAACCGTGCTGTGCCGTACTATGTAATAGTACCAGCCGTAACCCTGAAAATTAAAATAGAATATTCTTTTAATATAATAACACGTTTTCTCTTCTAATGTTCTTTCTATTCCTTTTAATGTCCTCTAAATCATAATTTTATTTATTTTTGGGAAGTTAAGGGAGGTTAGCTATTAGAGGGGCAAGATTTATTTGTATAGGATTCAAGTGAAACCAGGACTTTTGATTGTGCAGAATAACAGAACACAGCTACAGTATGAAAGTAAAAATACTTTTATTTCTCTATATCAGACATCACTGCTTCAGGTCTGAATTGCTGGCCTCCCAGGAACTCCTTTAGTGGCCCAAACATCTGGAAATGGCTTGGAGCGAGGTCAGGACTGTATGGAGGATACGTCTCTTCCACAATTGGTTTACAAGTTATCACCGATTGCCGATTTTTCTTTTTAAGGATCTGGCGTTCCACTCACTGAATGTTCATGGGAAAGACAATAATTATAGACAGTAAGGATAGTAATTCATGGATGTACGGTTTTAAAAAGCGTCTGCACCATTCAGATGCATATTCAGATTCAGAGTCTCATCACCGTATGTATTGTGCTTGATGTCTTCTGTAAAATATCAGTCAGTCCCGGTTTGACTTGAACGCCCATCAGGGTTATTTATCACTGTACTTTTTTCCCCCCTACTTTTTACTTACTTATTTAATAGTGTACGCAGTCTAATTTAATTGCAAATATTAACAGTTTTGAACCTGCGTTAATCTGCAAAACATCTCCTAATAACAGGCGTGAGATACAGTACGAAAGCCCACAAAATCATAATGAGGCCCCCATCAAAGAAAATCAGTTTAATGCTTTTGCATCATTGTGCCATTTTGATCAGGACTTTTGTAAGGTTGTCATGTAGTCAGCATGTTGAACAGCTATTCAGTCGAGCGGCCGTGGGGTTTTCGGCTTCAGAAATAAATAAGGGAAGCAAAAGTGAATGGATTTTTTTATTTATTTATTTTTTCATCTGCTACTAACTGTGGCCCCCTGATGTAATACAGTGAAATGAAGTGCCAGTAAATACAGCTGGAATGATGTGGAGTTTAAAAGGAGTAAAGTCTGGTGTTGTACAGTGTCAATCAATTTGGGAACCACACGTATAATTTATACAATATACAGTATACTACTGCCATGTGTGATTACTTTATTAAAAATAAAATACAATAAAATGAGTGAATGGGTGAAATGTCATGTGTACAGGGTTATAAAAGGGAAGGGCACTCTGTGTCTGGGTAAAGGAAGGGCATGCTGGGTACAAACCTGTCCCAAATCAGACATGTTCATCCGGTGACCTGCTCATGGAAGGAACCTTGAGAATACTGTATGTACTTAAAAGTATTACCCAAACACACACCTTTACAAAAATCTTATTACGGCGCATCCAAACAGATGTGAAAGTGTGCGTGAGAGTGAAAACCTGGGATTCGCTGTTATCTGGAGTTCATTTGTACAGATGACCTTTCATTTCAGACTAGAAGTAGCTAATTACATACAGTAATGTGCTCCAGTGTCATACTGTACACCGGCACCTGAAGAGATAAGAGAGAGCCGTGTCTCCTCAGGACTGAACCATTAGGACCCACGTCTGCTGCCAGCGCTGAGATTAGGATGTGTTTGTTTGACTTCCTTTGAAATCACAATCTACTTCCTAATATATAGAGAGAGGTACGCTTAATCCTTTTATCAGTACTCAATTAGCATACGGTCAGTAAAACCATTGATATGGAGGTCTTGGCTGGATAAGGTGTTTAATAAGGATGTGAACTCGCAGTACTAAATGAAGCTTTCGATAGAGATGCTGGCAGGAGAATGCTGTTATTAACGAACCTTATCTCACACTTTCTTTATTGAAAAATTAATTTATGTTTTAGAAGAGTTGCATGGAAATTAATTTTATGTAATTCATTCAAATCGTCATTTAAATCTGACAGAGGGGCTGCTCTCTTAGTGATGTAATTATGTTTTTTTTTTTTTTTTTAATAATCATTTTTATGTTTGATCATTTTTCCTATGATGGATTGGTTTTACCCCAGGTTGGAAATCAGACGTTTACATACACTTTGGCCAAATGCCTTTGTTTAAACTTGTTTTCTTACCATTCTCTGTCTTAGGTCAGTTGGGGTGACTACTTTAAGAATATGAAATATCATAATAATAGTAAAGTTAAGGATTTATTTCAGTTTTTACATTTATAGCATTTGACAGACACCCTTATCCAGACTGACTTACATTTTTTTTATGTCATTATACATCTGAGTAGGTGAGGGTTAAGGGCCTTGCTCAAGGGCCCAACAGTGGCAACTTGGTGGTTGTGGGGTTTGAACCTGGGATCTTCCGAAACGTAGTCCAATGCCTTAACCACTGAGCTACCCCTGGCCCTGCTTAAGGGTCCAACAGTGTCAACTTTATGGTCCTGTGGATTGAACCAGCAACCTTCTGGTCAGTAGTCAGAACCTGCAACCTTCTGGTCAGTAGCCCAACCCCATCAGTACTGAGCTACCCCTGCCAATGCTAGCCATGCTTTTTCTCAGTGGGTCAGAAGCTCATACACACTTAGTCAATACTTGGTGATATTAACTTTAAATTGTTTAATTTGGCTCAAACATTTTGGATAGCCTTTCACAATCTTCTTATAATAAGTTGCTGGAATCTTAGTCCTTTCATCGTGACAGAACTGCTCTCACATGACTTTTTCAGTTCTGCCTACAAATGTTCTGATGTATTGAGGTCAGGGCACCTCCAACACCTCACCTTTATGTCCTTAAGGCAGTTTGCCATTGCCAGTATGCTTGGGGTCATTGTTCATTTGGAAGAACCATTTGCGGCCTAACTTCCTCAAGACTCAAGGTGATTGAAGTACAATAGTAGTGAAATGCAATTGCAACAAACACCTCCAGACTGGGCAGATTTTTAAGAAGAAAGAAAAAAAATTGGGTCATGTCTTGAGATTTCTTGAGATGTTGCTTCTATTTATAGTCTTCTTTCCTTGCAATGTCATATATTTGGTGAAGTGTACCAGCTCCCTCCTGGGGCCAAATGCTCCCACAACATGATGCTGCCACCCCCGTGCTTCATAGTTGGGATGATGCTCTTGCAAAACACCTCTTTATACTCCAGACAACTGTGGTCGTTAGGGCCAAACACTTACATTTTTGTTTCATCAGGCTAGAAACGTAAACTCTGTGTTTTCATATGCAGTTGCAGACTATAGTCTGGTTTTTTATTTATTTATTTTTGGTAGTTTTGAAGCAATGGCTTATTCCTTACTGAGCATACTTTATGGCTATGTCAGTATTGATCTTGTGTCTTTTGTTTTTGTGATATATTTGTACTTTTTGTTCCAAAGTATGCCTCTTCTTCCTAAGCGGTATAATGGCTGTGTGGTCCCATGGTGTTTATACTTGCTTAGTATTGTCGGTGCAAATGAATGTTGTACCTTCAACCATTTGGAAATAGTTCCCAAGGATGAACCAGACTCATGGAGGGCCACTTTTTTATTTTTTGGATATCTTAACTGATTTCTTTGGATTTTACAATGATGCCAAACAAAGAGGCACTGAGTTTAAAGGTAGGCCTAAAAAAAATCCATCCACAGGTACACCCACAAGTGACTCAAATGTCAATTATGTCTCAAATGTCATGTCCATGACATTACTTTCTGGAGTTTCCAAGCTCCTAAAGGCCCATGTCAACTGAGCGTATGTCTAACCCAGTAATTGTAATAATGTAAATTATAAGTGAAATAATCAATTTCTTGGGAAAATTATTTCATGCATAAAGTAGATGTCCAAACTGGCTTGCCAAAACTATAGCTTGCTAAACTGAAATTGGTGGAGTGGTTAAAAAAAATCAAATATGACTTCAACCTAAGTCTATGTAAACTTCCAACTTTTCCATTGTTGTTTAGTTTTTCAGTACAGGTTTCGACTATAGATGGATGGATGGATGGATGGATGGATGAATCTGATAGTGGTCGCCTCTTTTATTTAAAGTGCGTGGCACTCTTGATGGGACTCATAAACAAAAAACAAAGGAAAAAAAACCTTTTTGTCGGCTGCAATCTCATTGATTTAATGGTTTTGTTTTGCTTGAAAGCTATGAAAATTGTCATTTTGACATGAGACAAGAGAAAGTATGTTTGCAAACCGCTTGACATGCCAGCATACATTCATCATGACAGCACTTACTACAAACTTTTTAGTCATCTCCCGTCTGGTGTTCTGTACAATTTATGATGACAATTTAAAGACATTGATCCCAGGCAGATGGTGTCTGCCAGCTACTAATTTGTCTGTTGGACTTTGTCTTTTTTTCCCTTTACTTTCTCGTAATGGACTTTCAACAGGAAATATCGGTTGGACCGAATGGTTCTTTGGACACAGATTGAAACCGGCACTATGGCATCGAGCTGAGTTGAGTGCGATGTCACAGTGACGTGGCGTGACAACCAAATGGACGAACCAAATTTGACCAAAATTAAGGCAGAAAATACACTGTCTGGCTAATAGTTTGTAAAACCGTATGCAATCTCACAACATTTTCCATCCAGGAAAGGAAAAACCACATTGCTGTGAAAACCTGGTCATTAACTACTGTACGTTCAGGTAGTCAGCTGACTTCATTTTTTGCCACAAAATGCCGCCTGTAGTGGCTTGTACAGTGCATATGGGTGGGTGATGCACATGGTTGGTGCATATTTCTGGCCGAATTTTTCTGTGAAGAACGTCCACCATGATCGTTTTAGGTTTCCATGATATGTAGAAAACTTCCTAACTCAATTTCAGCATTAAAAAATGTTTTCTTTGCATGACCCAGGCCAGTATTTCTGAAGCACAGTGACAGTTTTTCTATGATCACACATTCCCGAAATGAGTATTGAGGGATAAAATAAATATTTCTTGTTAGCTGAAACAATAAGTGCAATATTGACTGTTCATGATTATTATTATTATTTTTTTTTTTTTGTGGGGGGGGGGGGGGGCTAGTCAGCGTGTCAACTAATATTAACCTCAGTATTACATGGCTGGATCTTTTCCATTTCTTTTTGCTTTTTTTTCTCTACGTCCAAGTGAATAGACTTTTAACGCGACTTTGCTAATGCGTGACTACAGATGTACAAGAAATCGCAGTAAGTTAAGCTCAACGGCACATTGCTGCGCTTCCACCGGCACAAGAAAGAAAGCAGGCTCCCTTATCGCTGGCTCACCTTCAAAGTCAGCACAGGAACAGTGCCAGCCCGGCTGGGAAATGGCACATCAGCACAAACAGGGCGGACAATCAGCGTTAGCGCCAGCTAACGGCGAGGACAATGGTGAGCAAGGCGGGGAGGTGTTTAGCAGGCCAGCGCTCTGCTCCACAGGGCATGTGCTGTTCACTTACCCTCCGACAGGCTTTTCATATCAGAACGCCGCAGACGCCATTAAAATGCTGTCTTCTCGCAGCCTGCCATCATCGAGCCTTTTAGCGGAGCACTTTCATGGTGGTTTGAGCACCTGTTTGAGATTGTTACTGTTATATATTGGGGGTAATTGTTTTACGCGAGCTAAATTGTTTCAGCTGCTCGGATGTTACACATCCACATGCACTGAAATGAAGGAGGGGTATTGGGGGAAGTTTCCTGTTTTTAATTTTTTTGCTTTCCAAGAAGACTTGGGTTTCTTTTTCTACATGAGTGTGTGTGTGTACTCAAGTATACGGGCATGTAAGTACTGTGTGAGCGGTTATCTATTAAGGCATTAAAGGATAGCCAAGCCGGAGATTCTGCAAGCAAGGAGAAGCTTAATTTATAGACAAGGGCCAAAAAAACATCGACCACACTACTTGTGAAAGTGCAGATTCGATTCCTCAGCCTCTGTATATCAGTGTGTATTGATGGTGATCGAGCAGCTTTATGAAGATGTACACTCTTCTCTTTTTAGATTGTTTCTGATTACAATGAAAGAATGATGGGAATTGGGATACTGTGCTTAAATTAGATTTTATGATAATAGACTATTGTTAATGTTCAGTGAACCTGCTAGGAGTGGTTTACATGTTGGTTGGCCAGATGAGATTGATGACATACAGTAGGTTCGAAAGCAATTTACATTTGATGCAGCTTGAGTTGTGATGTAGAAAAAAAGAGTTTCCCAAAGAGTGGACCGTAAGCCATAAGAGTACTGCAGGTAGGCCACGAGATTATTAGGTTTAAATAAATATTGATTACGCAGTGACATATAAAAAGAAACCAGAATATATATATACGACAGGTGTGTTTCCTTTCATCAGCAAGGTGTAAGAGCTGATATCCTTAACCTGATCCTCTGTCTCAGCAAAAGGTGAACCCGAAATGCAGTATTGTGCACAAGTCTTGTTCCAACCACAATTTCTTCATTCCACAAAGTATTGAAATGTCATGCTGTCGCATTTATTACTTTTGTTGTTCTTGTTTGCACGTGCAGTTTATGTCGACTCTTTTGTATAAAACGTAGATAGTTCTCAACTTAAAATGTCAATCTGTCTTGTCCCAGCTAGCCAGCTAATTACGTTTCTTGGTTAGCTGGTTAGCTCTGTTAATTTATGTTGTTAATTTATGCTGTATGTATTGTAGCGGCTTGGTCCTGGAGGAACGTTGTGTGATTTCACTGTGTATTAAACTGTATATTGTTATCTTGACAATGAAAAGCCTACTTGACTTTACTACATAATTTGCTTTCAAATATCTTGAGGGATACAGATGGGTGAAAAGTAACTAGGCATTAAAAAAATAGGTATTAAAGTCCATATTTCTAATACAAATGAAACATATACTTTATCACATGGAAATGAAGGCAGATCTTCAAATTTCGACAAACTGGCGTCAACCAGTTTCCTCAAATGATCGGGGATGGAACACACCATACCCTTCCTGTCTTTTGCTCAGAGCTTCCTGAATCCGTGCCTCCGGTTCCTCCAGGGTGTCCAGGACGTTGGCTGGGACGACGCAGACCCCATGAACGGCCTCCAATTAGTCCAGATCTCATGCGTGCGATTTTCTATTTATTCATTTTTTTCCTGTGTGGCTACACAAAGGAGGAGGTCTACAGGACAAAGCCTCACACACTGGAGGACTTCGAGGGAGGACATGTACATGTACAATTTGTTTTAATAACTTTGTATTAGAAATATGGACTTTATTACCTTTATAACTATGGACTTTATTACCAATTTTTAATGTCTAGTAGTTACTTTTCACCCACCCTGTAGTTCTCCAGGCTCTCCAAAGGTCATTTTTTGGCTCTTATTTTCAGTAGAGTCCCTCTACCTGAGCACTTTCACAGCAATGTTGTATCCACTTCCTTTCTTTTTAACAACGTTCGAAAAGTATCCGTCAACGTCGTCATTAACGGTCCTCTCTACACCTCTATTTAGCAAAAACAAAGAGCAATAGAGCAGCATGAGTCCTGCCCCAGAAGGCAGTTTTTTCGTAGTTTTTGCACCACCATTGAGTGATCTACTCTCCGAATCGGTCACGTACCTCCGCATCCTCAACTCCATCCTAATTTGCAATTGTGCGACAGCTTTTAGAAATGCATAAGCATTCTGCTGGTTTTGCTGAACACTCACACACACACGCACCACACACACCTTAGTAAAAAACATTTAGCTAATCTTTGCAGTCATCATTCTTCTTTGTAATCAGATTTCTCAGTGGACCCGGTGAATAAATCATCATTTGTGTTGAGTGGACATTTTCCATCAGACTAGAGACCTTGGTCTAGGGCATGTAGGCTAAGTTATTTTTAAGGTGCTGCCATGTTTGGTGTTTGAGGTTCTCCCTGCGAGCGCTAGCTCATTGAGATTGCACATAGTGATGCGTCAGCAAGTTATTCCTCTTGGAACACACATTTCATCAGAACACACACCTAGAACAGAAAACTTCTCAAACTACAGGCTCCATAAATAATTCTCTCTCTCTCTCTCTCTCTCTCTCTCTCTCTCTCTGTTCTTGTCTTTTTTTTCCCTCACACACACACACACACACACACACACACACACACACACACACACACAGATATAAAGGCTCTCTGTGTCTGCCGTCTTTGCTTTTTCTCTATGTATTTTATTTTTAATCCCCCACACACACACTGCACTGACTCTCCCTGTCTTGATTTCTTCTTTTAACTGTCTCTCTGTCTCCTCACTTTTTGTCTCTCTGACTCTCCCTCTCTCTCCGCCCACGCCTTTTCTCTGTCTCATAATTTTCTCTCCATCTCGGTGCTGTTATGGGAAGTGTTAAGTTTTGTGTGGCCATCTGGGGAATGCGTTCGAGATGGCTTCAGCTGAATTCTGGCAAAAAAAAAAAAAAAAGTTTTTTTTTTTTTTTGGCTATAACATACTTTTGATATCATTTTAAAAAGTCGTGAATAGAGTCCATCAATATGACATTTACTGTACATTACAAGCCACAATGGTCTGTTTTTATGTTTTGTTTGTTTGTTGTTGTTTTTTTTGGTCAGATTGGATTTGCATGTCATGACGATTCACATTTTTGTCATTTATTGCAAACAATAGATAAGATTTTAGCAAAAATACTCCCCATCTCATTCAAGTCACATGATCATGTATCGGATATATTTCTGATTTGTGACGCCATGTGAAAGTGACTCAGATTGAATCTAAACATTATCAGATGTGAGCGTTCATAGATTTACTATAAAAGTCATGACGAGTGAGATGCCAGGTTTGAACAGTAGTCAGGTTTGTATGTTTGTAATTTAATAAACTTTTATTTGTCTTGCCACGGCAGAACGTGGACAGAACAAAGTAAAAAATTAAGAAACAACAGAATAAAAGTAAGATAAAATAGAAAAGAAAGTATGTCTACAATCTATATAAATTATAGCAGACAAAGTTTTACAAAAAAAAAAAAAACAAGCACTAAGTAATAAGTATAATTTAGGTAACATGTTAAATAAATAAATAAATAAATAAATAAATAAATAAACTCTCATCTGATTAATCACCTCTGCTTGACATTTTCCTAGAGGGATTGTCATGGAGGGTGATGATGAAAAGTGTTGGTATTTTATGTTTTATTTTATGTATCTACTGCCTTTATATCATGTTTAAGAGTACTGTTTAAACTAATGCTTGAGAAGTTATGGATGGTTTAATTAAGAGAATTCCGGTAGAGAGAACAGCAACCATCTTTGAGTTGAACTGAACCTTCACTAGCACTCCGGACACCTCTCGGGTCCGGGTTCGATTCCTGGCCAGGCTCGATTCCCGTCTCTGTGTGCATGGAGTTTGCATGTTCTCCCCGTGCTTGGTGGGTTTCCTCCGGGTACTCCGGTTTCCTCCCACAGTCCAAAGACATGTAGGTTAGGCTGATTGACGTTCCCAAATTGCTCATAGTGTGTGAGTGAGTGTGTGTGTGAGTGTGTGCCCTGCGATAGATTGGCACCCTGTCCAGGGTGTACCCCGCCTAGTGCCCTAACCCTACTTTGATTGGCTCCAGGCCTCCCGCGACCCTGAATACAGGATAAAGCGGTAATGACGATGAGTGAGTGAATGAGTGAAACTTCACTTCCTGCATTTCCATTCCAACATTCCTATAAAAGCACTAAGTGTAAAACCTACAGTACAACTTTCTCAGAACCTGGAAGGCCCAGGTTCCATTCCCACCCAATGCCCAAACCACAGTCATGGGGACGCAGTGCCGATGCCAAGGCAGGATAAAATGTGATGGTGGCATCAGGAAGGGCATCCAGCATGTAAAACCTGTGCCAAGTTCCTGTGCAGATCTGTTGGACCCCTTTGATGGGAGCAGCCCGAAAGACCATCACCATTATGCAGATGCTTGTTATCCAGAACTCTCTACTACACATCTGCAAATGTGCATGCACACACTCCAGCTGATGCTTTTAATTTATGCACCTCCTCTCCCAAACGCATAACGAGACACTGAATAAAAGAAAGCGTTCATTAAAAATTCTATCAGGAAATGTTAACATAATTTACATTCCTGGTAAAATATTCAGTAGGCTACATGGATTAAACGCATGACTTATACACCCTGTTATATGAACCTGACAAATTCTTACCATACTGCTTATTGTCTTTGTGTAAACAGTTGCATTAAAACATACTGTATCACCACAGTAAATTATCATATGCAGCTACTCCAGGCAGGCATGGCACAATGAGAGTCAAAGAGTCATGGCCATCAAATCAGCAGCTTAATATTAAAAAAAAAAAAAAAGATTTTTTTAATAATGTTAGAAGTTTAATAGTACCGTTGAGTCACACGTATGGTGAATGTCTGAATCCTTCATTTTTTACTATAGTTTTTACCTTATAGTTGTTGCTCTAGTGTTAGTTTAGTTTGGCCTAAAAAAAAATTTTTCCCCTTAAAAACTTAAAAAATTGTTATCCTCCATTATTGCACTTTCTACTTCTTTCTTCCAATGATGTAGAAATGCTTCACAGTTTTTTGGCCTAATGATGTACTGTAGCCTCACCTGATTGGTTAATCTTTTGTTGTTGCTTTTTTTTAAACTTTCGACCCTGACTTCCTTTGTTACAGTTGTGGCAAATCACACCTCATCTGATTGATTAATCTTCCAATTTTTCGGATATGACGGTAAAAACTTTCGGATATGACGGTAAACCGTGTTTCACCACACTTTCACCACATATCATTGAAGGGGCGGCTGTTTCCCTTACTGTAAATAACTCAGTGAAGACCAGAGAAGAGATGACAGTCAGCATCAGCACAAAGGAGTTTATTACCAAAATAAACTGTTTTTGTCTATTTCGGCAGTTAGAGAACCCCGAAGCTCTACTTTCATATACACAAACATGCTTTGTACAGTATATGATGTCAGGGATGCATCATATTTTTTTGGGATGCATAAAAATGTACAACACGTGTGCTGGCGATTGATTCTGTACTGAAATATACTTATATATTCATAGACTGTTAAAGTAACATTATATGTACAATTAAAGTTAACATACTGTACAATCACACAAACATGAAAGAAAGCATTCTATACTCACGGCAAGATTGTACAATAACCACAAAGATCCCACTAGTAGCCGCATGGATTTATGGGCGTTCACCAAAATGAAAGAAAAATGCGGAAACGTTTGTTTGCGCATGCGCAGTGAGCGTGTGCAGGATGGATTCACAGGTAGGATGAATTTATAAAACACCGGCTGAAGATGTGGTTGCATCTGATTGTTCAGGCGGAGTCATGTGATTATTGTTGCTGCGTCTGATTGGTGAAACAGTCACGCAGTAGATCTACCGGCTGCATGTGTAGAATAAATAGTTAGAAAAGTAACGAGTCGAGTGAAGGTACAGTAGCGTTTCTTCTTCACAAATCGTAAAAGTAAAAAAGTATGGAGCAGTAAAACTACAACTCTTAGCAGTAAATCCAAGTGAATGTAATGGACTAAATGTAAATTGTTGCTATCCACCTCTGCAACATGACAGTGTAAAACGAGTGCGTAACAATAAACACACAAAATAAATATAAAAAAAAGAACACACAATATGAACTGTAAATTATACTGTGATCCAGATCTCCATTCTCCATACCTTGCGCTATTAGCAAAGCAAATCGCTATGGCTGTATAATAATAATAGCACTTTTGTAGAAGCATGACTACTTTATTCTAGGGCTGGGCGATATGGCTGAAAACTGTATCACGATATCAGTGTTTCATATCGGTCGATATCGATAATTATTGATATTTTCTATGATCATAGTCCCATCAGTTATTAAGACAAATGTCAACAACTATGGAAAAATCTAATAATTAAAATGTAAACATAAGTCTAAAGTCACAATGAACACTTAACAATTATCTCTTAACATTTAAGGTGCAAAATTAAAAGAAAATGTAAGAAATGCTTAATAAAGTGTAATAAAATAGTGCAATGTGTTTATTATATCAGATGCCTTTAGAGAAAACTACAACAATATATTGTTGTAATATATTTGAGTTTGATGTTAATTCACTGGCGGGCCACCAGTGGGCAATACCGCGCTGTATACTATATGTGTCGTGTGCACTGAATGCAGTAAAAGAAGAATACCGTTTTTCTCCTGCCTGTTTCTTTTCCTCTGCAAGTAATATTATAGATGTTAGTTGTGCATATTGATGCAAACATAACAATTGTCATACCAAAGAATAAACTACCCGCCAATGTGGCTAGTGAGACTAAAGTTATTACCCGCCACAGCCGAATTTTACCCGCACTTGGCGGGTGGGCGGGTGCAAATGTCAACGCCATCTTGTCTCCGTTTATGCTTCCTGAATCGCGACCGTACTACTTCCGGGTCCGAGAGCTGGTCGCGGAGCGAGTGCGCATGACAGCAAACCAAACTAGCTTCGCGACCTCTGTTTTGTTCCGATAAAAAAATATTGAACGTTCTATCGAACACATTTTTTATTGATATCGATCACGTGTCTATCGCGAAACATATCGGTATCGTTTTATCGCCAAGGCCTACTTAATTCCATGTTTTTTTCTTCTTCTTCCCGTCATTGAAATGGTAGTGTGAGTCAGTGCTGCATTGTGTTGTTTGCTCGGGGTCAGTAAATTGACTATTCAGTAGGTAATGCTGATGTGTTTTATAAAGTGCACAGCTGGGGCACTAGAAATAGTGTTGAGAATTTGCAACAAAGAGACAATGAATGAACAATTCTTCATTTGGTAGTCAGTCTGCGTAATCACTACTGTAGGTTGCCTGACTTTGACTTAGCAGTGTGTGAATCCCCCCCCCCCCCCCCCATCATACAGTATAAGTCCTATGTTGAGATGAGAGAGGAAGAATAATTTCTTAGGTTTTTCATCAAAGCTCAGAGTCAGCATGTGATCTGAGTTAGTCGTTTAATGGTGACCAGTCTAGTGCAAAACAAGAATGTTTAAAACGTGTCTGTGTGTTTGTCCATATGTCTGTATGTCATACAGTAGCATCACATGAAACTGGCTGGACAGAATTGAATGAGTCCTTCTGCTTGTTAAATCTGCGTCATGAATTAAAATCAAAATGTTAAGGAGAAGGGAAGTTATTAGCCAAATTACATCACATCATCTAGCGCTTTTGAAATTTTTAGCGAATTTGGCGAATATATATATATCGAGAATATACACTCAACAGAGCCAACTTTACACCGTTCTAAAATAAATCATAAATTGGGAAAACAACATTGTGAAATTAACTTTGGACAAATTACTTAAAAAATTATAATAATAAAAATTAAAATAAATAAATAAAATGCGTCTGTATTAAATTTCGATGATGTGAAAATAATATTTTAGAATAATAACCAGATTTTTATCGCAAGATGAAAAACAATTCATGATTGTGGAAAACAATCGTCATATTATTGTATTTATTTAGTATTTTTTTCGTACAATTATTTCGTTTTTTACGATGTCTTATTTATGTCGTTAATTTCAGCCACTGTGAACCTTACCACTGTTGTAATGTCCCTTACAGTAGTTTACTGCAGACTAGATATTAGAGGCCATTAATTCCATTGTTTGTTGCATGTAACACTAACATACTGTAATGTATAATTAAATACAATATCGCACGAGATAGAGAGTGTGGTTGTGCTAAAAAAAAAAATAAATCAGCGTGATGTGGCCATACAGTAGGCATTAGGGTTCAGCCTGAGTGTCCAATACAACAATGCTGATATCCAGTACAACAGAATTACCTTAAGTGTGTTATACAGTACAACAGTTCCACAAACAGCATTTATTATCAACAGAAGTTTTCGAATCCCTTCATTAAAAATGCTGTAGGCTGAGCTGCGAGCCACTAATGCGCACCATCAGAAGTGAATCTTCGTCCTTTTGAGAACCAAACAAGTGAAAGTCCGATGAAGCGAGATCAGGACTATAGGGAGGACGCTTTCACACCTCAAAGCCAAGCTTGGCAGATTATTGGCAATGCGGGCAAAAGTATGTGGACACTTCTCATTAAACGTGGACAGGTTGACGACAAGCGCTTGTCTGACCTTCTTTGAACTTCTCTATCTACAGTATTCATACACACTTGACAAAAAAAAAAAAAAAAAAAAAAAAAAACTTTCTCCGTACTGCTCACAAATAAATAAATAACAGCACCAGGTACACCCTAAGACCACATAAAAAAACACATGAATCACTGCTCGCTGCTCTTCTTCCGTGCAAATCAAAAGTGTGGCATCTATTTTTGCTCACAAGGCAGTTACAAATAAACTGATGTAACACATTCACACCTGCACAGCAGTGACTGGGGAGACAGTGGCCATGAACGGAAAGCGCTGATAAGACAGTATGGCTGACAGAAGTTTTAATGTAGCTGGAGTGCCGATCGTTTTTTGACTCACCCTCATAAATAAATTGAAAATTTACACTGGTTGCATGGTGGCTTAGTGGTTAGCATCTGTGGCCTTGCACCTCCAGGGTCGGGTTCGATTCTCGCCTCGGGGTCTTTGTGCATGGAGTTTGCATGTTGTTCCTGTGTTTTTTGGGTTTCCTACAGTTCAAAGACATGCAGATTGAGCTAATTGCCGTTCCCAATTTGCCTATAGTGTGTGAATGCGCATGAATTTGGCTGGAGGTCCTTCCATGGTCATTAAATTGGAATAAAAACAATGGTCACCCTTAGCCTCCATTGTCCCTAGCTGGACTACAGAGGTTCTAGGATGATGGATGGATGAATGGATGTATGGATGGAAAAACATACTTATGGTTATATAGTGTATGTATCACTTGAATATTACACCCATAGGTGGGCCTTCGCCAAGCTTTTTTGTCACACAAATATGTTTACTCCAGTGTCTTCGTAAGCCGTAGCGTATACAATTGCGTGCAATGGTGAGGTACTTAAAGATGCAGTGTGCCAAGGCCGATGTGGAAGAACTTGTTGAAGGAACTAGATGCTGACCGTGCTCCATGACTCCTTAATTGAGGTCAATGTCTAACCTCATCACAAGGATGGATAGGATAAAGAGTCCATCAGAGGGACAAGCCATGTGAGATGTTTTGGAGACAAAGTCAGAGAGGCCAGATTGAGGTGGTTTGGACATGTTCAGAGGAGAGACTATGAGCATATTGGTAGAAGGATGCTGAGGTTGGAACTGCCAGGCAGGAAGAGCAACGAGGAGATTTGTGGACGCAGAGAGAGAGAGAGGACATGAACTTGGTTGGTATGAGAGGACAGGGTTGGATGGAGGCAGATGACTGAAGAAGAAGAAATCTGACCTCATTAATGCTACTCCAGTGACCAAGTAAAGAAGGACTTTTATTTATTTTTTTAAGCCATTTTGGTTTCTGTTTTCTTCACCTTCTTTGTCCAGAACCTGTTGGAAAATGTAAATGCAAGATAATCTGCTTTGACATTAAGCACATATTCTCACAGATCAGCACAATTAGCGAACTCTAAAGAGACCAGAATGTGTTATGGCCGTCTCCATCTCCGTTCTGCATTTGGGAGAGGATATGTGGGCAGCAGTCACAATCTGGTCATCTCTAAATGGCAGGCCAAACTGAGATGTCAGTGTTAGCAACTTGAATGGTTCACATAGCGACCAACAAAATCTAAACAGACTGGAGAAACATCTCTGTATGCCAAAGATACAGTATATGCGAATTCATATTTGAATGTCATTTTAGATTTTTGGCTTTTCATTCCATGAGTGTAAAAATTTCATTACAATAGGAGGGAAAATTAGGCCAAAAATGTGTATGTTCATTCATTCATTCATCTTCTATACCGCTTAATCCTGTGTTCAGGGTCGCGGGGGACCTGGAGCCTATCCCAGGAGACTTCGGGCACTAGGCGGGGTACACCCTGGACAGGGTGCCAATCCATCGCAGGGCACACACACATACACATCCAATCACACACTACGGGCAATTTAGGAACGCCAACTAGCCTAACCTGCATATCTTTGGACTGTGGGAGGAAACCGGAGTACCCGGAGGAAACCCACCAAGCACGGGGAGAACATGCAAACTCCATGCACACAGAGACGGGAATCGAGCCTGGCCGGGGAATCGACCCTGGAGGTGCAAGGCGACAGTGCTAACCACTACACCACCGCGCCGCCAATGTGTATGTTGAAATGACTTAATATATACAGTGGGTAGCTTATAGACAACTCTGTGCAGAAGAAACAAAAAATGGAAGAAAGACAGAAGTATGGCCAAGAGTTCTGAAATGTTTATATTTTAGCTTAGAACTTTCAAGCTGCCAAGTCTGATCTCATGTATATTACCAGCAGTGATAATATCTGCAGCAGTTCCATTCGTTTCGTTCATTAATAAAATATTTCCAACACGTACCCATCATTGTGGGCTGCAGTCTTATATAAGTCATTGTCATTCATGGCTCGCACGTTTAGAATTACAGTTACTTCTCTCTGTGTTTTTTTTTTTACGCCTGTCTGTCATTTCTTTTTAGCTCAGCTTGAGCTTTTTCCAGACCCCTTTTTTGCATGGCTTATGGCTGTGCAATCCTTTGTGTTGGTTCTTTTTCTTTTGCACGTAGTTCTTAGTGGGTAACATTGAACAGATAGTTAGGAGTCGGATAAATAACAAGAAGGATTTAAGATCGGGGGTCTCGAAATACGTACTGTAGACTGTATGACGCCAACTGGCTATAAGGTGGGGAGCACAATGCAGAGCGAACTGAAGAACTGAATCTCTCTCTCTCTTCTGTTTCTCTCTCTGGCAAAGATTTATGCCCCATGACACTGCTTCATATTAACGACCTGGATTTCTTCCTCTCCAAAAGCTGGTCTCTTCTGTCAGCAGCTACATCATGTTTACTCGACTCCACCTGCAGAGCTTTACCTTTCCTCTATCTCTGCTATTTCACGCTCCTGTCATACTCCATAGCCTTTTGACTTTACCCGCTGTTAATCTCTGCTCTGTTGTTATTGATGGCTCTGCCAAGGGTTCAGTTGAGTCAAGGTGAGCTGATGCACAGGAAATGGATACAGAATGCACGCTATGATTGGACTAAAAACAGCTATCAGGTGTTAACATATAAAACAAGGTGTTCGTGATGATGGAGGAGAGCTGACATCTCTCTCGTCCCTCTCCGGCAGCACTACCACACGGTGGCTTATTACTAATGCACAATTGCTACACATTGCAAATTCAGATTCACCATCAGACATGGCATTTGCTTTGGCCTCAGGGCGGAAATTTTTATTGCTACGCTCACACGGACACATGACGTCTGCCTCTCATATCCTGCGTTCGTTTGGTGCCTAGCATAATGCAGCATGCATGCAAAATGGTGGAGGTGGGGTAGTCAGCAGGCATGTCACAAATGGAAGAAAATTTAAATAGTATTTCTGTGACCAGGTCCAATAATACCGTTGCACATATGGTATGGACAAATGCTTGTCAAAACGGTTGAGGGGGATAAGTACAATCTTATCACTGTCACTTTTTTCTGCCCTGATCTTAGCATCACCCATGAAGTCACCATGTTTGTTTACTTTATGGAAACTGTCTGTTTGAATTTCAAAGTGTGCCCCCTACTGGAATCCTTCAGTAACAGGCAAGTATGAGAACAAATACAGTAGTACCTCGGCATACGAATTTAATCCGTTCCGGAGACGAGTTCTCTTAAGGATGAATTTCGTGTTGCGAAACGCATTTTTTCAAAGGAAATAATGGAAATGCCGATAATCCGTTCCAGCCACCCCAAAAATATGACCAATATAGCCAGTTTCCAACACTATAATCATATTGTTTGCGTATAAAACCAACAAAAACATTTCGAAAAGAAGTGAAGTTTACGATTCCTCTTGGCACCGGTTGCTTCAAAAACGAAACTGAAAAGAACTCCTTTACTCCTTGCTACAGTCCTTGCTAACATTCTTGGGACCCATGGTGTGATGTCTTCATTAAATTTGCAAAAAATATGTAAACTCAGTTCGCGTGGTGCTCGAGATTGACTATGCGAATGCAGGAATTAACAAGCAAGTACTGTATATTTCTGCCCAGGCTGATGGTGTAGTGGTTAACAATGGTGTAGTGGTTAACACTGTTGCCTTGCACCCCCAGGGTTTGCATGTTCTTGATGGGTTTCCTCCGGGCACTCCGGTTTCCTCCCACTGTCCAAAGACCTGCAGGTTAGGCTAATTGACGTTCCCAAATTGTCCGTAGTGTGCGAGTGAGTGTATGTGTGTGTGCCCTGTGATGGATTGGCATCCTGTCCAGGGTGTACCCTGCCTCGTTCCCTAAGCCTCCTGGGATAGGCTCCTGCCCCCCCCGAACCCCGCATAAAAAGGATAAAGCAGTTTTATATTTCTGCCTTAAGGATGCTTAAGATGTAGGTAGAGGTAGTGTAAAGTTATTGTAGATATCTCTTAAATAATTACCTTAAAGCATGATTTGAGAGATATCTACAATAACTACACACTTTGTCACGACCACTTAACAATTGGGCATGCACGTTTCCGTTGCACCTCATCATGATTTTTCTATGGGACATTGTTCCATAATACTCTAAACGCATTTTTATTATAAGAGATAGAATTCATTTTGCATGTATACAAAATAATTAACACAACGATTGTATTTTCTAACTCATTTCCACTTGAGGCCTGCCACTCAAAGGTACTGCCCTCTTCTGCATACATCTGCTCATCGACACTCATGATTGGCTGCGACAGGACATGTAATTTTTATCTCCCAGAAATTTATGACTGTTGTGTCTTCAGGATTTAAACTTCCCCACAATAAGATCAAGATCTCTTCTGTTAAAATGCAGTAGAATATTTTTTACTGCAATTGATTGTCAGTTCTCCAACGCAACTCAATAAAATGATAAAATCTCATCTTCTCTGCTTATTCCTAATCAGAACTACTAACCTCAGTGCTGTTTACTTCTTTTTTTTTTATCTCACTAATGAAGCGAGTCCTGATCAGTGGAAATGTCAATCAATACATCTCGGAAGAGTTCCGCCTGCTCTTTATCACGTTTCTTGGCAGCGATCTGCTGCCCTGTTGTAGCACTTTTTGAGATGTAAGCTCTTAAGACCCGGCTCTTAAGTCCACAGAACAGGGCATAATTATTCATGAAGAGGCTAAAGCAGTAGCCCGAGTTGGTATCCCAAAAGAGTGAAGGATAATTTCACACCTACTGGATATTGGAAGGTTGATCTGGATTCAGAGCCGGAAGCTTAGATGTGGAGACCGGTGGGTGCTAACTGTGTCGATCCCCTGGCAGGGCACTGTTAGAGCTGTCAGACATGACAGCCACTACTTCTCTTAAGACGAGCATGAGAAGGGGGTTTGCTAAATCGTATGAAAGCCCTTCTTCCTCCCATCCTTAAACCAGAAGAAGAAATGTTTCATGTCCCATTGAAGCTTCCAGTGAAGCGTTCGATTATTCACTATTTAAAAGACGTGTTGGAGAAAGGAGGAAAGTCTTTGAT
Source organism: Channallabes apus (assembly GCA_030522415.1). NCBI lineage: Eukaryota > Metazoa > Chordata > Actinopteri > Siluriformes > Clariidae > Channallabes > Channallabes apus. Next base: position 26,358,660 of record CM060127.1, on the reverse strand, counting down.
GCACTCTTGCCACAGTGTAATCAGTGCAATACTAAGCTGCCGTGAACAACAGCAAATCATTTCGACTACCTTCCAGAACACATCCATTCTTTGATCACTGGTCCCGCATGAGAGAGAAAAAAAGAACTGTAGCCCCTTATTACTTGTCATGGAGGCTGCGGCGCGATTGGTTTCTGAGAACATCAAACTGAGAGCTTAACGTTGAACACAGCTCTCTTGTTGGCATGTTTGTGGGACTGGTTGAGCTTGGGCCTTGACCCAGTTTCACCTACTATGGTAGGATTGTAAATCTCTAGCAGATACAGAGATAAGAGGCAGTAAATGCAAGTGCGTAGAATAATTGTGCAGAGTTTCCCCATTTAAGACAATTCTGTAAAGTGGAATATGGAAACTAGATATAGGCTTTATGGAGATGCAAAGCATTACAAACGGAAACAGAACCCTCTTTAAGTGTAAGCAATATAAATATGGTAAGACCGATTAGATTTTTTTTTTTATTTCATAGCGAAAAATCAGGAAGAGACACACATCCACTTTTAATCAAAACAGGAAGTGATTCTTGTAGATACTGTAGCGTGTAATGGATGCCGCAGGCAAAACAGGAGCTCGTTTCTACCTTTAACTGGTTCACAGCAGAGCGTTGTAGAAAATAGTATTCAATTGTGGATAGATAAAAGTAAAATCATACTGTTTCATCTAAGCAAGATGGAAGAGGGTTATCTGCGTGCATCAACTAAAAGCGTAGCGTCGATCTATTCAGTCGTCTGCTGATTTCCACACCAAAGTTCGAAAGACTCAGCAACAGTGACTCAGTAATTACACTTCATAATTAGAGTTGGTAAAGCTCATTGCTGAGATGAATACATGTTGCATCTGTACAGTATAAATGCTCGTTCTTGTCTTTACATTAAAAGCAATTTGAGCACAAATAATAGAAATAAATATTTTTGTTTAAATAAATAAATCAGTGAATTGATTTAGTGCAACCACACTAACATCACACCTGTGCTTCATACTATACTATACTATGCTATGCTATGCTATACTATGCTATGCTATACTATACTATGCTATACTTATACTATGCTATGTTATACTACACTATACTATACTATGCTATGCTATACTATGCTATGCTATGCTATACTATGCTATGCTATACTATGCTATACTTATACTATGCTATGTTATACTATGCTATACTTATACTATGCTATGTTATACTATGCTATACTATGCTATGTTATACTACACTATACTATACTATACTATGCTATGCTATACTATGCTATACTTATACTATGCTATGTTATACTACACTATACTATACTATGCTATGCTATACTATGCTATACTTATACTATGCTATGTTATACTATGCTATACTTATACTATGCTATGTTATACTATGCTATACTATGCTATGTTATACTACACTATACTATACTATACTATGCTATGCTATACTATGCTATACTTATACTATGCTATGTTATACTATGCTATACTTATACTATGCTATGTTATACTATGCTATACTATGCTATGTTATACTACACTATACTATACTATGCTATGCTATACTATGCTATACTTATACTATGCTATGTTATACTATGCTATACTATGCTACAGTATGTTATACTACACTATACTATACTATACTATGCTATGCTATACTATGCTATACTTATACTATGCTATGTTATACTATGCTATACTTATACTATGCTATGTTATACTATGCTATACTATGCTATGTTATACTACACTATACTATACTATGCTATGCTATACTATGCTATACTTATACTATGCTATGTTATACTATGCTATACTTATACTATGCTATGTTATACTATGCTATACTATGCTATGCTATACTACACTATACTATGCTATACTATACTATGCTATGCTATACTACGCTATACTATGCTATGCTATACCATGTTATGCTATACTACACTATGCTATACTATGCTATACTATACTATGCTATGCTATACTACACTATACTAAACTACACTATACTATGATATACTATACTACACTATTCTACACTACACACAGCGATACCTCGTCATACGAATGTAATCTGCTCTGAAGGCGAGTTCTTAAGGTGAAAATTCGTATTGCAAAACAAATTTCCAATGAAAACTTATGTAAATGCAGATAATCTGCATAATATGCGAGAGATGGTAATAATTATCTGCGAGAGACCCAATTAAAATATTACTAATATTACCAATTTCCAACATTTTAATTATATTCTTGAAAACAATGAAAATCTTTAGAAACGAAATAAAAATGAAATATTAAACCTCACTTAACCTCAATTTATGATTCCTCTTGGCACCGGCTGCTTTAAAAAAAAACAACTGAAAGCGGCTCCGTTTTCTTCTTGCTACTGTCCTTCATAACATTCTTGGGACCCATGGTGCTACTGTACAGTATGTCTTTGCTAAGTCTTTCGCAAAATACCAAATAGAAACACAAAAAAAAACATATAAACTCGCTTCACTTGGCTTTCTGCAGACGCAAACAAGTTTTGATCGGTTTAACGCGATCAGTTGTTCGTTGCATACTACACACGCCGGGGGAAATTTGTTGCAAAATTTTAGGTGAAAATTAATAAATCGGGGCATTTTTATGCCGATGTACCACAATACTATAGTTCATCCAATTTAATTCAATTCAGTTTTTATTTGTACAGCGCTAGTCAATAACAATTGACATTCTTGCAAAGCAGCCTCACACAAATGATCATGCTGGATAAAAAAAAAATAAAAAAAAACAGAAAAAAAAACTAATGAGCAAGGCAAAGGAAAAACCCCCAGAGTTGAACATAGGGAAGAAAGAGGATACTGAAACCTGGATAGTGTGACAATAAACATATCCCCTCTATGACTTTATACTATGAGGTCAAAAGTGCAATTGTATAACAGGTCATGTGTTTATTCTGTCCACTTTATTGAGTTAACCAACACTTGGGTATGAAAGCGTTCATGGCAATTTCAGTCCTTAACCTATTTGAGCAATTGCAATCATAATAAATCATATAGTGGAAACTGCTTAAATCAATGCAATCCATTGAAAATGACTTCAGAGAAAACATAAATCTATAAGCAGGCCATGCGGGAACCATAGAAATAAACAGCTGTGGTACGGCATGGGGAAAATACTCACTCATCGTCTATATCAACGAGATACCCCTGAGAGACTCCTTCACACGGCATACGCACTCACACACTCGTTCACACACTACGGGCGATTTGGGAACGCCATTTAGTCTAATCTGCATGTCTTTGGACTGTGGGAGGAAACCAGAGTACCAGGAGGAAACCCACCAAACACCATGCAATCAAGTAAAAACTCATTTTTAGATTTGGATTCCTGTTAGCTAGTAAACGTGATTCTGATTCTAACCACGCAAATGTCTAGCCATCTTCATGTTGTTAAATACGGCAATAGGATAATAGCATGTACAGTAGAACATGTCGAGTCCGCTTGACCTGAATTCATTGTTTGAGCAGCTAGAAAATCCAGGTGCTTTCAGAAGATTTCACCAGGTCTTTTTACCGTCAATTGAAATAAATGAACAGAATCACGGAAAGAAAAAATTATAATAATCACAGAAACTGGAGACTCGCCAGCTTATGATCAAAGCACTATTTACCATATCAGTCAGGTCTATTTATTCACAAATATGTTGAGGAAGATTACAAGATTGCATTTTTCTAGTTCATCAATGATGACTCCCGGCTGACATCACAAGAGTGAATTTATTCATGGTTCTGGACTCTGTAGTGCTAAATCACAGATTATATTCCTCTCACTTACTGATTTGCAGCAGTTCATAAGAACTGAGATTCACAGCAAGCAGTCATGAAATCAATAACTGTGTATGTGTGTGTGTGTGTGAATACATAGAGAAGGGCACATGGATTAGTATCGATCTCGTACAACACTTTTATATACAGTTTAGTCAAAAATGAAGTCATTTAATGTAATAATTTCAACAATATGTTAGTACATTACAACACTTCCGATTTCTCCGGCGGTTGTTTTGTATGCGGAGTGCTGTTGGTTTCAATGTCTGGGTAATTTTGAGAATTGCAGCATCAAGAGCACTCATGGTTATACACAGTGGGACATGAAACACAGCGTTCTACTTGGAAGCTACTTGGATTCTTTTTATTTTTTGTATCCAGTCTGTCAAGACATACATTTGGACTTTGTACACTCTAAGACACAATCTGGACAGATCGGTGACGAGGATATACTTGGTTTGGGATTACGCCTCTAGTTGATGCAGTGATGTTCTTATATCGTAGTGAGGAGCAAACGTCCCCACATGGACAGGAATGTCTGACGGAATTGATCTTATGAGGACATTTTAAAAAACAAAAACAGCCGAAATGTTTCCTTTTTGTATACTGAGGTTATGGTTAGTGTTAGAGTTATGTGTAGTATAGGAAGGCATTAATATTTCAATTATTCTGTGTGTGTGTGTGTATTAGATATTCTGCCTAGGGTGTCAAAAAGCTTTTGTACGTTTTTCTGGCGACGAGTTCTTCCAAATCTTGAGAGTGTAATTCTCACTGGCTTTCCATCAGGGACAACAAACTTTTGGAGAAACTCTTGGCAGTGTTTTTTTTTTTTTTTTTTTGGACCAAGATTTAGTCTCTGGATTGTACACAAAAGTTTATGAAGTCTCATCTTTAATATTTATTTAAAAATGTATTATGTGTTGTAGAAAAAGGTCTGTCGCTGGTCCTCTTCCATGTTAATTTCCTCTTTATGTGCAAATATGCCACATTTATCATCAAAAATATATCATATTCCCTATCAATTTGTGTACAATGTTTTGTATAGGCACACCATGCTAGTACTGGGTTGGACCCATCGGAACTGCCTAAATTCTTCATGGTATACAATGTGCTGGAAACATTCCTTCTAGGTTTCTGGTCCATCAGACGATTGCCACAGATTTGTCGTCTCCACCTCCGTGATGCGAATCCCCTGTTCCGCCACATCCCAAAGGTTCTCTACTGTAAACTCATTGTCAATACTCAGGTAGGATGTGATTTATTCCATGCTGAATTGGAAAATATCCCCAAATCACCACCGATAGCCTGAACCCTTGATGCGAGGTGGGATGGATCCATGCTTTCATGTTGTATGCCAAATTCTGACCCTACCATCTGAATCGTTTTGCAGAAATTGAGACTCATCTGTTGTCCAGTCACATTTCCTGTTTCGTAACTGACAGGAGTGGCACCCGGAGTGTTCTTCTGCTGTTGTAGCCCATCTGCTTCAGGGTTCGATACAGTATGTTGTGTGTTCAGAGATGCTCTTCGCCATGTCTCGGTTGTAACGAGATATTATACGAGCTATTGTTGCCTTTCTATCAGCTCGAACCAGTCTGGCCATCGTCCGCTAACCTCTGGCACCAACGGGACATTTTCGCCCAGAGAACTGCTGCTCACTAGGTATTTTCTTTTTCTCAGACCACTGTTATCCTAGAATTGGTTGTGTGTGAAAATCCCAGTAGATTCAGCAGTTTCACAAATACTTAGTCTAGCCCATCTGTCCCTAAACACCATGCCTCTTTCTATGTCACCATTCTTTCCCATTCTAAATCTTGAGCAGAACCTCTTGACCGTGTCTACACACCTAATTGCATGAGTTGCCGCCATGCGAACGGCTAATTAGACATTATGAAGTTGCCGGTCAGTGTATTTCATGAAAAATATTTATTTACCAAATTTCTTTCTAATATTGCTTGAAAAGCTTTTAAAATCAGCTGATTTTAGATTTGTTTGCAAGATGGGTTTAAAACTTATCGCAATAAAGCGACTTCAGTCAATGTCATTGCAGAATAAGATGAAAGAAAGGGTCATTTCACTTCAGCATGCACAGCTTCAGGTGTAGGCAGAGGTAATAAGCATATATTGGATAGCGTGGAATAAAAAATGGCCCCCTCATCTTTTCCAGCAGCTTCATAAAACACAATAACTCCCCGAATCTTTAGTGCCTCATTGTATATTTCCGCTATACTTTACTGTATGCAGTGTATGCTGGGTAAAGCATTCGCTCCATCTTTTCACGGCCCTCTTTGCTTTGAACCTTTGTGCTTAGTTAGAGGTATTCTATCCCTTGATACTAATCCGTCGTTCCTGGATCATCTCGACTGCCCGTCAGACAAAGAGCATGATGAGAATCGGTTCTATGACACAACTTAGTGAAGGTTAAAACCCATTTTTCATAGCAGGGTAATTGGAGATCTAATTAGGTTACCAGAAAGCAGGATCCCTGGTCAGAGCTCAGAATAAAATAAAAAGGCTTCTTTGTACAAAATTTGTTAAATCACTGACTGATATCACTAATAGCTGTAAAAACTGTCAGGAAAAATATTGGACCCAGCATTGGGCCTTGTGGGTGAAAAAAAAAAAAAAAACATGAGGGAAAACATAAAGGTGGGTTTTTTTTTTAATATTTTTTTCTCTCGGCTCGTGTTAATGTATGCATGGAATTAGCTGGCAAAGGTTTTCCTGCTAAACAAAGGCGCTCACATCCGAGTGAGAGCGCAGCTCATTGGAGTGTGAGATCAAGTGCAACTGAAGAATCATTGAGTTAGAGGTCACTATATTCCTCTATTAACTTGGTGCTGCTTTTGGCAGCGAGCACATAGTGTTTAATTAAGCATGCACATACTGCAAATGTTTTATTGACCTTAATATTTATGGTGTAATTAGGTATTATGAGTGGGTTCTCCTTCTGATGTTTTTTTGATCATCCTTTGCATATTTAAACATTGCTCCTTCTGTCGTCGTCGAGTTTGTAATGGAACTCGAATTGCAGTTCGGCAATATTGTCTACCCATAGAAGTGGAAATCGATATCAGTGGTGAGTGTTTAGGTCCAAAGCTCCTGTCCCAGAGCAGGCTGTCTTCTTAAAAAAAAAAAAAACATCATAGCAGGGAAAACTCTTTTTTTTTTTTTTTTTTTTTTTAGTAGATCAAGATATGTCTGCTCACCTCTCAGACATCTCACCCTGTAACTTGCTTTCTCTGCACTGGTGTAAGTTTTCTGACATATCGCTAGAAACTTCCAGGTCAGGATTACGGCATTACCGCAAAAGCCTCCCTAAACCCTGGTGAGGAAATGGCTACAGTGGTCAGGCCAGATGCATGGATTCGAGTCTCCGCTGTATTAACACAGCTGCACCCAGCAGTTTATTATTTAGGCAGTTGTTACGTTGCCTCTTCGTAAAAAACGCATGATTAGATTTTTTTTTGAAGGTTGTAAAGAGACAAGTCAAGAAGGCATACGGTCGAAACAAAGTAGTCATTTGAAAGTGTTGCGTAAGCCCACGGAAATAATGATGCTCCTTATCATGGCGTCGTCACATAGCTGCTAATTGGGTGTCTCCTTCTCCCTTTCTTCTTCTTCTTCACTCCAGTGCCCTTTACACACTCTGCTAGTGTTTATATCATTACCTTCCTTTAGCATATTCCTTCCTTTTTTTTCTTCCTTTTCTTTCTTCCCCAAGAACCAGGCAGACTGGCTTAGACAGAGAATCTCTAAACCTTGGTTACCATAGCAACCAGGGTGTGCATTAGTGTTTGTGTGTGTGTGTGAGAGGGTATTGGGAGGGTCGGACTAATGAATTCCTCCTTCATACACACCGTTAAACACACGCACACACATTAGGGACACACTGGACAGATCTAGACAAAGTTGGATATGGTTAACTTTATAACCAGTGAAGGAGAGAAAGACGTTTACGGCAGTCGCGTTACGTACGTAACTGCTGATCTTATATGGAATAAATCATGTAAATCCACATTATCAGAGAAAAATTGCAAATAATCCCACAAGTGTGTTTTGCTCGATATATGATCTACTCATCTTATAGTCTTTAATTTGTGTCCTCGACTCACAGCGGCTGAACACGTTAGAGCTGGGCTAAGAGGAAGAGCTCATTAAAGGCGAGTAGAAACGGAGCGGAAGAGGCTGAAAAATTCCCAGTAATCGAAGTTTAATATTAATAAATGTGCTTGTGGAAGAGTAATCCTATGCAATATGTTCACAGTGCTGTTAGTTCGAGTAATCTGATTGGACAAGAGGCATTCCCTGAGTGCTGCTAATAGAGCATAACAGCACTGGGACATTTAACTCTTTAAATATATGCTTAATAAGGCACTACTTGGTGTGTGGAACAAAGAATTGTAACAAAGTTACAATTTAACGCTATTTGGAATTCCCTAATTTAGTCGTGTCCAATTCCTCCCAGTCACTAGGGGGCTCCCACATTAAGGCTACTACTACGACTCCGTCAGGAGGGCCGAAGACTATCTCGTGTTTCCTCCGAACCACGTGACGCCTGCCGACCGCATCTTTTCAAACTGCTCGCTCACGCACTCGGAGGACGGCGCTATCCGCTCCTTCCGCTTGGGTGAGCTCACAGACGCCCCTGATTGGCTGTAGAGCCGTGATTAATGTGGGAGATCTATGTACCTCTCATCCCTCCCCTCTGAGAGAGCTCGGCCAATCAGCTCTGTCTAGACCTCCGGCAGTGAGAGGTTACAGCATCACCCGGGAATCGAACTCGCGATCTCCGGATGATAGAGCGAGCACTCACAAGCACCTCCATTGTTTATTATTCTCACATTGTGGCTACATAATACTGATAAGTGTTTAAAACTACTTTAACCCCTGTTTCATTGCATTAGTCTCAAATTGTCGGTCGCTACAGTAGCTCCATCACTCGCGGTTAGTTAGTTCTGTCTGTCCTGGAAGGATGTGTGTCGACGGAGCAGAACGAATGGTTAAATAAACAAACAAATCATAGTCTGTTGATAATAAATATTGTTGTGGAACTGTTGTATAAAAGCAATAACACGTCTGAGATCATGCTGTTGTGCTGAATATCAGCGCGGCTGTGATATCTATTAGCCATGCTAATATTCAGCGCACCTTATTGTGTGATATTGCTTAAATATGAGGTGATGGTCGAATTTTTTTACTTTAGTCAGAGCCTTTGGTTCTCAACGGCCCGCTTAGCGCTAGTGATTGTACCATATGTTATCTAGGGCTAGTGACCACCTGTTATTTTGCATTTCGCAAAGAGTTTGAGTAATGTCACCCGTCTCCTTCCCCAAATGTATCAGGATGAAAAATGGACCATGCTTTATTCATAAAAAGAGGTTTATGGCCATCCTGGCTTGAGGTACATGTAATAGCCTAAGCAATGCAGCAGAACATTAAAGCAGAGATAAAACACGTGCATGTGCATACAAACAAACACAAATAAATGCTTCTTTTTTTTTTTTTAATGCAAATGCTCTACACAGTACGCCTCTAATCATGGAGTCGAAGAAAAGAAGTAGCATGCTCTTATCTCTCTCCGTGGGATTGGTTTGCGTTACACACTCCTGCACTACAAGACACAATAGTACATGCACAAAACACAGAAATTATTCAGAAAACAACAGCGATTGCTTTCCTGATTTGTACTGATGACCTCGATCAAGAAATTATGTTGTGAGAAAGGAAAAAAAACTAAAAATGTTGATAATTGCTCCCCTTGCGAATGCCACTCATTAGTGCACCTGTAGCCGTTTGTGAGAACAAGAGATTGTTTGAAATAAAATGTTTTTCTCCATTTCATGCAACACGAAGCGGCCTCGAACACAGTGCTCGTCAATGCCGCATCTGAATTTCACAGCGCTGCCATGTGATTAAGGGACTGATCACATCCATGTGTGTGTGCGCACAAAGGTCAGAGCAGAGCAAAGAGGACCTTTATAATGTCAGTGGAGCTCGTCAACGCGCCATTATTTTAATGCAGACTCCGAGATCTAAGAGCTGCTCCAGTCTTCAGATGTTCTGCTGTTATTTCATCTGTTCCTCCTGGGAAAACCGCTGCTCCTGTCAGTTCGCGTGATATACTGGTAATTGGGGAGGACCAAAAAAAAAAAAAAAATATGCGTATTCAGCAGTTCTTCCATAAATGATGTCAAAGAGATGCATTAGACAAACCTAACCAGACTCACGCTGGAGTTTATCTTGCTGCACTCCTTTTAGATCCATTGTAACTAGGGCTGCCAACCACTAATGGAAAATCAATCTCCGTCACCAAGCAGAAGAAAAAAAGAATCAGGTTGCAGCAGTAAATAATTAATGGAAAAAGGTTCGAAACGTGGGTTCGTTTGAGTGACACGACTTACAGAAATGATGTGAACTTTTAATCTGTCTGAGATATATATATATATATATATATATATATATATATATATATATATATATATATATATATATATATCCACTAATATTCATCCTCATTCATATGTGCGATATTTGCACATATTGATTTCATTCTCTTTATATATACTTTTTATCTTAGTAATGTCTGTTAAAAAATCTAATTTGGACGCGAATGAAATAACAAATTACAGACCGATTTCAAACCTTCCGTTCATATCAAAAATACTAGAAAAAGTAGTATCAGCTCAAATATGCACATTCTTGCAGGATAACAACATCCTTGAAGAATTTCAGTCAGGTTTCAGGCCCCATCATAGCACAGAAACTGCACTAGTTAAGATTACAAACGACTTGTTTTTAGCTTCAGACCAAGGCTGCATTTCATTGCTAGTCCTGCTCGATCTTAGTGCTGCATTCGACACTATAGATCATAATATTCTCATAGATCGCTTACAAAATTATATAGGTATTCAGGGACAGGCATTAAAATGGTTTAGATCTTACCTGTCTGATCGCTACCATTTTGTAGATCTAAATGGAGAACCGTCTGGTGTAATGCCAGTGAAATATGGGGTCCCACAAGGGTCAGTTTTAGGACCTCTGTTGTTCTCAATATACATGCTTCCCTTGGGTAACATCATTAGAAGACATGGGATTAGTTTCCATTGTTATGCTGATGATACCCAATTATATATCTCAACTAAACCAGACGAAATACCTAAGTTATCTAGATTAACTGAGTGTGTCCAGGACATAAAAGATTGGATGACCAATAACTTTCTTTTATTAAATTCAGATAAGACAGAGATATTACTTATTGATATTACTTATTAACGGTTCGGAAGATCCCAGGTTCAAACCCCACAACCACCAAGTTGCCACTGTTGGGCCCTTGAGCAAGGCCCTTAACCCTCAACTGCTCAGATGTGTAATGAGATTAAAAAAAAAAAAAAAAAAAATGTAAGTCGCTCTGGATAAGAGCATCTGCCAAATGCCTAAATGTAAATGTAATGTAAATGTATTGGCCCAAAAACCAGCACACAACAGCTTTCACAATTCAGCCTGCGCTTAGAAGGATGTACTGTTACTACCAGCTCAGCAGTAAAAGACCTGGGCGTAATATTAGACAGTAACTTGTCTTTTGAAAATCACATTTCAAATATCACAAAAACAGCCTTTTTCCATCTTCGAAATATTGCTAAACTTAGGAACATCTTATCCGTATCTGATGCAGAAAAACTAGTTCATGCATTCATGACCTCCAGACTGGACTATTGTAATGCATTACTAGGTGGTTGTCCTGCATCCTCAATAAACAAGCTTCAGTTAATCCAAAATGCAGCCGCCAGGGTTCTCACTAGATCCAGAAAATATGATCATATAACCCCAATATCCCTGCACTGGCTACCTGTTTAGTTTAGAATAAACTACACAATAGTATTACTTACATACAAGGCCTTAAATGGTTTAGCTCCCACATACCTAACCAGTCTTCTGATACGCTACAATCCACCACGCGCCTTTAGATCACAAAGCTCCGGACTTCTGGTAGTTCCCAGAATTTCAAAATCTACAAAAGGGGGCGGGGCATTTTCATATTTAGCTCCAAAGCTTTGGAATAGCCTTCCAGACAGTGTTCGGGGAGCAGACACGGTTTCCCAGTTCAAAAGTAGACTCAAGACGCATCTTTTTAATCTGGCATACACATAACTCATCCCATAATCTCATACTCCAGTACACCTATACCGAATGGCAACTACGCTAATTCTCCCCATCTGTTCTGTATTTCTCTACCCATCCCGAGGCATCGGGAGATTTTGCCAGCTTCAGTAGACAAAGGCCGACCCTGCGAGGTTCCTGAGGCATCCAGAGAAGGACCAGCTCCAGCTGGATTCAGCTTTATGATGGTTGGAGCTACACATGCTGCTCCTGTGCTTCCAGTGATCCAGACCTCATCTGCCCTCTGCACCTACTGACTCGTCCCTATGCTGAACTGGTCTTCATGTCAATTTAAATAATTTCTGTCATATTGAATTTTCACCTGCACAACACACAAGATGTTATATAATTTCTATCTGTTTTCGCCCAAATGAGGATGGGTTCCCTGTTGAGTCTGGTTCCTCTCAAGGTTTCTTCCTAATGCCATCTCAGGGAGTTTTTCCTTGCCACCGTCGCCGTCACCCTTGGCTTGCTCATCAGAGACATTTCATTCATTCGTCTCATTATTATCTAGACACATTTTTCTCACACATACACACTTCCAATAATTTTCTTTTCTAAAATTATTATTATTATTATTATTATTATTATTTATTTATTTATAAAAAAAAATTGTAAATTTTCTTTCATTTTTGTGAAGCTGCTTTGAGACAATGACCATTGTTAAAAGCGCTATATAAATAAAATTGAATTGAATTGTTGTAGATTTTCTTTTTCTTTTTGACTTGATGATTTGTAATTGCTAATACCGGGTTATTGTCTTGGGCATTGGTGGCTCAGACATGCGGAAGGCCTGGGTTCGATTGCCAGAGCAGAGCCCAAACCCCAGCCACTGGATTTAGTGCTGGTCCCAAGCCAAGATAAAATGGGAAGGTTGCATCAGAAAGGGCATCAGGATTAAAACCTGTGCCAAGCTTGTGAGTGGATTGGATGGTCCGCTGTGGCGACCCCATCCCGAGAGCAGCTGAAGGACCAACAACAACTACATGCCTAATGTCTATTATATTACTATCCTTGCTACTGGATGTTGAACTGTGGGGGGGACCACCATGACGACGACAATAAAGTATCTATCCATCCATCCATCCATCCATCCAGAACATGAGTTCATATCTTTGAAAGTTCATACCTCGAATGTTTGTATGTAGGGGACTTACAGTATCCTTGTATATGTACAGTCCCAGAAGTGAGTGGCTATAAGAAGTGATCTTGGAGAAGCTCCTAAATTTCACTTTTTAAATCTAAGTAAATACAGGCGGAGCCTTCCTGTAGTTTACATATTTTTCACTGGCGACCCAAGGTCATCTTTCAAAGTTTGGAGCTTTTGTGAATGCAATACGAGCATGACTGGAAAACAGAATGAAAAAAAAAAAAAAGCAACAACTAACTAACAAACAAACAAATCATTCATTCAGAGCTGTAATTACATTTGTTTGCATTTCCCTTTTCATTTCCTTCATCGTCCTCCATCACACGTTAGTTATTTATTATTTTCTTTCCAGCTGAAAAGCATGATGAATATTTATAGATGAGTCACTCCAGTTCCTCTAAATTGCAGGTTAAACTCTAAAGATACTTTGGGCGCCGTGTTATTTCGCCAACTTCTGGCACCATTATGCAAATAATTTTTAGGGAATATTGATTTTGTATAGAATCCAATTCCACCCCTGCCTTAATTATCCGTCGCTGTTCCGGAAGTAATCCGAATACGTAACCGTAACGTTCATAACAGCATTGCATTCAGTAATTCTAGTGTTTAAGGGTTTGATTGTGTCAGTGCACTTTTTAAAATCCAGTTAAATTCAAAAACGAAGCTCGATATTCACCAGCGAAAGACAGGAATCGGCTGCAAAGTTTGGCAGAATTCATAAATAACACAACACAAGGATCAAGACCCAGAAGAGGTTAAGGAGAATGCTGAGAAGTGCAGCAAAATGTCCATTAGCACGGGAGCTGAAGGAGGAAGTAAAAACACATTTACAGTAGATGCAAAAAAAAAAAAAACAACATCCTTACAGCCCCTAGTATACAAAAAACACATAATTATAAATCGGATCCTTAGCTGGCATTGTGTTTTTTCTTTTTCACTGTGGTCGATATTATGCTGTCGAAAGCATTGAGGGTTGAGAGAGAGAGAGAGAGAGAGAGAGAGAGAGAGAGACAGTAAACGAGGTAATGCTGCAGAAATTATTCAATAAGTCTAAGGAGACAATGTGTTTTTATTTAATGCATTTATATCTTCATAGCTTGTTTCTTGATGAAGTTAAAGCTGGAAAACCATATTTGCATTACCTGGTGTCACTGGGAAGAGAATGAGTTCCTCTCTAGAAGGGGTGAAGGGGTGACGCCTTTGACCTTCAGTGGTGGTCCAAGGTATAGTTATGTAGTGATAGGAACAAATAAAAACAAAAAAAACGGAACCATCTAATTGTTCGGTACATTAATTTGGTCTAAGTGTTCTTATTAACAGAACGAAACACAGAATAATCATAAGAAGTTACATGCCTCGTAATATTAGTTATACATTTTTGCCTAAATATTGTTGTCGCCGAGTCCAGGACTTTTTCCTTCCATATACTTAGTGCAAGACATCTGTTATTTGATTCTGTTCATCTACAGTACATGTATAGTGATATTCGGTTGTACCAGAGTACCTCGGCATATGAATTTAATCCATTCAAGAGGCAAAGGTGAACACCTGTATTGCAAAATGAAATAATGTAAATGTGGATAATCCGTCCCAACCACCCAAAAATATGCACCAATTTTGCCAATTTCCAACAATACGATCATATTTGTTTGCATTTAAAAACAATCAAACCATTTAGAAAGGATATGAAAATGTGTATGGATATAAATAGACATTAAACCTCACCTTCATTTGTGATTCCTCTTGACACCGGCTGCTTTTTTTTATTAATCATTTCTTTTTTAATTTCCACTGAAAGTGGCTCCCTTTTTAAGTTTCTTCACTAAATCTTGTAAATGTGTATGTGGCCGTTTAATAAAACCCTCATTGCCATCGTCAGTAACCGCTTCACCTTGGCGGAGGTGGATGCTTCGATTGGAACCGTGGACTTGAGGCCATGAGAGGCACATCCAGTTCACGTTCAGACACACATTAACACTTGGAGGTAATTTAGATCCAAAAGTCAATCCACTTGGCATGGAGGTGGGATGAAACCAATGATTGTATACAGTAGAAAACCCACGCAGACACAGGGAGAACATTCAAAGCTCCACAAGGACATTAAACCTGAGCACAGGTTCTAGCCAGAGGCTACCCGCTGCACCCACCTCTGCGTTAAACACGGAATATATTGCAGCGTTCTCAGCTATAGGTCAGTCCAACGTGGTTCGTCAAAACAAGAAATATGAAGTCTAATGTTCTACAGTACCACGGACACATATCTGATATCGGTCTGCTACATATATGATTTAGAGGACATGATTTAGAGCACTTAAGATGTCTAAACACATGAAGAAATGGTGGTATAGACATTACATGGTGCTTTAAGTGCAGTGGATTTTTTCTTTTTTCTTTTTTTTTTTCTTTTTCTCATTCTCCCTCTGGCAGCATCTCCATTCGTCTCCTCCTGACTTTATTCAGCCTCTTATGCCTGAGCAGACGTGGGAAAATGGGAGATAACTGCAAGCCAAGAACATAACTGTGAAGAGGATGGAAAGATCAGTTCATAGAGAGGTTAAACTGAGAAAAAGAGAGAGAGAGAGAGAGAATAAATTGGCCATTAAAATGATCACCTACAGTGTGTTAAGTCCTGATGGACTGTATAAACATTCAACACTGTAAGAGTCCAGTTCTAAATAGACAAACATTTGCTTCCTATTGAAAAAAAAAAAGGTTCAAATGTGTAAATTGACTTTCTGTGATCTTTTCTAAATGCCGCCGTGTGATGTACGTTTAAATGTAATACGGTCATAATCACTGTAACACCTGAAAAAGACCTTCTGATGACCTGCTGTTTACAAACTGATGTCAACCCAGAGCCTCATTTCGGAGAACGGGCGATGGAGTCGACGATGATGTGTTCACAAAGGGAGCTATTTAACGGAGGGTGTTTGGAGGTATGGTGTACGAGTGTGTACACATGCATGTGTGACAGTGTGGAGCTGCAAAGCCTCTCGTTAGGGTTATTAGATGATAGAGGAGGCTTGAAGATCGATCACTGCTGCCAAAGATGCACAGCATGTGACTGATGCCCTCTTTAATGAATCCTGATCTCTAAGCGAGACACACAACTTAATGCTCATGTGAAGACATTTCACTTAACTCGGCTAATCTCAGTAAGCAAAAGGAAAGTTTGTACCTCTTTCAAATTTTTTCATTAAAAAAAAAAAAAAAGCAAGTCGTCATGGAAACCAGCCCAATGGCAGCATCTGCATCTGTGGGATAGTTAGTATTCTGAGTGATTACAGTAAAACTAAATAAGTAAGTGTAGTAAAGGTAGGGCTGGGCTGTAAACTGAAATCTGTATCACGATATCAGTGTTTCATATCGGTTGATATCGATAATTATTGATATTTTTTCATGACCCATTTAAAATAAGAATCAGGAGAAGAATATATTATATTTAAACATTTTTATTTATAAACTTAACCTTCCTATGATCATAGTCCCATCAGTTATTAAGACAAATGTCAACAACTATGGAAAAATCAAATAATTAAAATGTAAACATAAGTCTAAAGTCACAATGAACACTTAACAATTATCTCTTAACATTTAAGGTGCAAAATTTAAAGAAAATGTAAGAAATGCTTAATAAAGTGTAATAAAATAGTGCAATGCGTTTATTATATCAGATGCCTTTAGAGAAAACTACAACAAAAATATATTGTTGTAATATATTTGAGATTGATGTTAATTCACTGGCGGTAAATTCCGCGCTGTATACTATATGTGTCGTGTGCACTCAATGCAGTAAAAGAAAAATACCGTTTTTCTCCTGCCTGTTTCTTTTCCTCTGCAAGTAATATTATAGATGTTAGTTGTGCATATTGATGCAAACATATCAATTGTCATACCAAAGAATAAACTACCCGCCAATGTGGCTAGTGAGAGTAACGTTATTACCCGCCACAGCCAAATCTTACCCGCATTTGGCGGGTGGGCGGGAGCCAATGTCAACGCCATCTTGTTTCCGTTTATGCTTCCTGAATCGCGACCGTACTACTTCCGGGTCCTAGAGCCAGTTGCGGTGCGAGTGCGCATGACAGCAAACCAAACTAGCTTCGCGACCTCTGTTTTCTTCCGACAAAAACAAAAAAAAAATATTGAACGTTCTATCGAACACATTTTTTATTGATATCGATCACGCGTCTATCGCGAAACATATCGTTATCGTTTTATCGCCAAGGCCTAAGTAAAAGTGTCTTTGAAACCTTTCAATCCTGTCTGTTTTTTTGTTGTTGTTGTTTTTCAATCGTGTTTCCTGAGTTTATGGTTTTAGTAAATTAATGCATGATGCCTTGCGAAGGATGGTGTATTCGCACCTTACAAACAGCGGTCCTTCAATAGACTCTTTATCTGCTACAAGCTTAATCAAAATAACACGCTTAAGGACGATGTATTGAATGAACAAAGAATAAGGAGAATCTCAGCCCGAGGATTTTCTGATAGATTTTAAACACAGTAATTTAACCAAACACCAAACCACATATTTGTAAGATAAATGACAAATTCATCCTGATTGTTCTGTTTTTTTTTTTTCTTTTTCAAGAGGTACACTCGGTCTTGGAGCTTAAAAAACATGGGTGCTGTTTGATCTGTTATTTTGTGATGATTAGGATTAC
Organism: Channallabes apus; assembly: GCA_030522415.1. Classification (NCBI taxonomy): domain Eukaryota; kingdom Metazoa; phylum Chordata; class Actinopteri; order Siluriformes; family Clariidae; genus Channallabes; species Channallabes apus. The sequence continues at coordinate 26,340,853 of CM060127.1, read as the reverse complement.
AATGGCTATTCGGATTTTATTCAGGTCTTCAGGTGTGTAATTTGTACCTCGCCCGTTCTGTTTTTGACATGCAGTGTCATGATGTTTTTCATTATCCATGACCACACTCATCATAGCGCAAGGAAAACAGTCGGAGAAAACATAAGTCTTGGTGCTGATTTTATTTGTACTTTTTTATGTTATACATATAATACAGAATATGTGTGTATAAAAGAAGCTACTTCTAAAGTTTATTCAACACGGAAGTGACTGATTTCTCTTGCAAAAAAAATTCAAATGGTTAACTTCAGCCGTTTCCGAGAGATGATCAGCTTTGCATCAAATATTAACAAATATAAAATGCTAATTCATTCATTCTCTATACCGCTTAATCCTGTGTTCAGGGTCGCGGGGGACCTGGAGCCTATCCCAGGAGACTTCGGGCACTAGGCAGGGTACACCCTGGGCAGGGTGCCAATCCATCGCAGGGCACACACATTGTGCCGCCTAAAATGCTAATTATTCATATTTATTAATTAATGATACTAAAATTTGTGTGAGCGTCTGGAAGCATATGACCTGTAAAAATTATTGCTTAAGTTAAGCCTTTATCTGGCACAGTGAAATTCCTTCTTTGCATACTGTATGCCATATGCATAACTGGGGTCAAAGTGCAACCTCAACTATGATACAGCGCTCCTGGAGCAGATAGGGTTAAGGGCCTTGCTCAAGGGCCCAACAATGGCGGAGCTGGGGCTCGAACCGCCAATCTTCTGATCAGTAACACAGTGCCTTAGCCCTCTGAGCCACTACTGCCCCATTAAATTTAAGATTTAGGATTTTTTCCCGGGAAAAAAGAAAATCTGTAGTGTCCGTAACCATGTCGAATTAAAATTTTGTGTTTTACAGTTAAATAATAAATTTTTTCAGGTTTATGTCTTCTTATGTGAAATCTAAACTGGCCAAGTTTAGTCCGAATGACAATTAGGATCATGAAAAGATTTGAATAAAAAAAAAGTTACGGACACTACACCTACAGTAGGCGAGACACTTTGTAGCACTAATACTGTGACACCTGCTGGTATTGAATATATCATCTAAAATGCATGGGGTCTTTAACATTTTAACGTTGTCACAGGGATCATTAATGGACAATTGTTTAATTAATTAAACAAAAATGCATCATTGTTGTATCGAGAATATATACGTATGTATGTTTTACACAATTTATCATTGTACATTAAGAGCAATGTTTACATCTTTATTCTAGAAGCTAATTAAAAAGTCACCATCAAATGCGTCTTGTATTGTGATAATGAGAAACTTACGGTATTTGAATCCTCTGTACGTTGGTGTTAAGTGCAGACTGACGGCATCCATCATCTCCAACATACTGTATTTAACAGTAGCCCCCAGTGTTCTGCGGTACTTATGTGACATACCGTCTCCTCTACTGCCTCAAGCTGCTGTGGATCCGCACTTCAGGAGCATTAATGACACTTTGATGGACAGTTTGATTGATCTATCCATTTCCTCTGATTTCCCCCATGCTTATAATTTGTTGTCAGAGCGACTGCTATATAGCTTCCCCCCCTAGTCCCCCCCCTACTTCCCCCCCCCCCCCCCCCCCCCCGTATGTCCGTCTGAGCTCGGAGACAGCTGGGCCTGAATATATACGCTCTGTACTGCTGAGAGACATTCATGATGATTGTTATCAGTGTAGACTGGGTGGTACAAATAAAGGTTACTTGTTCATTAATAGCTTGAGTCTTAGTTATTGCTGGACATAAGTAATTGGAAGGAAATGAAAAACGAAAAGATCCAGATCTGACATACGGCTGTGGCATCGTATAAGCTGAAATATTGATGAATATTTAATTAAGCAATAAAACACGTGTGTGTGTGTGTGTGTGTGTGTGTGTGTGTGTGTGTGTGGTGTTATGAATTGCCACATGGGTTAGGATTTGTTTGCAGGCACAAGCCGAAGGCTATTGTTATATTAAATACTGTATTTGGAAAGAAAAGAAAAATAAATAAAGTAAATATGAACGGCGCTTTGTTTGGAATGTTGATAATAATAGGCTGTGCATAAAAAAGTAACCAGCAGTGGAATAATTCAATACACATGAATGTTTCACTTATAAGTAGAATTGTATCCCATAATTTTACATATTCAGAAATGATGGACATCCAGATGCTGAAACTGACCGAAACTTTTTCCTTTTTTAATAGAGAAATAATGAACTGTATGGTCATGCCATGGTTACCTCCCCAGAGTTCAAAGGACTTTCGGAAGTGTTTTATTCCACTTATACTTCCGCGGTTTTGCAAACACATAAACCACATTACACCTCACGTTTTCTATTTGTGTTAAAGGTAATATAACTTTAAAGTTAATGTGTAGGGTCATGTGGGGCCTGGAGCCTATCCCATGAGACTTCGGAGCCAGGAATCGAACCCTTGACCCTGGTGGTGCAAGGCCACAGTGCTAATCAGTACACCGCCATGCCAGACTAATAATGGATCAGTTTTTTGGGCTGATGTTGACTTTGAGATTCGATAATGAAGGCAGGATTTGTCTGGAAATTGAATTAGTTTTTCATATAAAACCTAACATAAGTGTGGAAACATATTGAAAATTGTTCTTTTTAAATTCTGTTTGAATTAAAGACATAAACAAAGAAATAAACGAAAACAATGCGGCATGGTGGTGTAGTGGTTAGTACTGGCCTCCATAGTCGAGGGTCGATTCCCACTTCATGTCTGTTTTCATGTTCTTCCTGTGCTTGTTGGGTTTTCACTAATAGGTTAGGCTTTTCCAAATTGGCCATAGTGTGTGTGTGTGTGTGTATGAGCTTGTGTGACCTACTATGGATTGAGACCCTGCCTGTAGTGCCCGAGTCCCCTGGGATTGGCTCCAGGCTTCCTCCGACTCCGAACAGGATAAGAGGTATACTGTAGAGAACGCCTAAGCAAAGAGTACTTCCAGAAACAATCAATGTATAGATTTTTGGAAATATTTAGCAACGGAAAATCTCAGGTTCACAGTTTTTGCAAGTTTTGAAATTCCTCATCTTTTTGTGTTATTTTGCAAACGTTTTGCATTCAACTTTTTTCCTTTTTCCATACATAGATAATTCTCCTCCCATGTCCATTTATGGGCATAGGAGTCACTAAAACATAAAAAAACAAAAAAACAAATGTAAATACCGCATGGCAGACACGAGTACTCATAGAAAGAATGGACAGGGCTGGCCATGTGCCAAGTTGAAAATGAGACACACACCTCTTCCATCTGAATGTGGAGGGCCATAAAAGACAGAGTAGCACCACTTCAGCCGTCAGCTCACACCAGCAGAAGCTGCGTACACATCTGCGGCATGTCAGCATCCGCGCACCGGTCGGGCGAGTACGAATGTGACGAACGATTCCTCAGCACTGGGAGCAAAATGCTGGGAAAGATTTAGTCTAAAACAACTAATCGGGTAAATTCTCCGTTCAAGTAGGATGGGGAAAAAAAGGTATTAAGCAGATGCCCTGTTATCAACTCCACCCTTTGTGGTTTCATTTACATTGTGTACATCCAGTTAACGCTTCAAATAGCGGCACATGCACAAACAAAAACCCTCTATAAATATTAAACTTGTCCAGAAAATAGAAACGTCTTGGTGATGATGAGGACAGAATGACCAGATAGGATCAAGCTGACAAGATCTCACATAACCACTTGTTATACAGTACATGTGCTGAAGATTCAGCTGGGAATCGAACCCTTGACCCTGGTGGTGCGAGGACACAGTGCTAATACCCCACAATGCCGCCTTATTAACCTACAGTATCAGGGTGTCCAATTATTAGGCTAGTACTGACGTTGAGATTTAATAATGAAGGCAGGATTGCAGGAAAGAGAATTTAATTAATGTTTTATGTAAAACCTGACATAAACAGGTTGAAAGTTTTTAAATTAAAGACATAAACAAAGAAATAAAAAAAAATTAAAAACAACAATGTGGCACAGAGCACTGTCGCCTTGCACCTCCAGGGTCTGAGTTCGATTTCCCGGCCAGGCTCGATTCCCGTCTCTGTGTGCATGGAGTTTGCATGTTCTCCCCGTGCTTGGTGGGTTTCCTCCGGGTACTCCGGTTTCCTCCCACAGTCCAACGATATGCAGGTTAGGCTAATTGGCGTTCCCAAATTGCCCGTAGTGTGTGATTGGGTGTGTGAGTGTGTGTATGTGTGTGTGCCCTGCGATGGATTGGCACCCTGTCCAGGGTGTACCCCGCCTAGTGCCCGAAGTCTCCTGGGATAGGCTCCAGGTCCCCCACGACCCTGAACACAGGATTAAGCGGTATAGAAAATGAATGAATGAATGAATGTGGCACAGTGGTGTAGTGGTTAGGGTCGATGGGTCAATTCCCATGGTTGAGGGTCGATTCCCACTTCAGGTCTGTTTGCATGTTCTCCTCATATGCTTGTTGGGTCAGAGAATGAGAACGGCCAGATCGGATTAAGTTACAGTACCTTACATAATCACTTGTTATAAATGTGCTGAGCAGAAAAGCATCGCAAACACACGACACTCAAACCTTGATGCATATTTAATCAGTTCTCAGCTTCGGTGGCCTTCAAAATGTGGTAAAACGTAATAAAAGTGGTATTTCATAATTATGTACGATATGGGAAGTGGTGTCTCAAGTGGTTAAGGTTCTGGATTATTGAGCTAGGAACTTAACCCTATCTGATCCAGGGCCGGTGTCTCCTTGTCCAGCTTCCTAACTGGGATAAAAAATTTAATAATAATAAAAAAAGGTTGATATTCTGTAAGGTACATGTGACAAATGATTGCATCTTAATCTCAATATCTTAGTCGCTCGCCTGTGCTACAGTATGATACATTAAAGGGATTTGCTCAGCTGTATAAGGTAGAGAACACAGCATTAGTTCTGCCAAATCTCTGTCATATTCAGTGTTCCCGCTGTGATGGATTGCTGATCTTGCGACTACTTCATTGCCGGATTATCAGCACTGTCTGCAAAGTTGGGATGATGATTAGAGAGTAGGATTCTGAGTCTGTCCGGACGTAAGGCAGTCGTACTAAGCCTCCCAAGCGCTGTTCTTTATTTCACTGTTGAATTGCCACTATAAGCTCTTGCATTTGGTTCCTTTGCATTTTTAACAGTGAAAAAAAACACTTGCTCTTACTGTATACTCTTCCCTCGTTCCGAAAAGCCAAGCCGTTTTTGTTTCTGTTCTCTCTGTTTCTGTTCTTGCCACAACAATGCAGCAAGGAGCTTATCTTTGTCTTTACAGTGACAGCAGGTTTGCTTTACTCCCTCCTGCAACAGCACAACATCAGAGAAACACCCCAGTGGTATTTCCAAAGGTGTACTTTGCATGTTGCTTCCAGCATTAAGCTACAGTTAGGGCACGGCTTTCTACCCCGTATGCTTGACGAATATACTCCAGTCCATCATGCACCAGCTCCAGCAAAGCCTCTTGTGAAGTTTTCACGCAGGTGATGAAAGTGATAGCGGTGGAAGAGTATATAGAAATGAAAGTGAAAGTGGTGCTTTTATGTAACTTATAGGGATTGCGAAGTACGTCGCTTTATTTCGGATGTCATTCAGTGAAAGTGGCGAAATCAGAGCCGCACATTAGGTTATAAGTAAATTTTTTTTTTCCTCCAGTATTCCAGTAGAGATGCCGTCAGCCTTTCCGCATGTTTTTATACACTTTCTGTAGTGAAAGGCTCCGCGATATATCCGAAGTGACGATAGATTTTTGAAAATGCAGAGAATGAAATATATAATGTATTGTACATACTGTATAAAATGGAGATATCCTGTGAGTGAGAGGTGAAAGTAAAGCGTTAACAAGTCAGGGAGAGATGTACAGTATGTTAATGCTACTTTAAGAAACATTTTTTCATATTGAAGCCGTGCCGGTGTGTTAACAGGGAGCCTTCAGACTACAAACTGTGTATTTGGGTTTTCGGGAAGTGCAAAACAAAATAAATAAAAGCGAAAAACAATAACAAATTAAAAAAACAAAATAACCAAATGAAAACAAAATAACAAAACTGAAAACAAAGTAACAAATTCAAAAACAAAATAACAAATTCAGAAACTAAATAACATAACCAAAAACAAAGCGACAAAACCGAAAACGATATAACGAATGAGAAAACACAACAAGAATTCAGTCAAACTGTAAAGGTATATACAGTATAGTTGGCGAATGAAATTCTTATCGCTGATCTTGAGTGGCAGATGGCTCGTCCAATCAGCGGTAAGGATGTAATTCACAAACCACACCTACCTTTTTTGGCTTGTTGATTCTTACCGCTGATTGGACGAGACATCTGCCACTCAAAATATACAGGAAGTGCTGCAGCCACACGGATATTTAGATGTATTTTTATTATATTATATTTATTAATTATGAGATTAATTTCAGTATTTTAGGATTATATATAACTTTGGTCAACTAAGTTGTGTTAAATGTGCTTTAAAAATGATTCTGACTTCACTTGATAGTGCTTCTTGCATGTCTTGAGTGACAGGTGTCTCATCCAATAAGCAAAAAGAATTTAATTTGCGAACTATACCTACCTTTTCCGGTTTGAGTGGATTTTTGTTGTTTTTTTTCATTGGATATTTTGTTTCGTGGATATGTCGTTATGTTTTTTGATTTGTTATATTGTATATACGGTTTTGTTATTTTGTTTTTGAATTTGTTATTTTGTATTCAGTTTTGTTGTTTTCATTTTGTTACTTTGTTTTTGAATTTGCCACCTTACAGGTAGAACAAAAGTTATCATTACTTTTATAGCGTGTACATTTTTACCACTAGAAGAATATGGGAATGATGTCGCAAAAATGAAGAACTCTCAAAATGAGCATATTATTATTAATATTTTGTTCATGGAAACAATCGAAAACATCAGCAAAAACATGTGATCATGTGCATCCATGCTATTTCTTTTGCTTATGTGACTCCTTTTTTTTTTTTTTTTTTTTTTTGCTCAAAAACATGTTTGTATAGTTGTATAGTAGTCAGGGGTACAGTAGCTTAGTTGTTAAGTCATTGGGCTACATTTCGTAAGGTTCGTCCCAGGATTAAACACGACCACCAAGCTGTCACTGTTGGACCCTTGAGCAAGGCTCTTAACCCTTAACTCCTCAGATGTACAATGAGATAAAAATGTAAGTCGCTCTGGATAAGAGCGTCTGCTGAATGTACTGTAAATGATAAAATGAACTAAAATCCAGTTCACCATATTGGCTATTTATTGCTGGGGAAAAAAAGGATATACGCCACTCTACACCACTCAATCCTGAACCCTATATATGTTTATTTAAAAAAAAAACAGCAAAACAAATAAAGACCAAAGTGCTCCGAGCTTTAAGGGCTACATGTTCACCTCTGCCTTTCTATTGCTGTGAGCATGAAGGCAGCTGGAGAGAGGGAGTCAGCAGGGAGGGGAACGAGAGAACGCTTAGAAAGTCCTGAGCTCTTAGCCTCGAGAAAAAAAAAAAATCTGAATGTCTATGGTGGGTGTTTGGATCTCAAATGATGTATGCAGCATTGTTTTAATTGTTGTTTTTAAAAGGTTGGCTTGTCTGACTAATTAACTTGTGGACCAACAGTGGGTTACAGTTACTAACAGGCGTTCTAACTTATGCTAAGAATAAACATCTCGAGCTCCTGAAATAACGATAGAGCTGGGAAAGTAAATCGAGCAACTTTGGCTTTTACAATCTGCAGTTTTATTCCAGCTCAGAGCAGTTTAAAGAAGTATTCAATCTTTTCCCAGTGCTTCAGTGAATCGCAGACGAGCGCCCACAAACCCGGACCGCATGCGTTTCACATTACACTTTCAAAAAGAAACCTATAACACGAAATAATTGGCTCTGGTGAGTTTTGACATTGGTGAGTTCTCCTTGTTAAGCCAAACACCTTATCTCTCACGCAAGTTCGTAAAATCTTAATAGATCTCTGCGAGCCTCTTCTCTATCCTGGCTAATATTTGTGGACCTTACGCAACATCCCTCCTCTCGCTTTCAGGTAATTAGCTCTTTAAACGATGTGTGGGTGATAAATCGTAAATTCTAATTAAGCAGATTGTTCGTTATCTGTTTTATCCGTGGACTCTGAGCTCACTGCCTGTGTGTGTGTGTGTGTGTTTTATCCCAGGATTCAGGGTTCAGTACCATGGCCAGTTCACCCAGGGAGGTGGGCAAAAGCTGCTAAATCTCCACATTAATCTCGGTGCTGAGGTCAAGATGGTAATTTAGCTGTGTTCTCTCTCTCTCGCTGGGGTTGCAGCATAATCAATTGCACTGTCTAAGCCTTATTTTCTTATCACTACAATATTTAACAGCAGGAGTAAACAATTGCTTGTTAACTTACACTGGTCTTGCTGTGTTCGCGGGCATAATAGGTCCTTTCCATTAACAGTTCTTGGAAATGAGACGGAGATTACTTTTTACCGATGACACAAAATAACCTTCCTTCAGCCCACTGCCTTGAGCAAAACCTTGACTATGACATATAATCTACTTATGGTAAAATGTACTGTACTGTATGTGTAGTGCAAAACCTACAGTAGAATGGTTCCGTATAGCTCAGAAACACTTTATTTTGTGACCTGGTAAGTTGCTCTTATGCCACTTATGTGTTCAGAATTAAAAGTATTACAGTATTTTTTATCCCAGACGGGACCTTCAGCTTCTTGTGTGCTTTTCAGACTATATCTAGTCACAAAGTGTAGCCCTTTTATCCTGCTGAACTTTTTTTATCCTGCTGAAAAGAGCACATTTTGAGTCACTGTACAGTATCAGGCCTGATTGAGCCATCTCTACCAAATGGTTGAGCTACTGTATACTACGCCAAAAACAACACAAAGCATCATATATCACAGAGTGCTTAAATAGTATGCATTTTTTATTGTTTTTAAATTTTCTATGTCACCTTACAGTAAGTCACTCCATACTTTTAAGACGACGTGACATCTCAACCGTTTAGACGAGGCTTGTAGACGACTCTTTTTCTTTATTGCTTTTATTTAGCCTTTCTGTCTATTCTTCTTTACAGTACCTCCCTCTTCAGCTGGTTGTCCAGAACTCTGATTTTTAGGAAGCCTTTGATATCATATTGATTGGAAAGCAAATGGCTTTAAGTCTAAATAAAGAGACTAAAATCCCCTACAGGCCCAAACGTTGAACATCATGAACATATACAGTATGTGGTTCTTTTCCAGTGTGCTGGCACAACGTTATCGGATGTCCTACATCATTACAATCTACTTTCCCTAGAAATAAGGGGCAAAAAAACGTTTCAGCATAACAAACAATTCCATGTATACAAAGTGAAGACATGGTTCGCCAATGTAGGACTGAAGAACTTGAGTGGCCTCAACTCCAAAACTCAAACGCATGTCAAACTGAGGCCAAAACTCATGTTCCTGAAGCTTTTTTTTTATTTTTATTTGCATCAAGTGCATATAATCTGACACCAACCATGTCCGGACCTGCTCACCCTGATCTCACTAACGCTCCTGTGTCTGAAAGTGTACAAATCCCCAAAGCCACACTCTCAAGATCTAATGCAAAGCTTTTCCAGGAGATTGTACTGTAGGTTATTATAAAAGTGAATCAAAAACTATATATACAATGGTACGTTCCAAAGTACATACATTATACGGTATGTATTATGGTCAGGTGTCCACAAACGTTTGACCATGTAGTGTATTTTGTTCTGAGCTGTGGCAGTATAGGAAACCATGTGAAATAAAATGCATCATTTTTACTTCATAGGTTATTGACATGTGTAACACCAGAGGCCCACACTACTGGATACAGACCCATGTCAACATCATCCTTTGCTGTCCCATGTGTGTGTCATCATTCTCCAAAATGACTCCAGCAGTGTTTTACTTCCTAGTTGCTCTATTCTTTTCACAGTTCAATTCCGCCTAATCATAACAGTTAGAGAAGGGATTATACCTCCGTTCATTTCCACCTTCAGATTGCAAGTCTCATCAAATTGTATTTGTGTGCACGAGTGTGTAAGTAGTGTAGAACTCGTGCTCTCATCTCACACCACGTAGGTGCTAATTTGTCACGGCAGCTTGCGGGGCAATTAGGGCCTGGAGTGTCATTGGCCTTCATAGCAAATCATGTTTGAGCATTTGAGCGATAAGGAGTGGCAAGCAGAAGCTCGCTCACACACACACACACACACACACACACACACACACACACACACACACACACACTGTATATATTCATTCATTCATTCATTTTCTATACCGCTTAATCCTGTGTTCAGGGTCGCGGGGGACCTGGAGCCTATCCCAGGAGACTTCGGGCACTAGGCGGGGTACACCCTGGACAGGGTGCCAATCTATCGCAGGGCACACACACATACACACACTCACACACCCAATCACACACTATGGGCAATTTAGGAACGCCAATTAGCCTAACCTGCATATCTTTGGACTGTGGGAGGAAACCGGAGTACCCGGAGGAAACCCACCAAGCACGGGGAGAACATGCAAACTCCATGCACACAGAGACGGGAATCGAGCCTGGCCGGGGAATCGAACCCGGACCCTGGAGGTGCTAACCACTACACACACATATATATATATATATATATATATATATATATATGCATGAAGTGCATGGCTTGTGCTAACTAAATCTATTAAGCGGTGCACAAAACATATAAATACTCAGTTTAAACCATCAATGAGCGAAAGACATGATTGAGGGGTTGTTTATATTTATGATGCTTCTGTATCATTTTAGACCATCAATTTATTCATTCATCTTCTGTAATGGCTTTTATCTGGTCAGGGTGGTGGTGGATCTGCACCCTGTGCCGGGAAACGGAATATGAATGGATTTACTTTGTACACACACACACACACACACACACACGCATACACACACACACACACGCGCATACATACAGTACAGTACATATACCTCGAACCAGCATGTTTTTAAAAGTTGGGAATTAAACCACCTAAAAATTCTACTATTTTTATGTTTGTTTATGAAAAACATCTTTTCATATAGTAGTTCTTTGTATTAAGTTATTTAATTTAGTATTATTCACACTTTTTTTTTCCAACTTCATGTTCTTTTACTGCTGAATGCTTACTCTATTTATACTCATAGCGTATAAATTTGTATTATCTATCACTGTTATTTAAAAAAAGAAAAAAAAAATACAATGCCCTTAAGCCACGTTCCTATCCTGTCTACAAAATATAATAATATCACTCGTGCCTGGAGGCAGATTCAGGAAAACAAATTAAGGTTTAACTTTTACCACTTATGATCAGCCATCTTCGTTCTGTGGGATGTGGGAACAGAATTTATATCATCGCAGTATATACTGTATGTTGGGTTTATTATATTCAGTATAATACAGTAAACAAACCAGGCAAGTTGAATCCATTTAACAAACTATAATAATCACTTCCTTATACCTTATAGGGTATTAAATCTAAATAGTATTTTAGGCCCTGTTTCTCTTATCTTTTATACACTTATAAAAAAAAAAAACGAGTAGATAGAACGGTGATGTTCAAGTCAAACCGGGATTTTTGATTGTGCAGAATAAACAGCACAATGTAGAACGTTTTCTCAGTGCGTCTGAAACACTGGCCTCCCAGGAACTCCCAACATGTGAAATAGCTTGGAATTAGGTCTGGACTATATAGGGATCTGTCACTAACTACTGTAATGTGCAAGTGCAGGATAATTAAAGATCAACGTGATGCTGAAATCTTCACAAATCATTGTCTGAGCCAATACTTGACATGTGTTTATGTGTGCTTTATTAGATTAAAGACATTAGTGTTGCAATACATTATGACATACAATCTATTTATGTTAAAATTTACTGTGTATGTGGTGCAGAACCTACAGTATAATGGGTCCTGTGAAACATTTTCTCAGTGCATCTGAATCGCTGGCCTCCCAGGAACTCCCAAACATGTGGAAATGGCTTAAAATTAGGTCTAGACTATATAGGGATGTGTCAATAACTACTATAACGTGCAAGTGATGTTCATGAATGATTATGTGAACAGTTCCAACAGGCAGATGGTGAAAAGTTACGTCTACAGTGATCTCTGAGCCACGTCGGTGGGAATCGTTATCCACTTGTTTAAAACATTTCAAATGTTTTACTGTAAATGTCATCCAGTTACATGTCTTTATTCAGGGGATATTTCACCACAAGTCCCGGTTTGTCTTGAACGTTCACCATATATTTCTAAGCTCGATTCGGCACCTAACTGACCCCAAAAAATATATGAAATTGTGACATGTAGTTTTTAACAACATAGTAATTTAATAACAGTTTGAGTCTTATTTACAAAACTTCTATAGGTCATTAAAATCTTTTAAATAAAAATTTCCCCTAAAACACTGGTTTCTACCCTGTGAAATACAGCACCAGCGCCAGTTACATAATCAGGAGTTTGACTTGGATTTGTAAGCGTTCAATCACACTGTGATCCGAGTAGTCAAATGTGTAATGCGGATTTTCCGTTTCGCAGCATTTGCTATATGCTAATAGCATTTTCCCGTAATAGCATTCCCCCCCCCCCCTCCCCCCCAATTCAATATAATATCTTGATGCATTCTATTAAAATGAGGAAGTCCCGTTAGAAATGACTCACTGATTTTCAGCAGCTAATAGATTAGCAAAGGATGTTAAAATTATGTAAAACTTTGCACCCCATCTGGTCACGCATAAGTGTTTCATAAAAAAAAATATTTGTTCTCTGTAGGCCCGGAAACTCGCATCGGAATGAATTAATAGGGGATAATAAATTTCCCAACTCACTGATCATGGTCTCAAGTTACAACAGCTTTTGTTCCAAATAAATCTGTCAGTAACTTTGTTGTTAAAACTTGGCTAATTTACCTAATTAATTCATTTTCATGAAGGATAATTGCTTGATGCCAGCATTTGGTTGAATTGGATTAAAGCCAAGTCAGAATTTTTCCTTTAACTTGATTTTTGAAACCACATGTGAAGAGGATTATCTTTTTATCTCCTGTCTTTACTGAGACAGAATAATAATTGAGTCTTTTCTAAAATTATTCTGTAACTATTCTGAGGGTTAGGGTTAGGATATTATTTCAGGTTGAAGTCCACGTACATCACTGTCTGTCTTTCTGTACAGCAGAACTCTCTGTCTAACTTCATTCATTCATTCATCTTCTATACCGCTTAATCCTGTGTTCAGGGTCGCGGGGGACCTGGAGCCTATCCCAGGAGACTTTGGGCACTAGGCGGGGTACACCCTGGACAGGGTGCCAATCCATCGCAGGGCACACACACATACACACACACACTCACACACCCAATCACACACTACGGGCAATTTTAGGAACGCCAATTAGCCTACCCTGCATATCTTTGGCCTGTGGGAGGAAACCAGAGTACCCGGAGGAAACCCACCAAGCACGGGGAGAACATGCAAACTCCATGCACACAGAGACGGGAATCGAGCCTGGCCGGGAATCGAACCCAGACCCTGGAGGTGCAAGGCGACAGTGCTAACCACTACACCACCGCGCCGCCTTCTGTCTAACTTATTAATACAAAAAACAATAATAATTGTAAAGTACAGAAAGAGTATCTTATGCCTTGTTTATGCTAAATTTTACTTTTCCGTCTACCTGTTCAGTAATGAGATAGGAAACAGTAGATCGGATGAAGATGAAGTTTTGTTTTAAAACGTCTCCAGCACGTTAAATTTCACTTATAACCACTTCAGCGCTGTTATTTCAGCCAAAGTGAAAATATGATCTAATCCCAGTAAAAATATTCATTTCAGCTTTTTAAATTAATATCTATTACATACTGTAACTGCCCATAACTTCACTTCTACTTAACATTTTGATTTCATTTATGGCGCAGCTTTAACTTCAACCAAAAACTAAAGTACTGCCAAAGTTTCATTAAATTCTGCCCAGAAGTCGATTTAAGACGCGCCCACAGTTTGTTGCATGCACAAAAATATGCTGTTAAAAATATTACTTTCGAATCTGGCACATAACTGCTCATAACGTCACTACTACTAAACATTTTGATTTCTTTTATGATGCAGGTTTAACTTCTGTCCAGCCAGTTCTGCACGATGCTGCGACAAAATCTGGCTGGACACACACACAGACGGAAAATTTTCTGAGATTTTCTGAGTGATAAAGATATCACTGAAAGAACGAGTTCTGACCAATGTTTAGACAAAACCTTTTATGTTTTCATATTAATACAGATGTTACTCAAGTTATTTTCTTTCATTCTTTTCTTTATTTAACATAAACAGTCATTTACTTCCATATCAACAGCCAAGACCGTACCATACCTTTACTATTCATCTAGAACGTTGGCTTTTTCCTACTAATGCCACAGACTTTATTGACTTTATTTAGCAAGTCATTTATGAAAACGTTGTCCTAGTGGCTCTAAATATAACTGCCATTCTTAGAAAGTAAAAATGAAACCAACAACCATCAGATCAGCATGTACTGTATCTGCTCATTATGATCAAATCCCACGCCACATCTGTTATAAAAATGAAACTTGAACTTGTAAGATGATTGTGATGTTTCTGCAATGCATTCTGAACAATGTAATTACGAGACCACCTACAGTATATGCTATGGACCTGTCAGCTTGCCAGCACCAACATACAGTAAATTGTGTAGGATTAAATGTATTTATTACTATTGCTTCAGGAAACGATGCATTACGATGTGTAATAGACTAATGTGTTTATTATATATTTTGTATGTTGATGCTGAGTGTTGGATGTGTGATGTAGTATTTGTGCAATGGAAAAAAATACACATATATATATATATATATATATATATATATATATATATATATATATATATATATATATGACCATTTTAAGTAGCACTTCACTTTCTATAGCACTTCAGTGTATTTTCCAAATCTCTGCCTAATTATGCTATTTAAAAAAAAATGAGACTTTTTTTTTTAATGTATATATATTTGTGATCATATTGGCTATGATGTTGAAATTCCTCCTTTGGCAACATGTTTCCATAAGATTTATGCTCTTTCTGTGTGTGTGTTTCTTACTTTCTGCTTACAGGTTTCATATATACATGTGGTGGGACGTTAAAAGGACGGAATGGGACCATTGAAAGCCCTGGTTTTCCATATGGTTACCCGAATGGGGCAAACTGTACATGGGTTATTGTAGCAGAGGAAGGCAACCGGATTCAGATAGTCTTTCAGTCCTTTGCAGTGGAGGAGGAATATGATTTTTTATCCCTCTATGATGGACATCCTCATCCAGCCAACTTCAGGACGAGGTGAGTTATCTCGTAGAGAACTGGAATGTTCTCTATTTTATTTTCATATGTTCCTTTAATGACTTTCCTGTTAATCATTTAGTCTTCAATGACTCGGTGCGAGACCCTATTTAAACTGACAATGACATTGAGAAGCACCTTGATTCATTCTGCCTGCTGCAGAAATAAAATGGTGATGTACGGACAGAAGCTTCTTCTACGTGATGGGTTTGGTGCAAACTGGTTCTTGGCTGCACTGAATACGTACTGTAACTAGTTTAGTTTGCAGAATTTAGGTGAGTCTGAGAAACATGGGGTTTCGAACAAACAGATAAAAGACGGTCTTAGTTAATGAGAATTTATGTCTAGGAACCATGTCTGATGTGGCCTGGCCGCTTTAATGCACTGCCAAAAATCCTCTTAAGTTAATTAAACAAAAGCAATGTTATGTCAAATATTAATTATATTAGAGCAGCAGAACTGTAATTGGAGGAAATTTGATGTTATTATTACTATGTACTGTACATGCCAAAAGCTATAATAATATTGAGTGCAATTAACTCATGATTTACTAGGCTATTTTAGGATAACGTGTACAGTACAGTTAATATAATCAGTTGAAAGTAGATAAATAATAGCGCGTACCAGGATTCAGACAATTCTTTTCAACTTAAAAACGTAAATACAGTACAGCCAGGGCTAATTGGTCTTATTTAGACTTTTATAATGGAAATAATAGATGTTAAGCATAGTTTGTGGGAAAAACATGAATTGTATGCACCTTCTGTAATACAGTACACTGTATAATTTATTATATAGAGTGAATCAGTAAAATGAAATTAATGGAGCATTGAGTTTTTATAAAGTTGTGCTGATAGTGTTGGAGCTGTAATCTACATGTACAATGCCTGGGAGTTATTTTCATTATAAGTCATGTATGCAAATTACCTGATGATAGAAGATGCAATAGGTTTCCACACATAAGCATGTTGGGTGTTGCTTATCTTTGCTGAACTTTTTTTTTTTTTTTTTAAATCAAACATCAGAATTTGGGAAATGTTTATCAGTCAGAATGTGTCCGTGGTGTGTTTGTTGGTGTTAGACATGCTGGCTTGAGCTTTTCAGAAATTGCTGATCTCCAGGGGTTTTCACACAAAACAGTATCTAGAGTTTGGACAGAATGGAAAAATTGCATGGAAAGGTAGAAAGAAGTGGTTGATTAGTTTGGTTTCAGCTGACCAGAAAACGAAAGTCATTCACATTAACACTCTTCACAACCATGATGAACAGAAAAGCTGTTCATCAGCATGTAGAACTTTAAGGAGAATGGTTTACAACAGCAGAAGATCCAAAACGTTGTCAGCCGAGACATGGAATCTGAAGCTACTCTGATCACCCAACTGGACAGAAGACTGGACAGAAGACATTATAGACCAAAAGTACAGGTATTTACAGTCTACAGGTTCCAGAGAGGTGTTTCTTCTCTGATGCAGAAAAAAAAAAAAGCCTAAACAAAAGCAAGTCTGCTCTGTTTCCAAACTCATCCATTACCCGGACCTGTGGTGTCAGTGATGTAGCTTCACAGAAAGTGGATGAACATTGTAGGGAGGCTGACTGTATTCGCTGCTCTCACCTGTGCTTTTAATTTTGTGTACATCAGCACATTTCAAGCCCTGTTCAGGCAGCAAGCTGGGTCAGGGTCGCCTCACGTGGGGCCTCCTGGGATTTAGCGCCCAGCTTGTGCTGTAGTTCCACACACTTGTCAGCTTCCAGCTGTTAAGAGCCTTCACAGTGCCGCTCGACCGGTCTCATGGTTTTTTGTTTTGTTTTATTTCCACTTTCTCTGTGTTTACCTATATGTCTCTGTAATGTCTGTCTCTCTCAATCTCTCACATCCAGACAGGGTGTGTTTGTCTGTCAGGCTTTACCCAGAACAGTATTTTTTTTTTTTGACATGGAATGTTACATTTTTTTGTCACTTTGGATTTAGTATAAACAGAACTTGCTGACTTCCAGCATCTTGAACCCCAGAGAATTTCACTGCAGTCTTCAACCATGCTAACATGGGCTTAGTGGTTGCTCCTCACCTGCTATGTTGATGGCCAGGGTTCGAGTCCCATTCAATACCCCACCCCCAGCCATTGGGGCTGCAGGTCAACCCTTAGTGCCAGGTTCAAGTCTAGATCGTCAGATTGCGTTCTGATCGGCCTGAAGTAATCTGCGAAGTAGATTGTAGGTGTGTTCAGCCATGTTAAGGGGTATTTCCAAACCACAGGGAGCAGAAACAAAAGGAGCTCAAAAAAATATTTATATATTTATTGTCATTATTATCGAGGATGACATCACGCAATAATTTAATTTAATCAAGAAATCCATAGTATTAGGCCTCCGAGTGGCGCAGTGGTAAAGTGCTCGCCCTATTATCCGGTTCACTGGTTGGATTCCCGGGTGATGCTGTAACTTCTCGCAGCCGGAGGTCTAGAGAGAGCTGATTGGCTGAGGGAAGGGATCAGAGGTACTTGGTGCTCCCACGTTAATCACGGCTCTACAGCCAATCAGGGGCATCTGTGAGCTCACACAAGGGGGATGAGGCGGATAGCGCTGTCCTCCGAGTGTGTTACGCCGCTCCCAACGGTGCTTGAGCGAGCAGTTTGAAAAGACGCGGTCGGCTGGCATCACGTGGTTCGGAGGAAACCGTGATAGTCTTCAGCAATACCGACTGGTAGTAGTAGCCATAATGTGGGAGCCCCCTAGTGACGGGGAGGAATTGGACACGACTAAATTAGGGAGAAAATCAGGAAAAAAATCACAAAAGAAAAAAGAAATCGGTAGTATTATACAGTATAAGCTAGTAGTCTACACGAAAATACATCTGTACATCTTTAATTAATTATTATGATTATTAGTAATCAGTTATACACGTTTCAATAGCATATGTTTTATAATGGTCTCAGTTTTGCTTTCAATAAATATTCAATATTTAATGTCCGTAGTGAGAAATATCCACAGCAGCAGCGACAGGTATCCGAAGTGCTTACAGTATGTTACCATGGTAACGTGAACTCTGCACAGGTGACTTCGCAGGGTTTTCCGAATGGTGGAATGTTGTCGAGGGAAGTTCCCTTCACAAGCAGGGAGTAGGGAGCACCCTGTAAAGTACACTTCGGAATGAAACTTACCTACAGTAATCTCAAACACCCGTCCATCACTCCAGCACACCAACCAATAAGATGAACGTGAACAGGAGAAGAGAAAATTACAGTAGATGAATGAATTATCTATTTAGAACTTGCCCTCCCTGATTTCTCTCCTTCCTTCCCAGACTTGCTCATCTTAGTTGAGAAATGCCATGCTGGGAAGAGAAATATGTTGCGTTTTTACGACCGCCCCGGTCGTCCCTAGAGATCTGACACAAATAAATTGGAGCGAATAACAGCACATAATGATTTGCTTGTGACTAAGAGAATGTTTACGATTTACATTTATGCTTAATCTGTGAACGGATTTGGAGGTGTAAATTTGATGACCTGTCGTTCTCTGTATCCTACTGTATGTAAGTGTGTACTACATACAGTACATTACATTTCTTTAAATCGGATAGTGTTTCGGGCTTCGGATCCAAATGCTTGCGTTAGATTAATTCTCTCTGGGTTGTTTTGCAATATTTAAGGAAACATATGTTCTGTGATTTTTGCTCCAATTCCTGTATTTACATTATTCCTAGGAGATCTTAGCCGTTGTCGATTGTGCCGACTTCACAGATGGTCACTGTTATTGCAGTAACAATGACATGTACAGTAATAGGAAATTAAACATATTTTCCAGAATGCAACACTGTGAGTTGACTGGACTAGATGACAAGCAGGATGATGCTGATAGTTGGATTGTCGTGAATGTTGAAGATTTGAAATCTGATCTACAAAAGCAACATACTGTAGAGATACAGATAACATACTGTAAGATATGATACAGATAGGACGATGAGAGAGTTGGCAGGCTAAAGGGAAAGAAAACTGCTGCACTGGATTTTCACAGGTGCACAACAGCATTGTGATTAATTTACTGTAGGAATCTCAAACAAAATGGAAAATAGACAAATTTCTTTAAGCAAAAGTTGATGAAAGTTTGCATCTAAAACGTAGACCTGAAATGTTATTAAAATATTAATCTTTGACACCATTAAAGATCATGTTTATTATATATTAAATTAAAATACAAATTTTCAGCATGGATTTTTCCTTTAGCAATGATATTACTATGATTCTACGCATTGGTTTACTGGTTAGCACGTTTGATTCATGCGTCCAAGGTTGGGGGTTCAAATCTCACCCCTTGTCTGTATGAGTAGACTTTGCACTACTCCACATGCCTGGTGTGTCCCCTACAGGTACTCTGGTTTCCTCTTATGCCTCTTTTCCACTGTATAGTACGGCACAGCACGGTCCAGTACAGCTCACGTCGGCTCGGCTCAGTTCGGCTCGGTTTGCGCTTCCACTGAAGTTTAGTACCGCTTTAGAGTGGGCGGGATTATTCACGTGTCGTTATAGTTGCGGCGCCGCTACTGCCGTGACGTCGTCGTAAACGCGCCACAAACAAACACACAACAATGGAGCATACAGTATCGACGGCATGGTGTTCTTCATTCTCGGCATGTGGATGTTTTTAACAGCGAGACAAAGGAGTTTGTTTCAAAAGAGGCTGATGGCAGCCAAAGAAAATTTTTGGTTAATACATAAAGGTGCGTCCGATCCTTCGCTGGCTGTTCTAAATATAGCGGTTCTGTTGTGTCTCGTGTCGCAAGCTCAGTGACGCAGTAATAACGATTTTCTCCGGCCAATCAGTGAACCAGCAGAGTTTACACGTCACGTTTTGGTAACGGTTCGGCGCGCTTGGAACCTCGGCTGAGGTGGTACTAAAAAAAGGACCAGGTACCAGGTACTGTTACCAGTGGAAAACCCCCCAAAGGTGAGTTGAACTGAACCGTGTCATGCCGTACTATGGACTGTAATGGCGCTTTTCCACTGCAAAGACCTGCTCTGTAGGCTGTTCTGTATTTCCAAATTGCCCATAGTGTATGACTGGGTGTGTGATTATGGCTTGGCACCCCATCCAGCATGTACCCTGCTATGTACCATGAGTTTCCTGGGATATCCCTTGTGACCTGACATAGGATAAGCAATATACTGTAGATAATGGATGGATGTTACTGCTATCTAGAGCGCGAGAGTTTTGTGCAGACTTCAAAGGGAACCCTTCTTCATTTGGGTGACATTGCATGGTGTAATTACTGTAGAAATGGTTATATTTTATACCTGTGTGCTATGTGGTCAAAAATTGCTACCGTTTGACCAGGAAAAGTCATTGTATATTTAAAATGAAGTCTGTTTAGGTTAAGTTATCAATAGTCCACAGTAGCAGATGGTAGTTTGCTGTGGTTTGCATGCTAGTTTGTGGTCATTGCAGTTCAAAAGCAAGTCATTTTAGCATAAATATTTAAATCAGTTCATTATCTTACAGATTGTCCATATGGGGCAATCCTCAGCTGCGGAGTTCCCAAGAGATCAGAACTCCAACCAGAAGTAGGGCATGAGGACAGATCAGGCAAGTCCAGAGAGCAGAAGAGGTCAGGATCGCAGGTAGTATACAGTATGTAGCTCAACAGAAAGAGGGGGAGAGAGAGAGATTTAGGTATGCACACTGTCCTGTAATGAATAAGGTCAGAGTACATTTTGTGCAGAGTGCAAGCAGGGGTTCTGGCAATACTAGCTACTGTATGACATCATAACTAAAAGAGAGCCAGAAGGTAACACAGACATAATGACTTTTTTGGGACATCAAGCAGCCAGCCACTTCACCATCATCAAAACCGAGAGAAAGGATGAGAGTTGGGGGCGGGGTGGTTGGGGACAACAGCATCCAAACATCTCAGTTCAGGACAAAAAGGATATGTACAGTATGTAAGCCGTCTCTCTATCCAAGAACAAGACTATTAAAGAAAGTGCTGATTAAACAAATAAGGTTTCAACCTAGATTTGAACACTGATGATTTAGAGTCTTGAACACTGATTGATAGTCTGTTATATAATTTCAGTTCTTTGTGAGAAAAATCTCTGCCCCACCTGTAGCCTCCTACTACGACTAATTGGGGTACCAACAAATAGTCTGCACCATTTGATTCACGCAGCCATGGCAGAGCATAAAAACCTAGATGTCTGCTTAGGTAAGTGTAAGTTTGCTTAGGTAAGACCAATTAGTGGTGAACAGTATGATTTTATCATCTGCCAGTGCAATGTGCATAAAATATGGGGATGGTCATAACTTCTTGTTCTTGTAAGGACTCTGACTGCTGCATTCTGGACTAACTGGAGAGTGTTTAAGCATTTATTGAAACATCCAGGCAGAAAGGCAATAGAATTCAACCTTGAGGTAACAAAAGCATGAACTATGTTTTTCTGCATCATGTAGTGATATTGTATTTCTTATCTTAGTAATATTTATGAGATGAATGAAGGCTATCGTAGTAATATCATCTACATGACCTTCAAACGAGAGCTCAATAATCACATCAAGGTCTTTTATTGATGCACATGAAACGGAAAGACCATCCAGGGTTAATATATGGCTTTATGTGACCTTGGTACAAATAAGAGGGGTATTCCCCTGCTGCAATAATGCACTTATCCCAGCATTTAACTAGAGCCTTTAAACCACCACGGGAGAAATGGTAGTGTATTGGTAGTTTTCTCAGTACACCAGAGACATGATCTGACTGCCAGATTTATTTCTAAAAGCCTGGCCTCCCAGGATCTTCTAATGGCCCAAGCATGTGGAGATTAATGTGCAGATGGTGTTGATGAATGATCATGTGTACAGTTCTCACAGACAAATGTTATCCGTAATTTTCAAGGGTCAAGCGTTCCACTCACTGAATGATTCACTGATTCACTGCGGATGAGATTCTCATCACCGTACTGTGATAAGATTTCTGTAATTCTGTAAATCAGTTTTACGCCTTCATTCATGAGAAATTTCATCCCGGTTTGACTTAAACACCTCTTGTACATCTGTCTTGTCAGAATTAAGTCGAAGGAAGTTAATAAGTGTTCAGTGTCTAATGTCCTTTACACATTTCCTGACTTCAAGCTGGTGTCTGGCAAACTGCCTATGGTTAAATATATACAGTAACTGTATGTCATCAGCAAAACAAAGAAAACTAATACCAATTTTACAAATAATTTGCACAAAGGTAGCATATATATGGAGAGAAGGGAAAAGTGATATGGCCCTAAAACAGAACCTTGAGAAACACCCAAGATTCTGTTTGGGTATTTTGACATGAACTTAGGATGTGTTATGTTTTGACATAACTTAGCATACAGTGTTGTCGAAAGCTTCCCCAGGGTCAAGCAACAGAAGTGAATAAACACAACCCAAGAGTAGGTCATTTACCACTTTAACCAGTGCTGCCTCTATGCTATAACGGAGGCCTTAAGCTCCATAAATATCTATAACCCTATAAATTAATACATAGAGCATTCATTCATTCATTCATTCATTTTCTATACCGCTTAATCCTGTGTTCAGGGTCGCGGGAGACCTGGAGCCTATCCCAGGAGACTTCGGGCACTAGGCGGGGTACACCCTGGACAGGGTGCCAATCCATCGCAGGGCACACACACATACACACACTCACACACCCAATCACAATCACACACTACGGGCAATTTAGGAACGCCAATTAGCCTAACCTGCATATCTTTGGAATGTGGGAGGAAACCGGAGTACCCGGAGGAAACCCACCAAGCACGGGGAGAACATGCAAACTCCATGCACACAGAGACGGGAATCGAGCCTGGCCGGGGAATCGAACCCGGACCCTGGAGGTGCAAGGCGACAGTGCTAACCACTACACCACCGCGCCGCCTACATAGAGCATTGTTTTTATAATTATTTTTTCTCTTGCAGTCCCTGATGTTCGAGTGCTAAATATTGATGTTCCTACATGATGCTGTATCATAAATTTATTCATAAGAAACTACAATCATATGCCGCCATGTGAATATAAAGTATGGCTCCATCAGCAGGAGATACATCATTATTCATTTTAATCATCCTAAGAGAAAATCTTTTCTATCTGACAGGCTCCCAGTGAAAACAGGAGGTGATGTAAACCATATCAGATTAAAAAAACATTTTTTAAAGACTTTCAAAACCTTCATTGTTCAATGATTACTGGAAGTCTTTAAAATGCCGTTGCGACTTAATTAAAATGTGAGATGCACTCGGTACAACCCGAAAACACTCCTGAAACAGTCTTGATACTGATTTTTCATGGATCATGCAAACTTTAATTCAACTGATTTATTGATTGGTCAGGTTAATTGATCAGTCGATTAATTGATCAGTCGATTAATTGATCAGTCGATTAATTGATTGCGGCTGCTTTTCACGGTCTTAGAATATTAACAATCCAGCAAAATTGGAATCTGAGTCCATAATTTGGAAGGTTTTATTCAATAATATACTGTAATACTACTATATTTTATTTGTGTGCTCTAAAAGCACAACAGGTTTAAAAAGAAAGAGTCTCATTGATTAATTTATTCATACTGTATATCTACAGTGTTAAAATATTAATATTCCATTACATTTCCTAAACCTACTGTGTATATAAAATCAAATGAATCATCATTACGTTAAAGGTTTTCATGCTTTCGAAATCATTTTTCACAATAACTTGTGGACTTTAAGGAGTCAGACTTGGTGTGGTTAATATAGTATGTGTGTGTGTGTGTGTGTGTGTGTGAACGAGACAGAGAGCCTGAGCGCTATGCTGGCCCGTGAACACAGCGGCAGCGTTTTCAGCATAATTAGCCATCAGTATGTGTATGCAGATGTAGCTAGAGGAAGCGCAGATTGCCACGAGCAATTATTCATCCCTCTTGTGTCACTCAAACCATCCTGTCTTCATAAATCATTTTTCACTTTGTTGTGGTGCCTGATCGGGGTGCCAGAACGGTTTGATGACGGACTCTCTCAACACCTTGCGAGGACAGACTGCGGGAATTCATGAAGAGGTTTTTCTGCAGAGACAGAGAAGGAAAGATGCTGAGCTTTAACCTAAATCCCTCTGTGTGTCTTTATTTCCATCTGATACATATGCATGACTTATTTCCTCTCACCGACTGGATACGGCGGATGTATTGGTTAATCCTGCATTCGCACTGGGGCTCTGTTGGGCTTGGGAAATGATTTCGGGTTATATACAGTACTGTATGGTTATTTTTCAGCGACTTTCATCATCTCCGATTGCTGTTTTGACTTTAACCACACTTTTACAGGTTGTAAAACACCCGATTCACTGTTACTTTGTTAATTAAATACTTCACTCAATGCATATTTGTGATATTGCAATAGTTGCACGGACCATGTAACTATAGATTGTAAGATAGTTTCAGTTTGACTTCAAAGGCAGCAGAATCCTTATGATTTGGAATGATGGAAAGGGAGAAATAAGGTACTCGGGGTCTAGTGGAAACGTACTGTATGGGTGGGTTGTTGCTGTGCAGAGCTGTGAGCACTAAAGTAGAGGTGGTGGAGGAGGCGGGCTCTTTCGCTTTCTCTCGAGCTTGAGCTACTGACATCCTGTGGTGAAGATATGAAATGCTCTTAAAAGCAGCACTCTTCAAGCAACAGCATACATACACATAGATCTTATTATTATTATTATTATTTTAAAAGATATTCTAGATTGTAATGTGCTTTTTTGTACACATCAAAGTCCCTAGTGTTGATGTAACACCCTACTGTGTTTATATATGTCAAATTAGACACAAATGAACTACGAACGTATTAAAACAACATTCTGGGTGTTAATTAAACACTTGGGACCTTGCTGAGCACACTTGGGGTTGTATTTTCTTTACGTGAGTCATCATCATCATCATTTCAGCTTTCTGTTGATTTTATTTATTTTATTCTTTTTTTTTGTTCGGTTCATTACACATTGTTTTGTTCATCTGCATGCTGTTATGAATCTGTTCCCGTAGCTGTGTTTCCTGAGCTAATGATTTTAAAGCGGAATCATATCACGCCTTATTGTTGTATCATGCATGACCAAGTTCGAGATCTTATTGACTACTATATTATTATTATTATTATTTTTGCATTTTTGCCAAACATTTGCTTGTTTTATCATTTACCTGTAGGTCGCATCACATGGGTAGGTATTTAGCATGTCAAGTGCTGTGTCTGACACACCACTTTATCATTTAGCTATACTTCGTTGCCTGTAGATATAAATCTGTGTTTATGATGCATTGCATTGCACTGGCATCCCAACCAGGGTGCATCTGCGATTCGTGCCCAGTGTTCCCGGGTATCCAGGATAAACCGGTTACCGAAGATAAATGAAAATGTTATGTTAGCTGTCAGAATGATTAACAACACAAGTAATAGCAAAGTGGTAGGAAGTGTGTATAGCTTTGTTCTTGTGTTTGGTGTTATTCCGAGAGGGGTCTAAGACTAATTATTCCCCCAAAAATGTTCAGATCCTTTTCAAATATAAAGAGCAAAGTATGTGACCAGACTGCATAGTGGATTTGTGGTTAGCTCCATCACCTTGCACCTCCAGTGTCCAGGTTTGATTCCCGTCTCGGCGTCTGTGTTCATGGAGTTTGCATGTTCTATCCATGTTTGATGGGTTTCTTCCTGGTTCTCTGGTTTCCTCCCACAGTCCAGAGACATGCAGATTAGGTTAATAGGCGTTCTCAAATTGGCAACAGTGTGTGAATGACCGTATGTGTGTGTGTACCATGCCTTGTGCTTATGCGAAATGCTCCAGGCCCCCTGCGACCCTGTATACAGGATAAAGTGATATTAGATAAGGAGTGAGTGAGTGAACAGAAGAGTGAAGAACACCCAGTTCTAGACTGACATGTACATTATGAAATCTGGAGCAGCGTGACACTGTTGTCGAAGAACAATGGTCGCACTCTTTCACTTTTTTTTTTTTAATGCATTGCTTTTGTCTTAAAAGGAAAACAAACAATAATAATAATAAGAAGAATACATTAAGAGTTTTTACAGGCTTTTTTTTGGTCTGACAAAATACAAAATAGTATAAACTGTTTTATCAGTACCCGATTCATGCCATTATTCAACAGAGCCTTACTCAGAATGAAAGGTTTTAAGCCAGACTGTTAGCACCGTGGCCTCGCACCTCCAGTGTCGAGAGTCCCACCTTCAGTTCTGTGTGTGTGGAGTTTGCATGTTCTTCCAAATTGGCCATAGTGTGTGCATGCTAGTGCCCCGTGCTGGGTTGGCACCCCACCCCTGCCTAGCGCCCCAAGTCCACCGGAATAATCTTCTGGCAAACTGTGACCCTGAATACGATAATCGGTATAGAAAGCGAGTGAGTGAATGAAATGAATAAATGATGAAGACATGGGCTACCTGATTCAAACTGGCAGTGTTTGTCAGTTCCTAATCAATACACAAATCACCTATTGCTCACATGCCAATTCGCAGTGCAGTTATCTTTTCCACTTATCCTCGCCTTGCCATTAGGTTCACCAACAGCTGTGATTTAGGTTTACTCTGAATCTTTTTCTCACACAATACAAACTGACTCAACAGGTTTAAATGCGATACTGGGTTGGTGGTAGGTCTCATTCACTCTTACAACTTTTTAATTAAGGCCCTATTTTAATAAAAGCATATTAAATGCATTCTCCATAATGATTTATTGTTTACTGTTTATTGTTGCTGGAGATTTCAACCATGCAAATCTCAAGTCAGTGCTTCCTAGATTCCATCAATATGTGGACTTTGCAACGAGAGGGGAAAACACGCTGGATCTTGTTTACACAAACATCCCCGGCGCATATCGAGAAGAGCCCCGCCCCCACCCGAGCTACTCAGACCACATCTCTGTTATGCTAATTCCAGCATACAGACCACTCGTCAGGCATTCAAAACCGGTCCTGAAGCAGGTGAAATCCTGGCCAGCAGGAGCCATCTCTGTTCTACACTGTTTCGAGAGCACTGACTGGAACATGTTTAGGGAGGCTGCAACTTACGGCGACTTCACTGACTTGGAGGAGTACACGGCATCAGTGACCAGATACATCAATAAGTGCACCGATGATGTCACTGTCTCCAAGAACATCACCTCACGACCCAACCAGACACCGTGGATTACTGCGGAAGTGCGTGCACTTCTGAGGACCCGAGACTCTGCCTTCAAAGCGGGAGATAAGATGGCGCTTAGAAGAGCAAGGGCCGAACTTTCTCGGGCCATCACAGAGGCGAAGCGCGCACACGCCCAGAGAATCCACAACCACTTCACGGACAGCGGTGACACACGGCGCATGTGGCGGGGCTTACAAGCCATCACTAACTACAGGACGACATCACCTGCCTGTGATGGTGACGGCTCCCTCCCAGATGCGCTGAACAACTTCTACGCTCGGTTCGACAGGCAGAATGACATGGTGGAAACCCCTCCTCCGAACGACCAGGTGCTGTGTCTCACTACAGCTGAGGTGAGGAAAACTCTACGCAGAGTCAACCCACGTAAAGCTGCTGGACCAGACAACATCCCGGGCAGAGTGCTCAGAGAATGTACTGAACAGCTCGCCGACATCTTCAACAACTCTCTGAGCAGCGCCGTCATTCCCACGTGCTTCAAGGCCACCACCATCGTCCCCGTGCCCAAGAAGTCTACTGTATCCTGTCTCAATGACTACCGTCCCGTTGCACTTACACCCACCATCATGAAGTGCTTCGAGCGGCTCATCATGAGACACATCAAGACCCTGCTGCCCCTCCTCACTGGACCCACTGCAATTTGCGTACCGTCCTAACCGCTCAACGGACGACGCCATCTCCACTACACTCCATCTTGCCCTCACACACTTGGACAAGAAGGACACATACGTTCGAATGCTGTACATAGATTTCAGCTCAGCATTCAACACTATCATCCCCCAACAACTGATCGGGAAGCTGAGCCTGTTGGGCCTGAACACCTCCCTCTGCAACTGGATCGTGGACTTTCTGACTGGAAGGCCTCAGTCAGTACGGATCTGGAACTGCACCTCCAGCACCACCACACTGAGCACTGGGGACCCACAAGGCTGTGTGCTCAGTCCCCTGCTGTTCACACTGCTGACTCACGACTGTGTAGCAACACACAGTTCGAATCACATCATTAAGTTCGCTGATGACACGGCCGTGGTGGGTCTCATTAGCAAGAATGACGAGTCAGCATACAGAGAGGAAGTGCAGAGGCTAACTTGTTGACGAGACAAAGGAGATGGTTGTTGACTTTAGGAGGACACGAGGCGACCATTCTCTGCTCTGTCGAAAGCACCAAATTCCTGGGCATCCACCTGGAGAAGGACCTCAGCTGGTCCCTCAACAATAACTCCCTACACAATAACGTCTCTTCTTTCTGAGAAGACTGAGGAAGGCCCAGCTTCCACCACTGATCCTGACCACCTTCTATAGAGGAACTATCGAGAGCATCCTGAGCGGCTGCATCACTGTCTGGTTTGGGAATTGTGCCATATCGGACCGAAAGACCCTACAGCGGATAGTGAGAACAGCAGAGAAGATCATGGGGGTCTCTCTCCCCTCTATTGAAGACATTTACACCACACGCTGCATCCGTAAAGCCAGAAGCATTGTGGCTGATCGGACACACCCCTCTCTTCACACTCCTGCCATCTGGAAAAAGGTACCGAAGCATTCGGGCACACACATCCAGACTGTGCGACAGTTTTTTTCCACAAGCCATCCGTCTCCTCAACCAAAAGGGACTGGACTGATAAACACACACACACACAACACACTCAGCTTAACTCAACTACCTCAAAATATTGGGACTGGCCTGACTAATCAACACAAGCGCAGACACACTGACCTCCACCACCAAACTATCATACACACCAACCTGTAAATGCTTCACTGTTTATCTCTTTTGCACAAAATCATTACTGGACTACTTTTTGCACTAATTCCTCAATTCTTGCTGCTATGTTAAGGAATGTTTACAGTTTTTCACTACCTCAACACCATAGTATTCTGCTATATTATTCTGTTATGTTATGTTATGTCGTGTTCGTTGCACTGTCACTTTGTTGTTGCTCTTGTTTGCACATGTCTTACTTAGCTAGTTAGTTTTTGTAAATTTATGTTGTAATTTATGTTAGGTCTATCTGTCTTGTCTCTTTAGTTAGCTAGTTTAGTGTTTGTTAATTTATGTTGTAATTTTATGTTGCATGTAGCACCTTGGTCCTGGAGGAACGCTGTTTCGTTTCACTGTGTACTAACTGTATATGGTTGAAATGACAATAAAAGCCTTTGAACTTGATCTATATAATAGTTTTGTATGTACTCTACTTTGCATAAAGTGTTGCTCTACTACCAATCAATTAATATACAATGGAACCTTGTATTACGAGCATAATTCGTTCAGGAAGCGGGCTCATATTTCAAAACACTCGTAAACCAAATCTAATTTTCCCATGAGAAATAATAGAAACTCAAATTATTCGTTCCACAGCCCAAAAAATAAATACATAAATAAAGAAATAATTAACACAATGTGTGTGTGTGTGTGTGTGCTCTGCGATGGATTGGCACGCTGTCCAGGGTGTACCCTGCCTCGTGCCCTGAGTCTCCTGGGATAGGCTCCAGGTCCCCGCGACCCTAAAATACAGGATAAAGCGGTATAGAATATGAATGTATGAATGAATAATTAACACAAAATAGTAAAAAAAAAAAAACATTAACCTGCACTTTACCTTTGAAAAGAATCGCGACAGAGCAGTGGAGAGCAAAGAGAAAGAGTGTGTGTATGTGTTTGTGAAGGCGGAAAGTACTGTAGGAGTGGTGTGTGTTGGGGGGGGAGGTGTTGGGGGGCCCATGGAGTCCAATGACGTCCAATGACGCGCATACACACAGACACAAAGAGCAGGCTGATACTGAGAGAGAAAATGGATCTTTAACCTCACTAATGAGACTTGCTTTTGCTTTACACGTGCGCTGTACACACTCGCATACTCACACAAAATAAAACATGTTTTACGCACACATATGTGGTCACAGTATTATAGTAAATAGTACACGCATGCACGGGTTTTGATTAAACCCAGCAGGGGAGACGATTACCCACAATTCCAAGAGAGCGAAAAAACCGTTGGCTTAGTTGTGATCACGTGATGCTCGGCGTCAAAACAAGAAGCGCATGCGTGAAACATGATACTCGGTACTCGTAAACCAACACTTGTTCGTTTTCCAAGTCAAAAGTTATTAAAAATCTTTGCTCATCTTGCGGAACACTCGCAAACCGCGTTACTCGCAGTCTAAGGTTTTACTGTACTCCTTTTTTTTCATTATTTGTCTTGGCTTTTGTTTTATTAGATTTATTGCCAAGATCTAATTAGTGTCCCTGGATTTTATAGAGCCAGGACTACTTTTCTTCCTCAAATCAAAGAAAACAAACATTTAAATATCGATATTTCCTTATTCCTTAAGTGGTTTCTCAGCTATTTCCAGGCACTCAGCTATAAGCAAAGCCATTAGAATACAAACAGATGCTTAGAACCCTTGAGTTTAACAAGGCTTGTCTATTACTGTGAAGTCTTAATCAGGCCTGATCTTCCCATTGACCTCAGTCTGTAAATATACCACAATGAGGTCATGGCCTTCATTGGCTTGCATTGCCATAACCCCTGAACCAGAGCCCCAGATGTTCACAAGATGTAAAAGACGGAATGCTTAGTTCAAAGGCATTAATGTATCGAATACTGGATTTCTACTTTATTGTATTTGAATTATGTTGTAGAATTTGAGTGTCAATATAAAACCAGATGATTCTGGAAAAATATTGTGTGTAGAGTGGGTATTTTTCATAAACAGGACATGCACTGCCGTGAAAAAGTATTTACCCCTACATTAAATTATTCATTTTTTTTTGCATATTTGTCACATTTAAATTTGATTGAGATTATCAAATACATTTGAAATGATGATTTCAATAAATGCATTTTGTATCTTGTAAATGTTACGTGTTCTCTTTGTGTCATATTAAAACGTGTTTGATGATCTGATTCAATCAATCAATCAAAGCAAAAACAGGAAGGGTACAAATTCTTGTTTAACAGCACTGTAGTTAAGGCTCAAAGGGTTAAGACTCTGGATTACTGGTTGGAAGGTTGTGGGGTCAAACCCCAGCACTGCCAAGCTTCCACTATTGAGCCCTTAAGCAAAGTCCTTAACCTTATCTGCTGTTGACCCTGCACTCTGACCCCAGCTTCCTCAGTGGGAAATGCGAAAAAATCTTTTCCCTGTGCTGTAAAGTTTCGTACATGTGACAGATAGTTAAAACATAAAATAATAAATAATCAAAGCTACTATGTTTTACTATATATTTTTTGAAAAGATGTTAATAATATAATAAAGGACATCTCCAAAACTGGTACGAACTGAAATCGCAACACTCAATCCTCTCTGCACGTGATGCAGCTTGTCAGGTTATCTTTTAAATATTTACAAACCACAGAGCCATGGTCTCTTAGCCAACGTCTTGTACAGAAAAAGGTCCTGGTAAGTCAATACTTAATTGTACAGGGAAAGCTTCATATTATCCTACACCGTGACACACATCAAAAAATATATAAAGTAAATAATCGATAGGTGAGCACTTGTGTGGTTGTAATATAGTAACATAGTGTATAATGTATAATGTATAAGGGCCAGGGGTAGCTCAGTGGTTAAGGCATTGGACTATGGTTCGGAAGATCCCAGGTTCAAACCCCACAACCACCAAGTTGCCACTGTTGGGCCCTTGAGCAAGGCCCTTAACCCTCAACTGCTCAGATGTGTAATGAGATAAAAACGTAAGTCGCTCTGGATAAGAGCGTCTGCCAAATGCCTAAATGTAATATCAGGGGCAGTCAGGTCAAACCAGGACTTTAAAGGAGATCCTGGGAGGCCAGAGTTTTAGACCTGTAGCAGGCTGCCTGATCATGTTTGGGAGCGTATTGAGAACTTTCTACATGGTATCTACTGTAGTACTAGTCAAACACTGGGATAAGTGCATTAGAGTAGCAGGGGATTATATAGAGGAATAAAGGGAGTTTTTACTCTCATACAGTAACTGTTCTTTTACTCTACACTTTTTCTTCTTAGCCTCAGAATTCCTTAGTAAAATTAAATCTCTGGATAGTGATGGGAAATGCGCCTTATTTGATTTACTTTAATCATTTGCCTCAGCTCATTGAGGATTGTCATTTGTTTTTGTTTTTACCAGTGTTGGTTCTTTTTACCTAAATAAGACTGACTTTTCTTGAAGAATTAACAAAAAAAAAAATTATGAATTTGTTAAAATATATTTATTTCTATAGTTCATACTGTATATAACATAAAACTGGCGGCGAGGTGGTGGAGTGGTTAGCATTGTCGCCTTGCACCTCCAGGCTCCGGGTTCGGTTCCCACCTCTGGTCTATGGCGCATGGAGTTTACATGTTCTCCCTGTAGTGCGTGGTTGGTTTCCTCTGGGTGCTCTGGTTTCCTCCCACAGTCCAAAGACATGCAGATTAAGCTAATTGGCGTTTCCAAATTCCCAGTAGTGTCTGATTAAGCGTGTGAATGTGTGTGTGTGGCCTGCGATAGATTGGCACCTTGTCCAGGGTGTATCCCACCTCATGCCCTGGGATAGGCTCCAGGCCCCCCGCTACCCTGTCTATGGGATAAAGCTTTTATATATGATGAGTGTTATTATGATGAGTTTTATATACTTTATTATATAACAAATATAAAAATCTTTACAAAATCATATAATTGTCATATTAGCAAAGTACTACAAATACGTATTAAGTGATATACAGTGGTTACAAAATCGGAATAACCATCCCGCCGCGCATACCGCCGTTTAAAGGCAACAGCGGCCAAAAATAAATCAGTTGCATTTCAAAGTCATTCGTAAAATGGCCGCCAGGTGGCGCAAAGTGACATTTTCATTCATCGCAGTAAATACAACAGTGATGGTAATTTCCACAACAAACATGAAAAATCTGAACCAGAGCTATTGATGTGTACTGTACAATAATGAGTAAAAAAAAAATTATAGTAGATTTATTAACTGAAATAAATGACCATATTTTTCAAGAGAATTTTCAAGCCCCACTCATCAAACAAAATTATAACGAAATCGGCCAAGTTTACTATTTATTTAAATATAAATTTATAAACCAATAAGATCAAATAACACCAAGTTATAAGCGTCCCTGTGTGTGTATTCTGATATCCGATTGCCTCTTCTAATACTCTTGACTATGAAGTATACTTTACAACAATCAGCAAGTGAACCTTATACAAATATATCTCACCATAGACTCGAACAAACTCAGATGTTGAAAAGATATTTTCGAGGAAAATGTTTTGATTGAATAAAAAGTAATAACATTGCTTAAATCTCAAAAAAAAAAAAAAAATGGAGAAGAAATTGCTAGTTTTAAAAATCGCACATGAATGCCAGTTGACTCAAAGCAGCAACATCATTTGTGAAATCCTGTACCACATCGCTACGTCTTAGCGATTTTTTGGTGAATAGGTTTTATGAGTGAGCTCATATCTAGGTGCACTTAGAGAACCTTCGAATGTGAATGTGGCCCCAGAATCTGTACAGTACAGGAATTAACCTCTTATTTAAACTGATTTAGCTCCGCTGCGCTTCTTCGAGACTGACAGACGTTTGAGAAAGATGGGACTTATCTTCAGATATTTCCAATTATGTTGTCACTTACACTACCAAGTGTTGTTCACAGCACATCCTTAGCACTGCTGTTATCTTTTCTTTTTTTCTTTTTGTCCTACAAAAGAATGGCACATTGATGAGTTAGGTTTGTTTCGGGGTTTGATAAGCTATCAGCACTTCCAAAGAACCGGACGTTTCTGACACTCAGAACGTAGACTTGATGAGATAATTTTAGACGACAATATTTGATTAGATAGTGTTAGTGAATGGACTTCACAATTTACTTCAATAATACACCGCTATCTAAAAAATGGTGCTTCACATACGGTATACTGTAATGCATAGGTGGATTTTAGGGATCCATGTGCTGGATGTTTGCTACATACTGTACTGTAGGTAACAAATCATTGTGAAATAATAAGGCAAAAGGCATGAATGTCAATGACTAGAAGGAAGGCACAGAACTTACTCAAGAGCTCCCAAGAATACCCCATGAGAGGGAGTTTGAATTCACTTTACTTGTACACCGATCAGCCATAACATTAAGCACTTAAAACATTGTGGATTCCCCTTGAGCCACAAAAAAAAGCTCTGACCCCTTGGGAGTATGAAGGTATACAAATACCATGGTATCTGGCAGCAGGCACACTTATGGACATTTGCACACACCCTGGACATCTATGGACATTTCACATCTGCACATTCATGCACACACACACACACACACACACACACACACACACACACACACACACACGCGCACACACACGCACACACACGCACACACACACACACACACACACACACACACACACACACCCTGGACATTTCTATCTAAATTAGAAGTATGGTTTGTGCGGAAAGATTGCCAAGAGAAAGCCTCTTCTGTCTAAAAAGAACATGGAAGCATGACTAAGATTCACAAAAGGCTTTTGGAACAATGGCCAGATCAGACCAAAGTGGAGTTACTTGGCCAGTGCAATGTTTGGCGAAAACCAAACAGCATTTCAACAGGAGCAGTTCATACCTACTGTGAATCTCAACAGTGGAGAGCTGATCATCTGGGTGTGTTTTTGCAGCCACAGGACGTTGCAGTCGACCATGAACTCCCCTAAAGTATTCTATATACTGTATGAGGCCATTGGGGGAATGCAACAGGTCAATGCTCTAAAGCACATCAGTAAATATACATCAGAATGGCTCAAAAATAAAAGAATCAAGGTTTTAGAGTGGCCTAGTCTAAGTCCAGACCACATTCGAACTTTAATGTTGTGGCGGGGCCTTAAGATGTTTCCCCAAGAACCTCAATGAACTGAAGCAATGTTTTAAAGAAGAATGGCCAACCAAAGAGATGTGAGAGATTGATAAAGTCATAAAGGAAACGAGTACTTAAATTAATTGCTGCTAAAGGTGGATCTACAAACTATTAAATCAACAGGGTACTTAATATTGCCTACATGTTAAATAAATAGTGGCATGTTAAAAAAAAAAGAAGCTATATGTTGTTTTTTTCCTTGAGGTTTTATTCGCCTCTAATACTCAAATACGCTGCTATGATAAGATGATTTTACACAAAAAAATGGAATTAAAACAAGGGGCACTAACTTTTCCACATGAATATCTAGGGGCATACATCTTCTAAAGAGTAGTAGAGATGAAAAACCTCACCTTTTCCTTAAGATATATGGAGACAGCTCACACACACACACACACACACCCTGGACATTTCTATCTAAATTAGAAGTTTTCTATATTTGTAAAAAAAAATGTATATTCATATTTTGTTCTTATCTTCTCTAGCTACGTATATTTTCTTTTGCTTAAGTTTTTCTATATATTTTTTCTTATTTTATTCCATAAATTATTTATTATTGATAATTTTTTTAAGGTCACAGGTGGTATAAGGCGTATACGCATTTCACTGCATATCATACTGTGTGCGGCACGGTGGTGTAGTGGTTAGCACTGTCGCCTTGCACCTCCAGGGTCCGGGTTCGATTCCCGGCCAGGCTCGATTCCCGTCTCTGTGTGCATGGAGTTTGCATGTTCTCCCCGTGCTTGGTGGGTTTCCTCCGGGTACTCCGGTTTCCAAAGATTAGGCTAATTGGCGTTCCCAAATTGACCATAGTGTGTGAATGAGTGTGTGTGTGTGTGCTCTGCGATGGATTGGCACGCTGTCCAGGGTGTACCCTGCCTCGTGGGATAAGCTCCAGGTCCCTGCGACCCTAAATACAGGATAAAGCTTTATAGAAGATGAATGAATGAATCATACTGTGTATGACTGTTTATGTGACAAATAAAATATGAATATGTTTTGAGGTGTTAGCAGCACGATGGGGGCATCCATGGAGCAGACTTGTTTGTCCAGTGCATTCCATGGATGCTGGATCAGATTGATATCTGGAGAGCTTAGAGACCGGGTCGGCTGGCCTTGGGTTTTTTTCCCCCTGATACACAGCAAGCTGTAATGTAGTATTCTGATACCTTTCTATTATAGCTATCATTGGCTTTTCTGTGGGATCAGACAAGCCTTTGCTCCTCACTGGCTTAAATAATCCTTGGGTGCTCATGACCCTGTCACCAGTTTACTGGTATATAATTGATAATCTCAATGTCTTAAGGCTCTGAGTTACTAATCAGGAGTAGCTCAGTTGTTAAGGTATTGGACTACGGTTCGGAAGATCCAGGGTTCAAACCCCACAACCACCACCGCCACTGTTGGGCCCTTGAGCAAGGCCCTTAACCCTCAACTGCTCAGATGTGTAATGAGATAAAAATGTAAGTCGCTCTGGATAAGAGCGTCTGCCAAATGCCTAAATGTAAATGTAATCAGAAGGTCGGTGGTTCGAGCCCCAGTTCTGCCAGTTTGGCCGCCGATGGGCCCTTGAGCAAGACCCTTAAACCTTTAAAATGGCTGACCACGTGCTCTGACCCTATCCTACTAACAAAGCTGGGATATGCGAAGAATGAAGAATTTTACTGTGCAGTAATGTGTATATATGACAAATAAAGGCTGAACTTACTTACTTTATTTTATGAAATTTATTTATTTAGCGAAATATTTCAGTGGGACGTCTTGTTTTCAAACTAGGTTAAATTCCAATTTGTTTAATCTCATCGCCAACTCAAATGTATTTAACACTTGAAATTTAGTTCCAGGAAAAAAAAAAAAACTTAAATGCCATGATGTTGGACATTTCTTTTCATCCGTGGAATCGTACCAGATATTTCTTTATGCTATGATATACTCTTTTTACTCGGTATTTTAATCTTTAGGTCTACCTAACACTTACGCAAGTATTTCACTTGACTAAGCCTGTTCAAAAGGGAATAATTGCACATGAATGGTGTTAGATTTCAGATAGTCATCTATGAGTCATCATTTCATTTGGTGACTATTTAAAGGGACTAAATGACAATACAGCAGATACATACATCTTTTAGAGAGGTATTCTAAATGCTCTAGATAAATTACTCACTCTTTCACTTTCACTCACTCACTCACTCACTCACTCATCATCTGTACCACTTTATCCTGTATACAGGGTCGCGGGGGGCCTGGAGCCTATCCCAGGAGACGTAAGGCACTAGACGGGGTACACCACCCTGGACAGGGTTCTAAATAAATTATTTATTTATTGTTACCCATGTACTGCATTATGGAAGTAGGAAAATGTAATCATTATCCAGCCATCAATACTTTTTCAAGTATTTTACTGTACCTTGAGTACGATTCTGCATATTTTTTCACTGCTTTTTCAATGTCCCCTCTATCAATTCTATATTGATTTATATATAAATATTTATATATATTATATATATACATCAAGCAAAAAAAAATTAAAGCAAACATGCTGGCAATACTAAATATCCCCATTCTGCTTCCACTGGATTTCATAAGATAAATTAGAGCCAGGTGTTGCTAATCATCAGCCCTTGATTAATTGATAATGAGCAGGTGCATAGACCTCTATAAAAGCAGAAGTTTTGGCAGTTTGCTGGTCATTCAGGTGTGCATTAACACAATGCAATTTACATTTAGGCATCTGGCAGATGCTCTTATCCAGAGTTACTTACAAATGTGGATCCAAATGTGGATCCATCATTGGATACTGTAGATCCTTGCACTGGGTTACTCGGTTACTAACTAGTTACTAGTTTTTTGGGTGAGGGAGAGGGAGGGATTAGCCCAAGTACGATGTTTAAAGATATCTAGAGGAAGTTCATTCCACCACTTACTGTACAGTAGGTGCCGGAGTGCTGGAGGATCAGTGAGAACGTGGTGCAGTGCAAGTGGTGATTAGACCTGAGAGGTAGGTCGATGCTGGGCCGTTTTGGGCTTTGTGCAGTGGTGTTAGAGAAGCAATTGTTGGAGCACGCCATTCTGGAAAGGGTTATAAAACCATTTCCAAACAATGTAGAGTTCAGTGTTTTACAGTGAGAAAGATTATATTAATAAGTGGAAACCATTCATGACAATTACCAATCGTACAGGGTGTGAACGTTCCTGCACATTTACCCCAAGGTCAGATGGTGCTGTATCTCATAGGCCGCAATAAGCATGATAAACGTTAAAGTCCATGACAGCACAGTTAGAAGAAGACTGAACAAGTATGGTTTGTGCGGAAAGATTGCCAAGAGAAAGCCTCTTCTGTCTAAAAAGAACATGGAAGCACGACTAAGATTCACAAAAGGCTTTTGGGACAATGGCCAGATCAGACCAAAGGGAAGTTACTTGGCCAGTGCAATGTTTGGCGAAAACCAAACAGCATTTCAACAGGAGCAGTTCATATCTACTGTGAATCTCAACAGTGGAGAGCTGATCATCTGGGTGTGTTTTTGCAGCCACAGGACGTTGCAGTCGACCATGAACTCCCCTAAAGTATTCTATATATGAGGCCATTGGGGGAATGCAACAGGTCAATGCTCTAAAGCACATCAGTAAATATACATCAGAATGGCTCAAAAATAAAAAAATCAAGGTTTTAGGGTGGCCTAGTCTAAGTCCAGACCACATTCGAACTTTAATGTTGTGGCGGGGCCTTAAGATGTTTCCCCAAGAACCTCAATGAACTGAAGCAATGTTTTAAAGAAGAATGGACCAAAGAGATGTGAGAGATTGATAAAGTCATAAAGGAAACGAGTACTTAAATTAATTGCTGCTAAAGGTGGATCTACAAACTATTAAATCAAGAGGGTACTTAATATTGCCTACATGTTAAATAAATAGTGGCATGTTAAAAAAAAAAGAAGCTATATGTTGTTTTTTTGCCTGAGGTTGTATTCGCCTCTAATACTCAAATACGCTGCTATGATAAGATGATTTTACACAAAAAAATGGAATTAAAACAAGGGGCACTAACTTTTCCACATGAATATCTAGGGGCATACATCTTCTAAAGAGTAGTAGAGATGAAAAACCTCACCTTTTCCTTAAGATATATGGAGACAGCTTATGCAGCACAGTATTAATCATAGCCTGACTGCAATCAAAAGTGTTTTCCAGCATCACAGAATCTAAATCAGGGCCATGCAAACTGCAAAGTCAGCATCAATTGCAGAGTTGCCCGAGGTTATTTCAAGGGATATCATTCAACGAGCTTGACTGCCTGTTTAATGCTTTTTATTGTCAGAGTATTAATGGACATGTTAAAGAACAATGACACAACATTAAACTGTACAAGATCAAACTGGCTCGTTACTGCTTTTCTAACATGGGAGGGGCTTCGAAGAAAACCTCTGCACAGTTAGTAGCTAGATATTTTAAATCCTGCTCATAATTGACCAACAAACTCATTCTGTAATGAGTTTTCTAACAGTTCTCTGACTTTCTTTTTGGACACGGAAGTGATGATGTCTTCTGTGGATTGACACTTGACGCGAGAACAGTCTGCATCGCACCACTCCCTGTGACATTTATTGAAAGTGTGTCATCTGTGCTTGAACCTGGGCCTCTGATGTGGTGTCTGCATTATTGAAGGCACAGGTATTTAAGTATGCTGCCTTGAATCACCTGCAGGACTTGATTAACATAGTACGTGTCCCTAAATCTTTGTACTGTATGTTCTCTGTTCTGGAGGCCAGAGGCAACGCATTCTGGGGGGGTTAAGGTTAGGGTTAGGGTTCACAACCTCCTCAGCAACTGCCAGGGGGTTGTGAAACTTCCCTATTGAAGGGATCTGTGCTGCTCTACACCGTTTGAGTGAAGATATGAAATTGCTTCTCTCTTGTGCCAAGAAGTTGCTTTGCAGATTTGCACCATCTGAGTTGGAGACGTGTAGCCGTTTCTTTCCTTAGTTGCTGATGTCGTGACCCGTCTCTTACTCGTTCAGCGGCTCCCTTTGAGGTAGCCTGCTAGCCCCTACGACTATAAAACGTTTATTTGAAATGCAGTGCCGGTGAGGACGGTATAGATGCAAGACAAACAGAATTATGCAGTACCATATGCGAATTACGTCCCATCCTCCCTGGGGCTTTTTTGAAGAGTTGGTCTGTGCATACAGTATGTAGTTCACTTGTCCAAGTCTGTATTAAAACCATAAAATAGTATACAATTAACCCTACTAGCTCTCGTAAAACCTGTGCCAAGTTGTAGTACGGACCGTATAGTCCACTGTGGCGACCCCTTGTCTGGAGCAGCCGAAAGAACAACAACAACAACTATCTTCTTATGCTAGACTTTTATTTATTTATTTATCTGTGTGTTCGCTTATTTGATAAAATAAATAAACAATCAATAGCCAATAACCAATGCCCGGCCGTTTTGCTCTCACTGTAGAACTCAGTGTTATCAGAGCATCCTACCCAAAGCATTCATACTTTATAGACAAGGAAACATCATTTGTTTTCCAGCAGTGAACAGGTATTTAATTTCCCCCCATTTTTTGTTATTATCAATTCCCACCCCACTATCTTTTATAGCTCTGCCACCACACCATTATTTGCACTGCTGTTCATGAAATATCACTTGGCAGCTAAAGACACTAGAAGGAAAACAAAGCTACAGCCAGACTACCCTGTTGATAAGGTATTTTTTAAAATGAAAGGGTAGGAAAAAATATATCCTTTTCATACTCTGCTTGGCCAAAAATAAATAAATAAAATAAATAAATAAATAAATAAATAAATAAAAAGGCGTCTGCCCGGCCAAAAAAAAAAAAAAAGGTCGTCGTCAAAGAAAATAGTTTAAAGCCTCTGTTTCAAAAGTGTCACATTATGGGCCTCCAGCAAGCAAAGAAAATGACTAAGGAGATTACTGAGAACTGCCTAACACATTATTAAAACATGGGAGGATAGTGGTGACCAAAGTACAAACATTTACAGTATGCACAAACAATGTGTAGAGTATTCAAGGGATTGGGACTAAACAGCTGCGTAGCCTTAGGAAAACCACTTATCAGTGAGGCTAATCAGAAAAAAAAGGCTTTATTTTGCTATGAAGCATAAAGGATGGACTGTGAAGCATTAGAAAAGGTCACGTGGTCTGATGATTCCAGATTTACCCCGTTCCAGAAGGATGGACGTGTCAGGGTAAGAAGATATATACGAATGAAGTGATGCACCCATCATGCCTAGTGCCTAGTACAACTCCCCTCTAAGCCACTGTCATGATCTGATATGTTGCCTCTGTTGGTCAGGTCTACTGTAGGTTCAGCAACATTATGTGGCCAAAAAATGATGGCAGTTGACGACCTGAATATATTCCATGCTCAGTGGGTATTTTGTTCCTGCTGGCAGGGGCGTATTCCAAGATGACGATGCCATGATTCATCAGGCTCAAATTGTGAAAGAGTGGTTCAGGGAGCATGAGACACTATTTTCACACATGGATTGGCCTACGTGAACCTCATTGAGAATCTTGCAGCGGTCCGACTCTCCTATTATCAATCATCTCATGATATACAGTATACACTCACATACACCCGGCCACTTCATTAGTGACACCTGCTTATCATTGCAAACATCTAATGAGTCAATCACATCGAAGCAACTCAATGCATTTAGTCATCTAGACATGTTCAAGATGATCTGCGTAATTCCAAACCGAGCATCAGAATATGGAAATAAAGATGATTTAAGTTACTTTGAATGTGGCACGGTTGTTTCGTGCCAGATAGTTTGGTCTGGGTATTTGTGTAACTGCTGATCTACTGGCATTTTCACACCCAACCATCTCTAAGTTTTACAGAGAATGGTGTGAAACAGATAAAATATCTAGTGAGTAGCAGTTCTCTGGGTAAAAATGCCTTGTTGATGCCACAGGTCAGAGGAGAATGGTCAGAGCTGATGGAAAAGCAACAGTAACTCTAAATAATATCTTGTTACAACCGAGGTATACCAAAGAGCATCTCTTAATGCACAACACGTTGAACCTTGAAGCAGATCAGATACAGTAGCAGAAGACCTCACTGGGTGCCACTACTGTTAGCTAAGAACATGAAAACAGAGGGTACAGGTCACATGGGCTCACTAAAATTGGATAACAGAAGATTGAAAAAAAAATGTTGCTTGGTCTGCTATGACATCTGGATGGTCGGGTCAGAATTTGGTGTAAACAACATGAAAGCATGGATCCATCCTGCTGGTGAATATGGGGATATTTTCCTGGCAAATGTTGGACCCCTTAGTCCCAATTGTGCATGGTTTGGGGTCAGGGCTCAGTGGTTAAGGCATTGGACAATGATTTGGAAGATCCCAGGTTTAAACCCAACTGCCACCAAGTTACCATTGTTGCGCCCTTGAGCAAGGCCCTTAGCCCTCATCTGCTTAGATGTGTAATGAGATAAAAAC
This sequence comes from Channallabes apus, assembly GCA_030522415.1. NCBI lineage: Eukaryota > Metazoa > Chordata > Actinopteri > Siluriformes > Clariidae > Channallabes > Channallabes apus. The sequence goes on along the minus strand of CM060127.1, from coordinate 26,297,952 downwards.
GTAAGTCGCTCTGGATAAGGTCATCTACCAAATGTCTAAATGTAAATGTTTAAATGCTACCTCCTCTTATTGATGATCATGTCCATCCCTTTATGACCACAAGAAGACACACTACAGTACTGTATGTCACACTGTTTTCTCGAGCATTACAATGAGTTCACTGTAAAATGGCCTCCACCGTCACCAAATCCCCATTTAGAAAGGCACCTTTGGGATGGGGTGAAACATGAGATTCACATCATGGATGTGCAGCCGACAAATCTGCAGCAACTTGCGTAAAATCGCCATGCAATGGTTCCAGCACCTTGTAACATCTATACCATGAAGAGGCAGTTCTGAAAGCAAAACTAAAAGCCTGTTGTAACAATGTTGGAGACACGCAATTGTCTAGAATGTCTTTGTATGCAACTATAATTATAGTTTTGCTTTACTGGAACTGAAAGGTCAAAAACCTGTTCCAGCATCACAATGACCCTGTGCACAAAACTAGCCTTATAAAGAAATGATTTGCTAAGGTTGGTCAAAGAACTGGTGTCCTGCACCAGAAAAGTGGTGGTTAATATACTGTACTGTACAGTAATAGCTAAATCTGAAATGAGTTACTTAACAAGCCTGTATACAAGTGTGATTGGTCCAGTGTCCGTTTAATTGGTGCCATGCGTTGTGTATTGTGGTTACATCAAGTAGCAGCTTGTCCATATGTGCAGATGGGACAGAGCCGTTTAAGAACTGTTAATCTTCATAAAGTTTTCATGCACAAGTGCTAATACAGGCCCATTGGGGCAAGGGTACTCTCAAGAATACTCTCCACACAGTCGAGGAAGAGCTGCAGACCAGACTGTTAATGCCAGACTGTTAATTTGCCGAAACGGACTAGTTTAAAAAGGTGTACTCTGTTGAGTATTGCAAAATAAATAATAATAAATAACAGCAATAGCAGCACAATAGCAGTAGCAATATCTATATTGTACAGTACTGCACATATTATCTTCATAAAGAACAATTTCTGCCTGTATGTCTGTATGTATATATGTGCCAGATTTTAAACGGCAAGTCCGGACAGCATATTGCATCAAACTGTGGGCGCGTCTTAAATCGGTAAAGTTTTATTGAACCTTTTCAGTATTTAGATATCCACTTGTAGTTTAACCTGCACCATAAGTGAAATCAAAATGTTAGTAAAAGTGATGTTATGAATAGTTATGTGTTGGATTTAATAATCTATTTTAAAATAAGCTACTAATAAGCTACTCGCCCAATGTAAACAAACACCTGCACTGGTAGATACTGTATTAATTAGAAAAAAGAATATGTTTTACTGTGATTAGTCTTTATCCAATCAAATTTTTCGATTTCTCATCTGTGATTCACTCTCCGATTACCGAACAGAGTGTATTTGTCTGACGACGAAAGAAGAAAAATTTTATGTAAACAAGATGTAAGATACTCAACCTTACAGAAAGTGATTTCTTTGTATTAATAAGTTAGACAGAGAGTTCTGCTGTACAGAAAGACAGACAGACAGACATGTATGTGGACTTCAACCTGAAATAATAATAATAACATCACTGATTACATTATAGCCCATTAGATTATTTCTAGCTTTAACCTTTTTCCCATTTTACAGTGGTAAAGTGCTCGTCCTATCATCCGGAGATCGCTGGTTTGATTCCCGGGTGATGCTGTAACTTCTCACAGCCGGAGGTCTAGAGAGAGCTGATTGGCCGAGCTCTCTCAGAGGGGAGGGATGAGAGGTACATAGGTCTCCCACATTAATCACGGCTCTACAGCCAATCAGGGGCGTCTGTGAGCTCGCGCATGCGAAGGGGGCGGAGTCACACACTCGGAGGACAGCGCTATCCGCCCCCTTCGCATGCGCGAGCTCACAGACGCCCCTGAACGGTGCGTGAGCCAGCAGTTCGAAAAGATGCGGTCGGCTGGCGTCACGTGGTTCGGAGGAAACACGTGATAGTCTTTGGCCCTCCCGGCTGAATGGTAGTAGGAGCCTTAATGTGGGAGCACCGTAGTGACGGGGAGGAATTGGACACGACTAAATTAGGGAAAAATTGGGGGGAAAAAAAAAAAGATTTGGAGAGATGAACGAGGATCTTGGAGTAATTTCTGTACAATAAAAATGTGTGTAAAATAAATATTGCTTTTATATGCTATTGTTAATGTCATCACAGTCCACCTGAATATCCATAAGCTGCTGCTGGTTACATCAAACCTTTTTACTGTAGCGATAGACTTAATAGATAGTTTCTGTCTCAAGCTGATATCATGCAAGAAAAATTTACTCAAATCTAAGTTAAGAATTGCGTGTAACTTGAGATACGGCTCTATTTGAAGCAAGTTCTTTAAATCATTGCTGTGCGAATACGGCCCTTGGTGAGAACATTTCAGACTATTCCCTGGTTAGAAACCTGTACAATCCTATGAGGAACATTAAGTACGACTAGATGTTTTCTTTTAGCCCCATAATAAAATGCACATTTTTTACCAGGCCCTTAACACATCAAACAATTATCAAATGAAGAGCTTCTCATTTTCCATTTGTAAAGCACTATCAGTACAAAGCACTTACCATTAATGAACTGTGACAAAAAAAAAAAAGAAGAAAAAAACATCAACTGGCTCCCTTTCTTCCTCTTAGGTTCTGTTGAGATGATCTATTTTTATTATTCAGTTTAAACTCTGTGCCAGTGAGATGTCTGCCATCTTTACCCAGAGACATAAAATTTCTTTTACCAATTTTTTTTTCAACCCTTGTTAACTACAGCAGAAGCACTTGTTAACTTGACACATAAGAAGCCACTGAAAACCGCAGTCTGACAGATGGTTGCGTTTCAGTAGGCAAATGTCTCATCCAGTGCTGAACAACCGCTCACCAACAGCACTAGCAGGGACAACTGTATTGCACTTAATGAAATCATTTTTAGGAGGTGCTGAAAAGCACCGCCGGCTTATAGTGGACTGTAGAAGGCTGTCCACCTTTTCAAGGACATTGTCTCTCTTTTTAAGGGAAGTGACCAGTAACAACATCATCATCATTAATATAATAATCATCATCATCACCACTGGTTTGGTTCCCTGGTTTGGGAATATTTGGAAAAGTGCTATCTCTGGGCTTGTTTTATTTGTTTGATATGTACTGTAAGATAGTTGGAAGACGGATTCTGTTCTAATCATCTTTCCAGACCATTTTGAGACATGAATTAGTGCTGATTCATGTGCTGTAGCTTCTGAACAAGGCATGTGGCTGCTTGTACCCTGCAGGCCTGTAAATATGCACAACAGCAGTAGCATGGTTGCGTGATTCTTACTTACAATGTCCTGCTCTTCACTATTACGCTTTCAAAGTTGGCTAGACAACCTCCAGTTCCCTGTACCTCCACTGTGTGCAGTCTTCAGACCACTGCCCTACCTTGACACCTCTATACTGTTATTCCATACTATGTAGCTGACTAGCAACCGTATTGGGTTGGAGCTAAAGTTTCTCTACGAAAGTGTGTAATTATTTCTTTTTTTCCAACTGGGTTGACTTTATCAGATCTTTCTCAGACTAAGACTAAGAAGTTCATTTTATTAGTGTATTTACTGTACTGTATATAGTTTCCTCTATACAGAGCTTTGACTTAAATGATCTTGTCAGCCATGCTGCAACATTTGCACTTGAACGGCCAATATCTAAGCTCCATTGAAGCCAAGAATGGACTCTACTGAATTAGAAATGCTAGCCTTGGGATTGACCATGTTAGAGTAGCAGTAGTTATGCTGATACTGGCATGGCATACCCAACTGGTAGGTTCAGACTGTAGTTTGAAGTCAAGTCAGCTTCTCTCTTTCATCGTCTGTACCACAGGAGGTTGGGTATCCCAGGAGACTTGGCATACCCAAACCTTGGTGATGGATTGGCACTCTCTCTACAGCCTGGAGATAGGGTGCCAATCCATCGCAGGGCGCACACACACTCATTCACACACTATGGGCAGTTTTGGAACGCCAATTAGCCTAATCTGCATGTCTTTGGACTGTGGGAGGAAACTGGAATACCCAGAGGAAACCCACCAAGCACAGGTCATGAATCTAGAGACGGAATCGAGCCTGGCCGGGAATCAAACCCGGACCCTGGAGATGCAAGGTGACAGTGGTTACCACTATACCACCGTGCTACCCTTCAAGTCAGCCTGATAATTATTAATCAACATGCACAAAGATGACTGACGAGTTGAGTAAGAAACAAAGAAAACGAAATATTCAGTTTCAACTGATTTTCACTTCTCCATATTTTCATATTCAAAGACTATACTGTAACAAGTGTTAACTGGGTAACATTGCTTCTTATAACTAGTGACTCTCTACCAATGGAATGTGCAGAGGTGGGCAAAGTACACAAATCCTGTACTTGAGTAAATGTAGAGATTCCTTAAGTTAAAAGTAAAAGTAGAAGTTCTCCATACACTTAAGAAAAAGTAAAAAAGTATTCATTCATTCATTCATCTTCTATACCGCTTTATCCTGTATGTAGGGTCGCGGGGACCTGGAGCCTATCCCAGGAGACTCAGGGCACGAGGCAGGGTACACCCTGGATACCCTTGTTGCTTTGAGTTGGTGAACTTTGAGCTTTCCGTTTAATTGACAGAAAGAAGGACAGCAGTGGGAAATGTCTTGGTTTCCAGATCGATTAATTGCGTACATGAATTTACTTTCATCAGGTGTCGCATATAAAAGGTCAGCATTTTTTTTTTCGGATTCAGCTTCCAGGACCTGTAGTGTCCGTAGTGCTCAATATGCCTACCTGCGTATATCACAAAACAGCACAGACTGCATGAGTGACGAGTGGTGCTGTGGAATTAAAAGGGGGGTACAAATGGGCGTGGAGGTCCCTTAGGAAGAACGGAAATTATGTGTGTGTGTGTATAGAAACGCAGGGATATGAGTGTGAGTGTGTGCAGATGACGCTTTTGCCATTTCACAGCTCAGCTGCCGTCCCTGTAAGCTCCAAAATGAATTAGAGTTTGGTGTACGCTTCCTGACAGCCATCCTTGCATTGACATGTAGAATTTTTATAATTCTTTTTTTTTTTCACCTTTAATATTTCCCAGGCTGATATCTCCAGTCTGAGCATGCTGCGTCATGCGACATTAAACCCATGTTCCAAAATATTCCATGAAATGGCCTATTAAAAAAGGATAGATATAACTGATGTTCCTGGCACATGAATACTGTACGCATGCAGGTCTCATATTCTTGAAGTTGTATAGCTTAACTTGCTTTGAAGACATGAGAATTGTCTGATAGATATGGATTTGCTTATATGTTGTTCAGGAAGACCCTTCTAGATCCCGAGATGAATAGTTTTAGTTTTTTTTCCAACCCCCCTTGCAATAGTTTTTTTTTTTTTGGAACCCACCTGCTTGGAACATTGGAACCCACCTGCTGTAGTTTTTGTGTCCCCCTTGTGTCATCAGGGTGGCTCTGGCCTATTAGGGTGTGGATCTGGAGGGCCTCTTAGGGTGTGGATCTGGAGGGCCTCTTAGGGTGTGGATCTGGAGGGCCTCTTAGGGTGTGGATCTGGAGGGCCTCTTGGGGTGTGGATCTGGAGGGCCTCTTGGGGTGTGCTGTGGTGTCTGGCACCAGGATGTTGGCAGCAGATCCTTTTGGGGCTCTACTGTATATTGCGAATTGGGGCCTTCATGGATCACGATGTGCTTGTCTGACGTATCCCATGGGCGCTTGATCTGATTGGAATTTGGGGAGTTTGGAGACCAGCTTGGTGGCTTTAGGCTTTGTGCATGTTGAGCCCTGTGTGTGGTGTTCTGTGGTACATTGGATGCTCTGATACCTTTCTGTCACGGCCAGCATTGTCGATTATTTGTACTGACTTGGCTTTTCCAAGGGTTCTGTCTATAAGGATTAGCGTTTGCTGCGACTGGCGTGCCCATGACCCTGCCGCCAGTTTACTGACAGTTAATTGATAATCAATGTTAATGTGGTGTTAATATTAAGGCTGATTGGTGATTTATTTTTTTTATATTCTTGATTGCTCCCTACTTACAGTACAGTTGATTATAAGTATTGGTTTGCCTATGATTGTTATAATCCCAAACCTTTTGTCACAGCTTGATTGCATTAAGGTCAGGCGATAGTCCTTTGTAGACACCACTGCCTACTTCTTCCACCAAATACTGAAATTTACATAAATTTTTCATAATCTGGCTTTTTAAAATGTTCATTTAATTTATATCAGACTTATACCAGAACGCAGGGAGGATTCAGTAATAGGTAATCGATTGCCGGTCCACATTTCACCTTTTGTACATCCACTTAGTATATGGATGTCCAAAGCATTTCCTATGTATGTTATATAAAAAGAATGAGATAAAAATAAATAAATACAAAGAGAATCTGGCAGTCAGCCAGTGAATGCAATTGGCTTTTCTAGACCAGTCTGCTTAGTGGTCTGGCAGAAGAAACAAAAAGCAAAGTGATCCCCAGACTGCCCCCCCTCCCCTGTTTTTTCCTTCATTTATTTTAATGAGCAGCATATGTAATATTTAATGTTCTGTTTTATTTTTCCTTTTGGCCAAAACATGGTATCTGTGCTAAAAAGTGTATCAACTAGATGAAAAAGTAAATTTTTAGATAGGATCATACAGTATACAGTGGAATCTCGGATTATGAGCATAATTCGTTCCGGAAGTGGGCTCGTATTCCAAAACACTCGTAAACCAAATTAACTTTTCCCCATAAGAAATAATTGAAAATCAAATTATTCGTTCTACAGCCCCCCCCCCCCAAAAAAAAAATACATAAAAATAATTAACACAAAATATAAAGTAAAGATAAAACAAATTAAACTGCACTTCACCTTTAAAAAAAACTTGTGTTAAGTGTTTCCGTTTGTGCATGCATACACACATTAACGGAGAGACCGTTTTTAAAACAGTTTAAAAATTAACCGTTTAACAATTAGCAAGGAACATCGCTAGTCATAATAACCAAAAATATTAACCAGCACCTTACTTCTGAATAGAATCGTGACAGAGCGGAGTTTCTGTGAGTTTGTTTTGGGAACCTGAGAGGAGGGGGGCTGTAAAGCAGAGAGAGAGAGAAAGAGAGAGAGCACACACACACACACTCTCTCTCTCTCTCGCACCTTTACAGCCCCCTTCCTCTCAGGTTCCTCAACAAATACACACACTCTCTGCCTTACACAGACACACGCACACAAACACACAGGCACACTCAGGTAATCATCTCCCCTGCTGGGTCTTAGTGCTTTCAGAGTTTCTGAGTGTGTGTGTGTGTGTTTTCACCCAGCAGGGGAGACGATTACCTACAAACAAAAAGCAGCGCAAGAGAGAGAAAACCCGTTGGCTCAGTTTTGATGACGTGACGCTCGGTGTCAAAAGAAGAAGCGCATGCGTGATACATGATACTCGGTGCTCGTAAACCAAGACAACGCTCGTTTTTCAAGTCAAAATTTATAAAAAAATCTTTACTTGTCTTGCGGAACACTCGTAAACCGCGTTACTCGTAATCCGAGGTTCCACTGTAACACCATTTTTCGTAATACGTAATGCTTCTTATCTCCCTGTTTTTTATAAATTTGCATACACATTTATATTTGAATGAGATAAAAAGACATTTGCTAAATACAATTTCACTTTTTGCCCTTTTACATTATGTACAGTACAGTAGTTTCCGTAAACTTTTTAAAATTCAAATCTTTCAACGATCTTAACTTTCATTCATTCATTCATCTTCTATACCGCTTAATCCTGTGTTCAGGGTCGCGGGGGACCTGGAGCCTATCCCAGGAGACTTCGGGCACTAGGCGGGGTACACCCTGGACAGGGTGCCAATCCATCGCAGGGCACACACACATACACACACTCACACACCCAATCACACACTACGGGCAATTTAGGAACGCCAATTAGCGTAACCTGCATGTCTTTGGACTGTGGGAGGAAACCGGAGTACCCGGAGGAAACCCACCAAGCACGGGGAGAACATGCAAACTCCATGCACACAGAGACGGGAATCGAGCCTGGCCGGGGAATCGAACCCAGACCCTGGAGGTGCAAGGCGACAGTGCTAACCACTACACCACCGCGCCGCCATCTTAACTTTCATTTAGATGAAATTTGGCCAATTCACATAAAAAGACATAAACCTGAAAATTATTATGAATTTTTTATGCTAAATTGTTAAGATGTTGCACCATGAATTTGACATGGTTACGGACACTACAGATTGTTTCAGTACAAAATCATCTCTCCAAAACCTTACCAACAAGTTAGCACCTTGTTGCTAAGATTGTTTAGGGAAGGAAGATCGGTCACATCCATGTTGCATAAATTTCAGAAATAGTTTCTTTGTCCACACACATTTTCTGTATTATATGTATAACATAAAAAATGATAAAATCAGCACCAATACTGTGTTTTTCGGATGTTTATTTTAAGTTTCAGCGAGCCTTTTTTCAGCATGCCACGTTGCCTAGGTTATATCCAAATTCGCATTTGTAACAGTAAAAACACAGTGCAATCAGAGCGGCACTCCAAATGTCTGGATCATTGTTAGCTGTTAGACTATTAATGAAACATCTGCATCATGATGAATAATCTACACAGTGTGGTGCAGATGTGCCTATTGTGCTTCATTTTCTGCTTCGCAGCATGTCTGTCAGAAATACTGTTATTTAGTTCCGTTATGAAAATGGCAAAATAATTCCCAAATCGTGTCTTTTTCTAGTATTTTTGATCGCTGCCGCTCGGTGTCTTTATCTCTGAGTATCAGTAGCCTCTGCCGTGTCAGCCTGTGATCTGTCCTGTCTCTGTGATCTGTCCTCCTGCAGTGGATGATGACCACGGAAATCAGAGAACCCCAAATGAACATTCCCTGCTGTAGAAATAATAATAATCATAATAATAATAATAACTGTATGTCGTGTATGTGTGTGTGTGTTTTATAAATGCAGCTGGATCTGTCTCTGCCTTTCCACTGGTTGTACTCGTGTCAATCAGGTTGTAAGTGTTGGGGGGGGGGGGGGGGATGGGGTATTGGGTTGAACGGTATTGACTTTCATCTTCTGAATTAGATTTAATAAGGCATCATTTTTCAGTCTTGGCCCCTGCGTCTATAGAGTTCACGTATTCCCGCACTGAAAAGAAAATGAAAAAGTCATTTACTGAAAAACTCATTTATAATTGACGTCAGGAGATTCATATGAGGAAACAGCATTTGCAGACCATTCTTCAGTCAAAGTTATTAATAAATTAAAAGCTTTAACGTAGCTCAAAGAAAATACAATTCTTTTCTTCCAGAGCCTAGGGTTTTAGTTGGTATTTTTGTATTATATTATTACTTTAAGCGCTATAAACCATTTTCTATTCTCACTCATCGTCTATACCGCTGTATCCTGTATACAGAGTCGCCTGGAGCCAGGAGACTTAGGGCACGAGGTGGGGGGACACCCTGGATGGGGTGCCAATCCAATTTGGGAACGGCAATTAGCCTAATCTGCATGTCTTTGGACTGTGGGAGGAAACCGGAGTACCCGGAGGAAACCCACCAAGCACGGGGAGAACATGCAAACTCCATGCACACAGACCCCAAGGCAGGAATCGAACCCAGACCCTGGAGGTGCAAGGCGAATGTGCTAAACACTATGCCACCGTTTTCAATTTCTTAGCACATTAAAAAAAATTCATCTGAACCAATTTCACCCTGATTTGATCTTCATGCAATGAATCGAAAATGTTTTAATTGATTGCGAAAGATTGTTTGTTAAACTGCATTTTAGTACCTGAACCCTCATGTCGCTGAATCAGCTCAAGGCTCCAGTGCGGAGTGAAGTTTCTGGTTGTACGCTGGCTTTCCTTTTATTTATTTATTTATTTTTGTCAGTCCAACCTCATTATACTACGTGTTAAGCTTGCCAAGATTCTTTACAGCCTGAGCAAAAAATAGCTTTGCAAGTACTGCAGCGTCTATTTACTCCACGCTCCAATAAAGACGTCTGAACTTAACGTGACTATTAAAATTACACGCGCTCGGCTGCCACTTTATTAGGAACAGTACATCTCAATCAGCCAATCATGTATAATTAGAGTTTATACAGAATGATGTGAAAAAAAAAATCATTAAAGAGTTCTGCGTTCATGGATGTCCCTCGTTAGATCGATACGACCAGAGCAAGATATCTTACGTAAATGACCACGTGTCAGCCGACGTCAGCAGAGACAGATCTGGGAATGCACGACATGTCAAACCACGAGGCAGATGGGCTACAACAGCGGAAGAGCACTTCAGGTTCGTTCCATAGGCTCACTGAAACTGGACAGTCGAAGATTGTAAAACTGTCACCTAGAACTTTTCCAATCTTCACCCTTCGCCCGCTTTGAGCTTCTTGGCTGACAGTCGCAGCACCCAATGCCAATCTAATGTAAATGATCTAATCTAAAGGTGTGTGTGTGTATAGAAAGATAGTTCGAAAAATAGAAAGAAAGAAAGAAAGAAGTCAACTAAGTACAAGTCAATGTGAAAATTTAAGTCCGGTCCCTTTTGATATCACAAGTAAAATTACAGTGATCTACTGTATGATGTCTCTCTCTCTCTCTCTCTCTCTCTCTCTCTCTATATATATATATATATATATATATATATATATATATATATATATACACATATATATATATACACATATATATATACACAGAGATTAAGAAATAGTCTAATCACAAAAAAAAAAAAAAAAACACACACATATATATATATATATATATGTGTGTGTGTGTATGTGTTTTTTTTTTTTTTTTTTGTGATTAGACTATTTCTTAATCTCTGTGTACTCATTAAGACGGCTCTTATGTCTCTCTGGGGACAGATCAGTCATATAAGGTCATTAAATTAGTCGAACACTGATAAACATTCTCAGGAGCAGGTCAGTAATTTAGGTTATGGAGATCTGATTGGCTGTGAAATTTGGAAACAGGATACGAAAACATGCAAAATTTCCATGTAACGTTTTATTTTAAACGTGTGACTACCGTGCTTTCTCTAGGAATAAAAAAAGGAAAATTTTAAATTAAAAAACACAATGATATCCGAGATATACTCTATACAGTGGCTTGCAAAAGTATTCGGCCCCCTTGAACTTTTCCACATTTTGTCACATTACAGCCACAAACATGAATCAATTTTATTGGAATTCTACGTGAAAGACCAATACAAACTGGTGTACACGTGAGAAGTGGAACGAAAATCATACATGATTCCAAACATATTTTACAAATAAATAGCTGCAAAGTGGGGTGTGTGTAATTATTCAGCCCCCTTTGGTCTGAGTGCAGTCAGTTGCCCATAGACATTGCCTGATGAGTGCTAATGACTAAATAGAGTGCACCTGTGTGTAATCTAATGTCAGTACAAATACAGCTGCTCTGTGACGGCCTCAGAGGTTGTCTAGGAGAATATTGGGAGCAACAACACCATGAAGTCCAAAGAACACACCAGACAGGTCAGGGATAAAGTTATTGAGAAATTTAAAGCAGGCTTAGGCTACAAAAAGATTTCCAAAGCCTTGAACATCCCACGGGGCCACTGTTCAAGCGATCATTCAGAAATGGAAGGAGTATGGCACAACTGTAAACCTTCCGAGACAAGGCCGTCCACGTAAACTCACAGGCCGAACAAGGAGAGCGCTGATCAGAAATGCAGCCGAGAGGCACATGGTGACTCTGGACGAGCTGCAGAGATCTACAGCTCAGGTGGGGGAATCTGTCCATAGGACAACTATGAGTCCTGCACTGCACAAAGTTGGCCTTTATGGAAGAGTGGCAAGAAGAAAGCCATTGTTAACAGAAAACCATAAGAAGTCCCGTTTGCACAGCAAACATGTGGAAGAAGGTGCTCTGGTCAGATGAGACCAAAATGGAACTTTTTGGCCAAAATGCAAAACCATATGTGTGGCGGAAAACATACAGTATCCATGTGTTAGAATGGCCCAGTCAAAGTCCAGATCTAAATCCAATCGAGAATCTGTGGCAAGATCTGAAAACTGCTGTTCACAATCGCTGTCCATCTAATCTGACTGAGCTGGAGCTGTTTTGCAAAGAAGAATGGGCGAGGGTTTCAGTCTCTAGATGTGCAAAGCTGGTAGAGACATACCCTAAAAGACTGGCAGCTGTAACTGCAGCAAAAGGTGGTTCTACAAAGTATTGACTCAGGGGGCTGAATAATTACGCACACCTCACTTTGCAGTTATTTATTTGTAAAATATGTTTGGAATCATGTATGATTTTCCTTCCACTTCTCACGTGTACTGTACATCACTTTGTATTGGTCTTTCACGTGGAATTAAATTGATTCATGTTTGTGGCTGTAATGTGACAAAATGTGGAAAAGTTCAAGGGGGCCGAATACTTTTGCAAGCCACTGTAGATACATATACATAAATCTATGTTACATGTGTTCGGGTCATGACCACAACTATCGGGAGCTGAGATTGTAGAAATATTAACTTCAGTAGCTCCACTTTACCTGCAATCTGTTTGAGCATCATCGTCTGCAGTGTAGTACACTTGATTTATTTGCTCAAGAGTTACCAATTACTTGGCTAACTATCTGGCAAGTCAAATCATGGTAATGACGGATTAATGGAAAAACGCAGTGAAAGATTTCGACGCTGCAACCTGATATGCACTTATATATCAAAGAAAATGACTATGAGCATTAAAACAGGTAAAGTGTTTGCTCAGATTTTTACTAGAGAATTACAGAGACGCGGCACAGACAGGGAAAAAAAACTAAACAATCTTTCAAAGAATGCTATTAGGTGCTAAGTCAGAGTAAAAAGGTTTATTTGGTCATTTTTCCAAGCGCTCAGTATTGTAGTCATTGTGGTGCAATGATCTTGTAATAGCAATGTTCTGCGTGTGCTATACAGTATAAGTATGATGCATCTACCAACATTCGAATCAAATCATCCAAAATAAATCGTTCCCTGATTGATGTCTTTTTTTCCCCTCACTCATAAGCAAAAAGAAATGACTGATGTTGCATAATGTGGTGGAATAAAAGTAAAAAAGTGCCCGACAATGTAAGTACTTAAGTACTGTAAAGTACAGATAATTTTAATCAAATCTACTTGGATGATTTACATTTCATTGCATTGCTTCTGTGCTCCTACTGAAAATATACACTCCTGAATAGCCCTGAATAGCCACAAAATAATTTGTGCTTAATTCATCAGTTTTGAAATCTATTGAGACGCTCCAAAGGAGCCACAAAGTCCAGCCACTTTACACCAATCAGCCAAAACATTAAAACCAATACCGTTGTCTGCCTAGTACTGTGTAGTTTACCCTATTGCCACTTCTAGGGATGCTGTGGTGTCTGGCATCGGGACATTAGCAGCGGATATTGTAGTTCAGGTGCTGTGGGTTGCAGGGTGGAGCCTCCACGGATCAGACTTGTTTGTCCGGTGCATTCCATTGGCGCTTAAACGGATTGAGTTCTAGGGAATTTGGAGGCCGGGTCAACAACCTTAAACTCTAGCCTGCCAAGTCCCATATAGGGGAAGGGTGTGATGCATTGAGTGTTATGTTACCTTTGTGGCTTTTTTCAGCAGTTTGTGCTAAGTTGGTTTTTCTATGGGGTGGGACTGGACAAGATAGATTTAAAATTTTTTTACTGGATATAATCGATAATCAATGTTATTCAATTCATCTGTTCATCTGGAAGTCTTGTGGCTTATACTGTATTTCCTTTATTAAATAAATATAGACCCACAAATTGTGTCACAATAAAGAGGCTGGCTCCATAGCTACAGTACATGTCTGTCCATCCATCCATCCGTCCATCCATCTACTGTATCCATCCATCCGTCCGTCCATCCATCCATCCGTCCATCCATCCATCCGTCCATCCATCTACTGTATCCATCCGTCCGTCCGTCCATCCATCCGTCCATCCATCTACTGTATCCATCCGTCCGTCCATCCATCCGTCCATCCATCCATCCGTCCATCCATCTACTGTATCCATCCGTCCGTCCATCCAACCATCCATCCATCCATCCATCCATCCATCCATCCATCAAGAAACCTCTGTAGTCCACCTACAGTAGGGACCGTGGAGACCAGTGGTGATTACCATTGTATTTATTCCCATTTTTACAACTGTGGCAGGATCTCTGGTCAACATTCACACACTACGGGCAATTTGGGAACACCAAGTAATCTAATCTGCATGTCTTTGGATTGTGCAAGGAAACCCCAAGCCAAGCACGGGGAGAAAATGTAAACATGAACCCCTCCCAAGGGTGGCAATCGAACCCTGACCCTGGAGGTGCAAGGACACAGTGCATAGCTACAGTACATATAGGCACCTAAATAGTTAGGATTCGGCAAGGCTTCGGCAACAACAGTCCATTTTTTCCCATCGTCCCTGTGTTTGTGAACTCTTCACCATGACTCAGTTTTGTTTTCCATTAATTTAGAAGCTTCACAGCTTCACATGCTCTTGTCTACTGTTTTTCTTCATCTGCTTGGTATTTACTTGATTCAGTCTGACCTAATATAATATCCGATACAGGGTGAAGGAAATCAGTCTGTTTCCCCCCTCATATGCTTCTTGATTTTTTAGTTTTTTTAATGTGACTCCGACCTCTGACTCGGATGCCCGAAAAATGTAAACATTGGGACGACGAGTGTGTAGTGCGTACTGTACACCCTCTCAGCTGTGACTCAACTTTGGCCTAATCTGGGTAAAATTCATGTCATGTAGTGGGATAAAAGTTAAAACTGAGAATAAAACCAGGCGTTTTAAAGCTTTTTCGGTCTCTAAACTATGACGCTAAAGTAGCTCTTATAATTTTGTTGCAATTAACAGAGTGTCAATTATGTTGATTATTGCAATCAGTAGCATTGTGTCTTACATCAAGTGACCCGTACTCTTGACCATAAACAGGATAATTGGCTTTTTTTTCCTTTTGAACAGCATATTTGATTGTGAAATCTGGAATAATAGTCAGCCTATGGAGGGGGGAAATGTGATGATTATAATGTTCAAAGGCAAACTTGTGAAATTATGTAATTTCTGCACTGTTGTTGCACTGCTTGATAAATATGTCTTTTCTCAGAAATGTAATTTCTCAACTGTCTACAGATAAATCTTCTTTTGTGAATGTAAATGCATTGTAATTGCTCGGATTAGCAAGTTAAGCACTTTGCAGAACGGTGTGTGTGTGTTTTTTTTTTTTTTTTTTTGGTAGAATAAATATGACTCTGTCTCATCGTCTCTCTTTCCTGTCTGTCTCCCTCAGCTCATATGCTCACATCCTTTACTCAACCCTACACTACGCCCCCGCCTCCCCGTACACACACTTAAAAGATAAATGGAGTGAATGCTGAATCAAGCAGCTGTCATGAAACACTTTTTTCTTTTTCTTTTCTTTTCTTTTTTTTTTTTTTAACCAAAGGGAACAAGGGCTTTTCCATGGTCTACTAGCCAGTTCATTACTTATGGGACAGAAATACAAGGATTCAATTAAAGTTGGCTGTCATTTGACCTGTAGTTGTTCTGCTGTACTGCTATTTAAAAAAAAAGAAGAAAAAAGAAGAAAAAAGATTGAGCAAACATTGTGATTGTAGGGAAAAAAATATGTACAGTAATAGACATTTTACTAAAGCGTTTCCAAACCACATGCCGAATTCAAAATATGGTATATTTGAATATTCTAAACTAAAACTCAGCACATTTTCATGACTATATGTTTATATATTATTTGTTTGTTTGTCTTATGTATTTTTTCTTGTATTAATATCATTTAGTTATTTAATTGTTCAGGATGGCATGTTGACTTGGCTCCACCTGAAGTCACACTTCTACGTCTACATGAATAATTGCATTCAGAACATGATTTCAAATAATGAGCATAAATTATTGCTTATGGATCTGGTTTATGATGAATAAGCTACACAGCATGGAACAGATGTGTTGTTTCTCTAAATGTTTTCCTTTCTTCTCCTTCTCCTTTTTTATTATTATTATTTTATTATTATTTTAATACACAGCATGCCTGTTTAGCTTGCTGTTAATGAGATGTAAAAAAAAAAAAAAAAAAAAAAAAAAAAAATATATATATATATATATATATATATATATATATATATATATATATATATATATATATATAATATAAATTATATATATATATATATATATATATATATATATATATATATATATATACGTATATAGATTTCTTTTTACTGGGCTCTCTCTGCTAGTGATCTAAACACTGAATGGATTATAATTATAATGAGCACAGAATATCCCCCAAATACAATAAATATATACTACAGCAGTGCGATTGCAAGATATTGTACTGTAGTTGTGTAGCTACTGCGCAAAACGGCCAAACTGCAGCTCTTGTGGGATATTCCTGCTCAGGACCTTGGTCCAAGGAAGGAAAACCATTGAACCGGCAACAGGGTCATAGGTGGCTAAGGCTCAATGATGCGCACGGCGAGTTAAGGGTGGCCAGTGTAGTACAGTACGACCCAACGAATGATGTACTGTATGCTCCATCCATCCATCTAGGAACCTCTGTAGTCCAACTAAGGACCGTGGAGGCCAATGGTGACCGTTATATTTATTCCCATAATAACCTGGAGGAAACCCACCAATCACGGGTAGAACATGCCCTAATGTGGCTTAAAATGCTGTAGGCACTGTAGGTGGTCATAATGTTGTGGCTGATCGGGATATAAACATCCTACGTTTTCCATGCGGGTTCCATCCAGGTTTTCTAGTTTCTTTCTACTGTACTTCCAAAAACATGTAACGTGATGTATTACTGCTGGTTAGCAAAGAATTATGACAAAATATAAAGACTGAAGTTAAAACATAATTCCTTCTTATGACTAAAATCCTTTATGGGAATGCACTGCCATGCGGATGGTGGATTCTGCGATTATGCGTTTACCCAACCCCTTACAGTTCATTCATCATTACGTTAATTTGACGGTAATTAATTCATTAATATGAACGAATAAGAAAAAGGATGTACCATCTTCTTCCATAACTAAAGCTACCTTATGGATGACTCTATCTTTACCACTGAATACGGCTACTTTTTCTTCAGATGCCCTTGTGATTCTCTTCGGTTATCTCGCTACACAGCCCCTCTTGCGCCAGCCGTTTCTGTCCTTATTCCTTGCTTTATTTATTCAGTGGATAAATGGTTTGTCTGGTGATGCGGTGGCTATGTGTGTGCGACGGTGGTACTGTAGAGCTGGTAGAAGGAAGAAAGCACTATTTGTTATTGCAGATCTTAGCGGAAAAGGTTCTATCATAGTCTTAATCATATAAGTACTGTTGCAAGCCTTAAGGATGAGCTTTGGTAGGTTTAATGCTATTGCTGCTTAGGAGTTGATTAGATGGTACTGCTCGTCTTTTTAATTAGGGAAGGTGTACAGGGCTGGCGAGATGCTGGATGTATGGAAGCAGGTTTATTCTTGCGTCCCTCATTGAATTAGAACTAAACAGCCCAGGAGGGATCTGTAGCTTTTACCTATTTTCTTGCATCATTTTATGTTTGTTCAGTGTCCAATCATATTCAATCGAAGACAATAAGGGTTCCCGTCCAGGCAAACAGAGATTTATCAAGGTTTATGAGTATATTCTAGCAGAACCAAGCACACATCTTCTCACATTAAAGGCAATCTGATAGTCATTATGTGCCCTGTTTGGCCTGAATGGAAACAAATGATAATGCAACCTTGGAAGGAGAGCTTTGATAAATGCGTCATATTTTCTTTAAATCACTAAAGTCAGGCAGACATTAGAGCGGAATGTCAGCGACATTAAATATTCAGCATCATTTGGATTAATGCTTTGTTCCACATCAAAATACCAACGCGGTGAGTGATGGAATGATTCCTTTTTGTTCTTTTTTTTTTTTTTTTCTTCTTCTCATTTTCAGTAATCTGCTTTTCCTGGAGGAAATAAGGATGGAAGGTT
The DNA here is from genome assembly GCA_030522415.1 of Channallabes apus. Classification (NCBI taxonomy): domain Eukaryota; kingdom Metazoa; phylum Chordata; class Actinopteri; order Siluriformes; family Clariidae; genus Channallabes; species Channallabes apus. Next base: position 26,279,913 of record CM060127.1, on the reverse strand, counting down.
AGGTGTGGCTTTTCCCCCCGTAGCCACTTTCATGTTTCTAGTGATTCTCATTCTCATGCCGGTCTCTGTCCTACCTTTCTCTGTTCATTTGTGAATTTTCATGCATGTATTTTTCCCTAGACTGATTTCTCAGATCTCTGAGTCAGACGCAGAGGATGAGGACAAGGTCAACTGTTGAGTGGTATGATCATGATTGATGACGCACGTATCACTTCTACAGTAGCTAAATTAGTAGTCGTGACAAGTGTGTGTGTTTAACTATCAGTGTTTGCGGAAAAGAATGTCTTTTATTTCATCTTTTTCACTCGAGTGATTTGGTCGCCGTGCTGTCAAGGTCCTGAAATGGCCAGCAGAGCTGCAGGTCTTCTCCAACCTAGCCGGAGAAATACAGCTTCGAAGTGGTTCGAGGACGGAGGCTAATTGATTAAACTATTGGAATAAGGTGCAGCTGCTACTAGGTTCGATTGAAAAAACCTGGCTCATTGCACACAAGGATGGACAAACCTGAATTCACCCATCTGGAAGGAGACCTCTGTTTTTAGCCTTGGGTTTAAATTATTGCTTTGTCTTTGATTTAACAAGGATTTCTTTTATCTTTTTAATTGGAAAGTTGCCTAAATTCTACACACTACAGTATGTAACACAAAGTTTTATTTTTTCAAATAAAAAAAAAAAAATACGGTTGCATAGTGTTTAGCGCTGTCGCCTTGCACCATCAGGGTCCGGGTTCGATTCCCGCCTTGGGATCTGTGCTTGGTGGGTTTCCTCTGGGTACTCTGGTTTCCTCCTACATTCCAAAGACATACAGATTAGGCTAATTGACGTACTGTATATATGTGTGTGTGTATTCCCTATGATGGATTGAATTGGCACTTGCCCAGGGTGTACCCCGTCTCCTGGGATAGGCTCCAGGCCCCCCACAACCCTGTACACATGGATAAAATAGGTATAGACGATTATAGGGTGAGTGATTACCAGTTTTTTCCCCCCATATAGTGTTATGATACAGCAACTATATAAATAAAATGGTAAGTTAATTCTCACCGGGCAGCAGCTCCATTTGAATCTTTTAGGGTCAGCGTCGCCGGTGAGATCCGTCTAATCTTAAAAGAGTGTTGATTTCCCTAATGAAAAACCAATCTGCTGCTTTATGAAGTATTACAGGATGTTCGTCTGGAAAGCATTAGAGGTTGAGTCTCTGAGACTAATTGGTTCTGAAGAAAAATCAGATAATTTCCATAGTCAATATGTAACCAGGCCCTTTTACAGCTCTATGGGTTCACGGTCCTCAGGCTGCTGAGACGGCGCCAGAGAGAAGGAAGGAGACGAAGATGTCCCACTGTACAGGTTTATTGTCTATTGTCACCTGAAATAATAGGCTTTCTTTTCTTTCTTTTAAAAAAAAATACATTTCAATTTTAGGGTGGGGGAAAAAAGTTGAACACTCCGGCTGAAGTACATATTTTAGCCTGCTTAAAAGTCACATTGTCCCTGCGGCCATTTGGGTTTTGTGCAAATCTGGAAAGGTCAAATTTGATACGTTTCTTGTAAGGCTCCTTGTCAGAACTGGACATGAACAGATCATGTGGTAGAGCAAGTCTCCTGTTGAGAAAACCTTTCAAATTGGGTATTGAATTGTGGTTCTAATTATCATCATCATCATCATCATCATTATTATTATTATTATTATTGTCTACTGGTTGGCACTGTGTCCTCGTGTGTGTGTGTGGAGTTTGCATGTTCTTCACATGCTTTGTGGGCTTTCTTCAGGTGCTCCGATTGTCCTCCCGCTGTGACAATTTCCAATGACATTTCCAAACTGCCGGTAGTGTGTTAGTAGTGACTTTGTGTTCTTGTGATGAGTTGGAACCTCATCCGGAGTGTACAGTACTTGCACCTTGAGCCCGGAGTTCACTGAGATACTGTAGGCTCCAAACCCTTTGTGACCCTACAACGGATAACTGATATAGACAAAAAATGTCTCATCGTTAATACCACTTTATCCTGTATACAGTGTTGTGGGGGATCTGGAGGCCATCCCAGGGCACGAGGCGGGGTACAGTACACACTTAGGCCTTGTTCATACGGGCTTAACATTTTTGGATAAACGAACGCGACGAAAAACGCTCGATTCTAACGCCCATGTGAACAAGGCCTTACACACACACACACACACACACACACACACACACACTTACATTCTTATTTACTTTACACACTGTAGGCGACTTGTGAAGCCTAATCTGCATGTCTTAGGACTATTGGAGGAAACCGGAGTACCCGGAGGAAACCCATCAGGCAGAACTTGCACGTACAGACCCGAGGTGGGAATCAAACCCAGACCATGGAGGAGGTGCAAGGCGACAGTGCTAACCACTACGCCGCCATAACGCCAGACAATAGATGTATTATTATTAGCAGTATTATTTATATCACAGACCTTATTACTACTACTTTCTCCAGCAATGTGATAAGAATCCAGAACAGAAATAGCATACCTGCACCATAACACAGATTGATGCATGCGTCTTCCAAGATAAAGTTTTTCATACTGTTTTTTTTTTTTTCCCGTCTTGCTTGTACAGGCTATTTAGGTCCCTTTTGTATCTCTGTAAGAACAAAGCCCAGAATAAAACAGTGCTGCACAGCAAGTCGTAGACAAGAGCAAACGATGCACACACCTTGTTCTCTGTCTTGTAAATATCCAAATATAACTTTAAACAAACAGGACTGTCTGTGTTTGCACAATTCCTTCCGTCTAATTTAATAAAGGTCCCAGAGGCTATGTGCGTGTGTGTGTACGTGTGTAGGTGTACGTGTGTGTGTGTGCGTGTGTTTGCGCGCATGTGTGTGTGTGCATGTGCTCTTGGCATCTGCAACAACTTTATGAGTACATTTTCTTATGATTTGATTATTATTTTTTTTACGTTTTCAAATAATACAATCTGTTTTTCGCATTATTCTGTTATTATATTATCTATCTATCTATCTATCTATCTATCTATCTATCTATCTATCTATCTCTCTATCTATCTATCTATCTCTCTCTCTCTCTCTATATATATATATATTTATATATATATATACACACACACACATGTTATCTGTTATTCAGTGACTGATTTAACCGCCGGTTTTAGCTGTTGGATTGGTTTGTTAATGACAGAGCCTGGTGATGACCTTTAGGACCACGTACTGTATCTTTGCTGGTCTACGCAGCAACAGGCTCACCTTGCTGTAATAAACGACATGTCAGTAGGATTTAATAGGGTCTTTAAGGGCCCGTGTCCTGCCCAGCCCAGCCAGCCCAGCCAGCCCACCCCGGGACCACGAGGCTGCAGCCATGGCCTTGTCCCGCTCTGCTCCTGTAGTCTGTAACCATCAGTCAGCTGCTGGAGCCTGGAGCTGTGAAGGTTTTTTTTTTTTTTTTTTTTCTATCCCTGACTACCGCTCCATTTTTACACCGTTATCACCAATGCAATTGGAGTTTATTTCAAAATAGCAAAAACAGCTTTAAGGGATTATGCTAATTTTATAAAATATTAAGTCATATCTGGTGTATAAAAAAAAAAAGGAAAAAGTTGTTAACCTAAAATAGTAACGTGAGGACCATATTTCAAAGGTCTGTTTTTTAGACTGAGTGGTGTGAGGGCAGTGATCAATCCAAGGCTACACATCAGAGCTGTTACTTAGAGAAATATGATGCTCAGTGGATGAGTTATATATATAAGTTATTGCTAGCTGATTTGTGAATAAATCCTGGTGTCACACTGCCAATCTGTTGCTGATCTGCTGTAGAGATTAGTAGTAGAAAGGTATGAACACTAGCGTAAGTACACGTCGTTTACCGGAAAAGAGTTTGTAGAAATAGTTAAAAAAGGATAAAACTAAAAATAATCTGCTGATCTTTAATGTAATCAGTCATATTATTATTCATTCATTCATTCATTAATTCATTTTCTATACCGCTTTGTCCTGAATTAGGGTCGCGGGCACCTGGAGCCTATCCCAGGAGACTCAGGGTACGAGGCAGGATACACCCTGGACAGAGTGCCAATCCATCACAGAGCACACACACACACATACACACACACACACTATGGTCAATTTTAGGAACGCCAATTAGCCTAATCTGCATGTCTTTGGACTGTGGGAGGAAACCGGAGTACCCGGAGGAAACCCACCAAGCACGGGGAGAACATGCAAACTCCATGCACACAGAGACGGGAATCGAGGCTGACCGGGGAATCGAACCCGGACCCTGGAGGTGCAAGGCGACAGTGCTAACCACTACACCACCGCGCCGCCCGATATTATTATTATTTGAGGTTGAAGTCCACGTACTGTACATGTCTGTCTGTCTGTGTGTCTGTCTCTGTCTAACTTATTAATAGACAGAAATGACATTCTGTAAGGTTGAGTATCTGACGCCTTGTTTACACTAAGTTGTCCTTCTTTGGTGCTCAGACAAATACACTCCCTGTTCGGTAATCGGAGAGAGAATCACAGATGAGAAATGGAAAAAGTAGATCAGATAAAGATGAAGTTTTGTCTTAAAACGACTCCAGCGTGTTAAAATTCACTTATACCACTTCAGCGCTGTTATTTCAGACAAAGTGAAAATATTAACTAATCCCAGTCAAATATTCACTTTATCTTTTCTCATTAATATCTATTGGTGCAGATGTTTGTTTACATTGAGACAGTAGCGCATTAGTAGATTATTTACAATAGATGATTAAATCCGCCACATAATTGTTCATAACATCACTTTTACTCAACATTTTGATTTCACTGTTAAAACGTCTGTTTTTTCATCTGGCATAAAATGTTCATAACTTCCCGTCTACTTAACCTTTTGATTTCATTTATGATGCAGGTTTAACTTCAGGCAAAAACCACAGTAGTTTCCAGCCAGTCTTGTGTGATGCTGTAACAAATTCTGGCTAGACAGACAGATAAAAAAGACTTTAAGATTTAAAGGTCCTCCAATGTATGCATTGTAAAGATATCATTGAAAGAACGAGATCTGACTAATGCACAGAAAAAAAACCTCTTCTTTTATTTATATACTGTAGATCTCAAGCAGCAGATATGATTCGCCGATCTTAAGTGTCTTTCTTGAATTCACAGGGTGTGTAAGGTCTTTCTTGATATATACTGTAGTGCACTTGCCATACCACCATCTGGATTTTCTATCAAAGTTTTACTGCTTGATTGCCTCAGATTCAATTCTAGATTGTATCAGTCAACTAGTGGGATGAGTGCTCTGGTATTTCCAGTTCTCACATAAAAGCAAGAGTAAAGCCAATTTCCTGCAGTGGCTATCTATTTTGAAGAAAAAAAAATGTTCTCGGTAAAACAAGTATTTCAGAAATAGGGTGGTGCGGCGCGTAACTTTGCCATCCTGCAGCTCCAAGGTCCCCGTTTCGACCCTGACCTTTGAAGCTTCTGTACATGTTTTCTGCTTTTACAGTAGTTCTCTCCTTCTCTGTAAGTGGATTCCCTATGACAAATTGTTCTTGGGTGTAAGTGTGTGTGTGTGTTTGTGTGTATATGGACATAGCAGTTTTTTAAGATAAATTAATGGATAATTTTAAGACCAAGATAATTACCCTATTTAGTTTATATAGTTTATACTTCATATATTCTTATATTATAAGATTTATTATCTTATATTATAAGATCCAATCTTGTGTCAGGCAGTACTGAGAAAAAGTCTTAAACCCTGTGTTTTTTAGTACAAACTTAGTTTTTTATAACACACACACACACACACACACATATATACTGTATAAATATATTGTACTGTGCAAAAGTCTTAGGCACCATGTTATATGCTGTACCAATTTTGTTATATATGTTTATCATGTCTGCATACTTATGTACAAAATTATTCAGTATTTCCAAATATAACTTAAAAATGTATAAATACATAACATTAGAAGTGAATATATGCATGGCTGTAAAGAGAGGAGCGAGTGTGACAAAGTTACCAGAAGAACTCATATTCTCCAGCATGTTCAGTAAAACCTAACAGCTGTTTTACTTATAGTACTGTGCAAAAGTCTTGGGCACATACAAAAATATCGCATAAGCAAAAGATGCTTTTGAAAACTTTTATGCATAAAAGGAACTTCTATAAAGAGCAATATTTATCAGTTTAATAAGAAAACAGCTGTTACTGTAGGTTTTACTGAGCGTGCTGGAGAATATGAGTCCTGATACAAAATTGGTACAGCATATAATATGGTGCCTAAGACTTTTGCACAGTACTATATACAGTATGTGGCCTCGCACCTCCAGGGCCGAGAGTTCGATTCCCGCCTTTCGTGTATGTTTGCTCCCGGTACTCCAGTGTTCTCCCACAGTGCAAAGAAATGCAGATTAGGTTACTTGGGGTTCCCAAATTGCCAGTAGTGTGTGTGTAGGTGTGTGTAGGTGTGTGTGTGTGTGCCCGTGCCCTGCGATGGAAAGATATTTATAGGCTAGAAAAGAAAGCAGCATATTATATAATCAGACTCACTCATTCATTGTCTATCCCAGGAGACTTAGTGCACGAGGTGGGGTACACACTGGACAGGGTACCAATCCATCCCAGGGCACACACACACAAACTCACTGATACACTACAGGCAATTTGAGAACGGCAATTAGTTTAATCTGCCTGTCTTTGAACTGTGGGAGGAAACCGGAGAGCCTGGAGGAAACCCACCAAGCATGAGGAGAACATGCAAACTCCATGCACACAGAACTCTGAGGCAGGAATCGAACCTGGACCCAGGAGGTGTGAGGCAACAATGCAAAGTCTTAGTGGTGAGTTTTCTTTTAAAGCTGCACAAATTGTACTTGACACAAAAGGGTCAAAGCGTTGTCACACCAAAAGCTGACAAATTACTGTTTGGATTTAGTAGGATTTTTTGCATCTGCCTAAGACTTTGCCACAATACGCCAGTTTGCAAAAAAAATAATAATAATAATAAATTATACCCAAAATGGGCACCATTAGTAAATAGAATAAACATGAAAATAAAAGGCTGTTTCCAAACATATCACATTGGCTGCTTCAGTTGTTAGCTCAGTTAGCCTCTCTGGGGAGGAATTCATCAGCTCTCATTCTGCTGCCACTTTGCTTGACTAGTAAAATACTAAGCTTATTAGCCAGAGGCAAGCAAGCATGTCTCGCTTAGTGAGCAGAGGGGTCCTTATAAATAGCAGAGTATGTTCGGGAGTGCGCGGTGCTCTCCTCACTGGCAGATTGCAAAACAAGGAGAATATGAAGAGGTTTTCTCCTGCTGGGAGAGGCTATGGTGCTGAAAGAATGTGGATTTTTGATTTCTTGTGCAAACGCTGTGTCTAGCTAAGAACATATGGAGGCAACAGAAGGCCTTTACTTTGGGCTATTGAGCTGCACTATTAGCATCTGGGCTGTACTACAGCCAGCTAAAGTTTTTGCCACACGCATTTAGAAAGCGAGCCTGCAGATACGAGGTGGGTGAGTTAAACACTTTCTTATTTTGCTGGTTTAAACACAGACACGCTCACGACAAGGTGAAGACAAATGATCTGAGGTTTGTCGCCGGCTCACTAGTATTTATAACCTGCAGCTGCGTCTAATAGGATGACTTCACCTGACTGAGGTTATATATAGCCAAACAATTTGGCGTGTTTGCACACATGCTTCACAACCGGCAACAGGACAAATGGTTCCCATAGCGTTTTCACGCAGCATCTCGTTCCCGCCTTTTCAGGGAACAGGGTTACAGCACAGTAACCCGAGATGATTCATTGAAGAGATTTGGATCTCTGTTTTAATTTGGTCTTCTGTGTGTTCATTTTTCAACTGGATCTAGGCTTTCTAAGTACAGTTTGGTTTGACATTTATTCAATGTTACCAGATACCGTAAGTCCCCAAGGTACGAACAAGTTCCGTTCCAAGAGTTTGTATGTTGAGTCCAATTTGTTCGTAAGTCCTTTGCTACAGCAGGTACACCTGTTCCACTGCCAGTCGCATGGCATCAATTCAGTGCATTTAGTCACAGTTTATAGACATGGTCAAGATGATCTGCTAAAGTTCAAAGTGAGAAACAAAATGGAGAAGGACGTTGATTTAAGTGACATAAGCTTGGTTTTTGGTGTCAGACAGGCTGGTCTGAGTATTTCTGAAACCGCTGAAATACTAGGATTTTCACACACAACCATCAAGGATGAAGGGTCTAAAAAAAAACATAAAATATCCAATGAGAAGCAGTTCTCTGGATGAAAAAGTCCTGTGGATGCCAAAGGTCAGAGGAGAGACCGGCGGTCCAAGCAGAAAGAAAGACAGCAGTAACTGAAATAACATCTTGAATAAAATCCACAGCCGAACTTCACTAAAGAGCATCTCTGAAGGCACAGCAAGTGAGCGTTAAATAAAAAGCAACTTATATGAAATATATTTAAAAAATGAGGTGTATCTGGATGGCTGGATGGTGGCTTAGTGGTTAGCAGTATGGTCTCGCACCTTCAGGATCAGGGTTCGATTCCCACCCTCGGGGTCTGTGGTCATGGAGTTTGCATGTTCTCCCAGTGTTTGGTGGGTTTTGTCTGGTTACTCCAGTTCTGTTCTTCCCACAGTCCAACAACATGCAGATTAGGATAATTGGCGTTCCCAAAAGTCCTCATAGTGTGTAAATGCACGTGTTGTAAAAATGGGATCAAATTCAATGATCACGACTGGCCCCACAGTCTTTAGTTGGACTACAGTGGTTTCTAGATAGATGGACGAACTTGTACTGTACCTGTCTTTTTTGGAGAGTTAAAATTATGACGAATGCATACTGACAGTGTCGGACCTCGTGGAACTTGTGTGTACATTGTAGATAAGAAAGCTGCACATTTCTACTGTATATTGATCAGAACCGATGTTACATGCAGAGATGATTTCCTCCCGTAGTGCAATGATCGCTCCGGGTCACTTCAGACCAGCGTAAAGCAAAATGTCGAGTGGTGGTCTATTCAATCTCCTATTGTTGATGCCGAAGCCAACAGAAGTCTATATTTTCACTGAAACGGATTATTTTTTAAAGCACAGAATCCATAACTGATGCATTCAGTGCTTAAAATGGAGTTGAAACCTTCTAATGAAACTGAAAAACGCACTAAAACCGTGTGATGTTTTTTTGAGCATCTTGCCTGTTACGGCTCTTGACAATGACATGCCTAAGCATAACCAGCTAAATATCTCTACATGTTGATTTTGTCATCTTTGGAAATGAACTGGTGGTTTTGAAACACTACCCTTACACAGTCCACCTCCAGCAATGAAGATTTATGGACCGTTATGCCCAGGACAGAGATCTTCTGGGACATACATGATATTACAGTACAGTATGTGTTTCAACTTAGCTAGATGCTGTACATGATGGATGGACTTTCAGTTTTCACCTTTAAACACGATATCTAACATGACAGTGTGTAAAGTGATATTTAAGAGAGTGAGGGATGTATAGGCAGAGCCAAGGACATCCTACATGCTCTTCGGGATCTGAGAGACAGGGCTGGACCTTATCGTTTGTGGCCTGTCTGTCCTTCCTGACCCACTTGGCAGATTACATCCACCCCCTGCCTACAGAGATGAAGGAGAGAAGATGAACTGTTGTGTACAGAAGGGGCTTTCTGTTATTGAGTACTGTCTAATCTTTTTGGGCTTTTTTTCTTTCTTTTACTTTGTTTTTTTTATTGTATATATTGAAAGCTCTGCTGTCTAGTGACCTGACATACTCTGTGGTCAGTATATTTTTAAACACAACAAAACTTTTCTCTGTCCTCGATAGATTGCTTTGAAATTCAACTTTTTCTCAACAAGTTAACAGAAAAACTTGCTCATGAATACACTGATCAGCCATAGCGTTGAAGCGA